>JAWWMP010000167.1:10024968-10053399 GCA_035047865.1 Dendrocincla tyrannina
CCAACAACAAAAACCAAACAAACCCCCCCCCAAACCCCAAGCAAACAAACAAAAAAACAACCACAACAAGCCACCCTAAAACCAACCAGTAGGGGAAAACAGTGCAGTGAGAAGTAATTCTCAGGCATTCTTTCCTTCTCCACATTGCCATAAAGCTTGTCAATATGTCTTGTATAAAAGCAGTATAATGTCTTCATTATAAAAATAAAAAATGTTTCAGAATATCTTCAATACATATCAATACATATTTCAGTTTTCCCCAATTTTTTTGAATTAAGATAAAGCCAAACACTTCAAATTTGGATTTAGAAACTTAATTTACTGTCTTTATCAGAGGGTTGACATCTTTTATGAGGGTATAATAACACAACCAAAAATAAAGATTATGGCTTCAGGGAAACAGGAAATACACCCTCATTCTATTAAGAAAAAAAGGTTAAAAAAATGAGATGTACGGAATGAAAGCACATTTTCAAAGATCTGAAAGTCAATTAACATGTTAGCATTTATAAAAAGGAAGGCACTGGATTGGCTTTGGACTACCAGATGGATTTTCTGTGAACAGACTTCTTGAAGAGTGTAACACACAATGCATGTCTGGGCAGGAAAGGTTTTATAATTCTACAGGTTAACAGAGACATGATACCTAAGTTGATCATGTTTTGAGCATTAGGAACGTTCAGAGCCTTCTTTGGGAGGGTTCCTGCTATAATTGTTAGTTTAAAATGGCTTTATTTTATGCCAGTATTGATTTGTCTTTCAGTACAATGGGAATGCATTATGAACACAATTTCGTTAATTTAGAGGTCTCACTGTAAGAGCATTTGCCCAATGAAGGGATACTGAAATGTCTAGAGGTTAATTGAGTTACATGGTAGTAAACAAAATATTATATTACAGCCCCTGACAAGCTGATAATTTGCTAGAATTGCTAATGTTTTCAACTGGCCTTTTTATATTGATACTGATTGGTATTGATGTACCTATGCTATTTTAATTTTAAGTTGTTATTTATCTGAGTATATGCAAGTTAGATTTTGATTCTTCATTACACCCAAGAACACTCATTAAAGCTCTAGTTCAACCTCCAGCAACAAGAGCTGGCTTTTAGATTCTGGGGTCCCTTCTACATCAGCCCAGAAAGGCAGCCCAAGGCTCATTTGGGTGGGGAGGGACCACAAGGGCATCGTCACAGGGTGCAGTGAGCTCCAGCTTCTCTCTGCACATGGTATGTCTCCTTGTACCTTATGACACAGCTGGGGGCTGCTGTATGCTTCCAGCATGAAACTATTAATTTCAGGAAAAACCTAGACTATTGTCATAAATTTGGTCCACAGTTTATAGCCACTTTGACACATGAGTACCATGAATATACTGAGTAGATGCCAGCTGATAATGGCAACTATATAGTGCCACTGGCTCTGCAATCACCAGAGCAATTTGTGAGTGTAAGGTATAAAAACGTTCCAGGAGGCTTTAATGATAATGCTCTTGACTGTGAATTAGATGAAAGAAAAGGAATGGAACGCATTCTCAGTTTGTTTTTAAATAATAAAAAAACCTCTAGTGTTTTTTATTTTTAAAAAAAAATATAGCCCACAATTAAAAATAACTGATTCTCCTTTTTATAATTTAATTAATCAGTGCAAAAAGTACAAAACCATTACATGTATACAAACACATACACATGCCTATGATGGTCTTCAAAAGCATGTGTATCATACAGCTCACTTAGAACACTATAGTCTCATGGGTGTTGAAGAAGCTGTCAAGATAAATTTTTCATAAACCTAAATGACAACTGTACTAGTAAATCAGTGTCAGCAGAGCTCTCTCAACAGAAGGCGAAAAATAAAAGTCACAGTTAACATGCAAGTCTGGAATTCAAATTTTACAGCTCAGTGTTACAACAGTTAAATAGGCAGAAAATAATACTGTGTTCTCTGCTATTCACGCTTTTCTCATAGGTGAAGGAAAATGGTTTTTTTTTTCCCCTTAAATATATTGCCTTTGTGTAAGGTTTAAGAATACATACATTTTTAGGGACATTAGCAGTCAAATCTGAAATCTATTTTTATCTGTGAGAAGCTTCCAGATGACATCATTGAGCTCATAAGAAATCATTCTACATGTTTTTTAATCAAGCAATCGTTAGAACTTTTATTGCTAAAAGGGATACAGATTTAAATCATAGTATATCTGAAGTATTTTCCCATAAACAGCAGTATTTTCCCTTAAAACAGCAATTCCAGATGGTCTTCTACAAAGCATTTTCTATACTTACTTAAGAAACTATACCTCTTTATCTAGCTCAAAGAAAAATAAATCTATGGATAATATTGATAACTAATTTTTCTTCGCACACACTTGGCTAAATTCGGGAACTTTAGGCTAACCTTGTTAATTACAGTGCTTTCTGGCTGCTTGCAACATTCTTGCATATTGATTTAGTGCACTGTTCCTCAGGGGGAAAAGTTACCTTTAATCACTCAGTAAAGGGAAGCAGACACTGAAGCACTGTTGAAAGTCAAATGAGAGGAACATGAGGATAGTAAAAACTTCACGCCTAACGAGCAGCAGTATAATAACCATGTGCAGCTCTGACAAGGATCCCATTCTGGACATCCTCTGGGGTTTGACACAGTTCTCAGTTAAACCACTAAAAAACAGCCACTAAATTGCCTCATTTCCTACCAGCAGTGGAACCAAGGGAAGGGACCTAGCAGCTAGGCTCAAACTCACAGCAGGATAATCTGAATGAGGTGTTTGAAGCCACAATTTAGTAACAGAAACTACTTGAATAGAGGAACCAACCTCATCTCAAGTTCTGGAAGAGTCACAAAAAGAAGGAAGCAGAATTTTTTACTTAATTTTGAATTCAAATGCTGGAATTCTCTTTTACTTATGCTAAGTTTCATGAATGAAACTATTCCAGTTTACATGATAAAAGGAACTGGACACAGACGGCCATTATGCAGAATAATTTGTTGCCACCACCATCTTAGCTGTCAAAGCTTTTATCCCCACCCTAGAAACAGTAGTATGGTTTAGGGCAATAATGGGAGAAAAAGCTCTGTCCCATGACTAATGAACGGTTACTTTCTTGTAGCTCAGATTGAATATCCATAAGTCTTTGCAGGTCACTTCAAATACAAAAGATTCTTTTTATCAATCATATTGGAATGACTTTACAATAGCCACATGCACTCATAAAAGATCTGTGCTGTGTTCAATTGTGAGAAACTGTGGTAACAGCAAAGGAAGAAGGTTCCATGGAATTACATATAATTTAGATCTGAGTCCTCCCTACCATTGATTAAGAACTATTGTGTATGATATAATAGATGCTAATCTTGGATAGAGAGGTGGGGTATAAAGCAGTCAGAGCCAATGCTAATCAGTGTGCAACCCTGCACAGTTCTTTCAGAGCTTTATCTCTTTAAAAGGTTCATGGCTTTGCAATTTGACAATCCCATTCACGGAAAGGCCAGGAGAAGAAGGAAGAACTGACCTTCCTGCAGTCAAAGAGGGAAGGAAGGGAGCTGTCATTCCCTTAACGTCTGCAGGGGAAGGGCAAATTTCTGTTTCCCACACTCCACCTCATTCTGCTTCCATGCCAGCATCACATAGTGAAGTCAAACACAGAGGTTAGCTGCCTACAGAGTCACAGAAATCTCTTTCTCTTGTTTTCATAGCATCTCCTACTGGTTATCTCCTGTGGTGAAAGCAGTTTAAGTGTCATGATCTGCTCCTAACTGAGTGAACTGGAGTAAAGATAAACCAGCAACATAATGTCCCTCAGCCCCTTTCTTCCCCCGCTGCATGAACACACACAACACCTGCTGGTATCCTTTGAGAGAGTTGTCTTTGCTTAACAGGAAAATAGTATTACTTCAAAGGACCTGTCAAACTAATAAGCTGTAATCATTTCCCTTGAGGCTGGATCAATAGGACTGTGGTTTCACTACTTAGTGCAGCAAGACAGAAGGACCAGTAAAGCATTCATCTGGCTGGGAAACCAGTGAAATTTACTCACCTTGGGTCTGCAAGTGTGTCTGTGCTTGGGACAGAAAATGCTGCTGATAAAATAATCAATATAACTTAGTCTATCATATGCTGAAAAAAATATATGCAGAAGTCTGTGAAACAGCATGCTCTTGTAAGTGTGCTGGCAAAGGAACAAGAGCTGGAGGCATGGTTGCTAAACAGTTAGATAGGGACTAAATAGCAGAATATCAGCAATTCATCCAATACTAACAAGGTTCTACACAGGACACCCTGTAGTATGCTAGAGGGGTTGTTCAGGAAACATCCAGATACAGCATTTATAGATACACAGTATGAGCTGAATGTCTCATGCTGGTAGTGACTGATATCTAAGTGTGCCTTGTGCATGGATAAACTAACCAAGTGACACGTACACAGCTGCCACTGAAAGGGGAAAGCATGATCCTGCAGGTAGGGACCAGACTGCAACATATGTAAGAGGGTACCACAGCTCCAGTTCAGGCTGTTGGACAGATAAACAAGCCTTCTGCATTTGCTCTGGTCACCATAAACAGTCTTCATAATTTCTCCTGGTCTTACCATAAACAACCTTTGTAGATGTCCAGGCTTTTTACTTATATGTAACATTCCTTATTTTGTGTAAAAGCAGTTTTATGTCTTCACATATGATTCCTTCCAAATAACTCATGCTCTTTTATCACATGGTTTTTATCAATGTCTTCATTTCCGAACACTAACAGCAGAGTTTTCAGTTCAGAAAGACCTCTTTTTTGTTTTGTGCTATGTGATAAAGAAAGCCTGCAGGAGCTGCAGTAACAGCAAAGTGTACTCACACATGGCCCACTTCAAAACAGAGCCAGAACTGTAATGTAAAATTACAGGTAAATACAGTAATCTACCATGATGGCTTACTAAACAAAGTCATAATTGCTCTCCATGGCATGCTCCAATAGTAGCAGATGGAGAAAAAAAAAAATCCTAAAAGTGTTTTAAATAAAGGGGACATCTTCAGAATGTAAGTCAATTTGACTTTCAATATTTTTCAGTAAGACATTAGTAAATTTGCCTGGGAGTAAACTTTATGAAAAAGCTGCTGTATACTCCTCTCAAATGCAAAGAATTGTCTGACAAACTTGAAAAGATGCCTTTTTAATTTTATTTTTTTACTAGCATGGCACTGTACCTGCACATGACCTATTTGTGTCCATGAAACTGTTAAAACATCAAACCCATTTCCCCTTTGTGGTCACATGTTCTTTATTATCTCTGATTTTTAGTGCCTACAAAACCTGCTCAGAAAAACTGCAACCTTCTATCTTTAGAACATGCCTAATCTTTAGAATATAGCTTCCAGTTAAAAAGCACTCAAGAAGGACAGTGTATTGTAAAAAAATAGGAAAGCTCATTTCACATTAGCAAGTAGTCTATTTACATTAATTATTCAATTGCCTCATTCTACAATTTCCCTGCTGTTCTTTTGTGCTTCCTTTCTCCTTGCAGCATGTTACAGCTCACATTACCTCACTTTGATACTTTGCTCCCTTCCAAGGGGAGCCATGAGTCTAAAACATTTATTTTGTTTGCTAATAACCTGTCTGTGTAGACTTTGGATCTCTAATGGCTTGAGAAAAACAATTCCAAAGCCTTCAAACGAACTGGCAGACTGAAACAGTCACCATGACCCAAGTGGATTAACTTAGTTTATGAAGGATCATCTTATTCCTCAGAAAACAGCAAAACACCTCTCATTTCTTAAGGAAGAAGCTGAGAGTGGAATTAAAGCTGAGAAAGCATTTGGATTTTGTCATGTTATGGTTCTGACTTGAGTTGAGACAGCCAAGTACCAGAATTTCACCACAGGACCTCAACAATTCACCCCAAATACCATCTCATCTTTGAAAAAGACTACCAGAACATCCAGTAGATGTTTGAAAAGAATATGTTCCAGAAATACAAAAAAAAAATATGTTCCATGTCACAGCAAGTAAACAGATAATCATGGCTCTAATACTGGCTATAACAGCTGTGATTAAATCCATCCATACAGAAAATATATACAAAGCTGCAAGGACAAACTCATTCATGTACAGTGCCCCAATAAAATCTCTATGTGTAGGTTATAAAAATTACTGCTTTATAGTTATTTCAAAGTAAAGTAAATTATTTTTACTAGTTAAAGGTAATGGTACCAAACTGGAGGGAGCCTATCACTCAGTCCTTCAAATGCAAGACAGACTTTCCAGCCTCACTGAGTGTTTAGCAACCCCTCTATCTAATACAACAGAGGGTTTGCATTCATCCCACGCCATCACTGTGATATGAATATCATCATTCTGTGCCTGAATCATTCGGTGCCTGTTCAGCAGTGATGGAAAGCACAGAACTAAGTATCTTTGGAAACTAATGTGCTCTGTTGTTTAACCACAGAATGGGGACAACAGAGGTGACAGTAGTACATGTCTTCCCACTCAGGCCTAGCAGTACCACCTCAACCCATTTTCTAATGTAGAGTTACGTGATGAGAGTGCAATTTGGAGTCCAAACTTGCTTCAAATCTGTTCTTCCTGATAAGATTCCCCACAAAGGTAGCATTCATTGCTAACAAAGTTTTTCTGAGAAAACACCACATATTAGGGATGGTGATTGATGCTAAATGACTGTGGCATTATTTGTTTGACACAAAATTAACTGAGTGGCAACAACCAGCAGCCCATGTTGCCCTGGGTGTATCCCTGCAGCAGTCACAAGCCACGAAGTCTAGAAATATTTGAACTGTTGATCACAGCTGTGCCAGCCCTTTCTCTTTGAGAACAGGCTGGTAGAGAACACAGACATCTATTTCTCTGATGAAGAAAAGAAGACATAGTCTGTTCTAAATCTATCATCTTGAAAGTCTTCCTTTTTTTTTTTTTCCAACCTTCCCTAGACAATGGTTCAAAATAAATTTTGATATTGTGCAACTCCGTTTTCAATCTCACTCTTCCCCTTCTTCATTTTCTTGCATAAATTACAGACCTGGATCCGTTCTGCAAATATGTGCAAGATAACAGGTACATTGTCACTGACAATTTTTATTTTAGCTGATTTTATGATTTGAGTCAGAAATTCTCAGATTCAATTCCAGAGGTTTCCCAGTCACAGAATATTTTAGATACCAAGTTTGCATACAGCTATTTTTCCATGCATCCTTCAAGTCCTGTAGAAGACAGTGGAAAAGCTCTCAATTAATTCAGATTTTTAATAAGATTTTGTATCTTTTTTCTGACAAAGTACCCCATCAACAACAATTCTAGAAGTGAAAAAATCCCAGACTCCTGGGGCTCAGTTTACTTAAACAGAGGATCTATCCATGCACTTTCTAAAATAGCAGTAAAAGCTAGATAATGATAAAGCAATGAATTAGAAAACAGATCTTTAATACCAAGAAGGCTGTATTTCTACTGGATTTACAACACTTTCTTTTCATCTTCCTAACAAGCATCCATTGAACAACTTGAAGGTTCAAGAGCAGAAGAAAAATCATGCTTTTATGCTCAAAGCAGCAAACTTTATTCAGTGCTAGATGTTTTTCAAACCAAACCACTGCTGTTTCTCTGTCCCTTAGAAAAATATTACAATACAAGCTGTATTTTATAAGATGCATTTCCCACAGTTCAGTTATACCAATATGCCTAGTGCTGCCACCACTGCTCAAAGGCTCATAATTAGTAGACTTTCAGAAGTATGAAGTCTTCTTTACTGAGAGCACCTGATTTTGCAGCAGCATTGTCATTATTTAGGTGTGCTAGATTTTCCTCTTGAAAACAAGCTTCTTCCTGAAACCAATATTAGCCATCTAAAATTAAACCTTAATCTCTAACCATCTGCAACACATTCCCGTTAAACTGAAAATTGTCTTCCCTGGCTCCCCTGACATCAGAGACTACTCAGCTTCTGCTTCTCTCAGCATTTTTCAATCCATCCTTCACTCTGCTCTGATCAGCTTCTTCACAGCTCAACACTCCCTTAGCTAGTAACTGCACCACCCCTCTGACTTCCCGTGATAAAATAGTTCTCCACAATAGGATCCATGCTACTGCAATTACATTGTGAAGGCACAACCTTTAGGGCAACTACTTCATGTTTCCATATCTGTGATATCAGCCTCTGAACTTTCCTTTCAACATGAAAGCAACTGGAGATCTGATAGTGCTACAGCAGATGCTTAGCAAACATGCATACAGACACCCCACAGACAGGGAGAAAATTCTGTATTATACTCGCTACACATCTGAGAGATCCCTGTTATACTGTGGATAAATAACATCAACAAACATAAAGTATTGGTCTCAACTAAAGCTGAAGAAATATTTCAAGATCAATACCCCTTGCAAAGAGCAATACCCTGATGTTCTGGATAGAAAATAACCAAATGCAGAACAAAATACATGAGTGAGAAGCATAACGTGAAGTTAAATATATCAAAGCCATCTAAAGTAACAGCTGAGAAACTAGCTGGGATGGGGGGGGGAAAAAAGCACAAGAGAAAGGTTAAGGGACAAATGAAAGACCAAACAAATGGCAGTGCTGCGTGTTTCAGCCATCAGCAGCCTTTTGTTAAATACTTGTGGGAGGAAAGGGCCTCTACTTTTGTTGCCACATGGAATTCTACTTCCAGTGTCTTATGCCTGCAGTAAACTAAAAACTACAATTTGCTAGTGTCTGTGGGAAAGTTTGGCAAAACTCTTCAACATGTAGGGAAGGCTGGTAACCTCCCCTTAATTGGCATGGGTCACACAGAGGTTTGAAAAGAAAACTTCAGTTCCTAGCTAAACTTGGCCAAAAAAATGAGCATGTCTCCATTTCCAGCCCTTAGGAGAGACATACCTCCCATCCTGAGCACAAACTTACTTTCCTGCTTCCAAAAACTGAGATCTTGGCAAAGAATGCTCTGAACTCAAATTAACTAAAATGCTTCTACAACTTGAGAACATTAACATGTTTGATTCATCTGCATTTACTCATCAATTAACAGGTAAGAAATCAGAATAAAATTATTAACACCCTGGTTATCAAACAGAGCAGAATTTACCTTTAAATAAATATAGACCGATTTCTTAGTTCTCATAGTCAAAAAATCAAAGACATAATTCTTTTCACTCAAACCTAAGGCAACTATTAAATAATACAAAAGAAACAGCTGTCAGCTGTTTTGTACAAAAGATATAGACACCAATTACCTTATATCCCAAGAAAGTCTCAGTGACACGTTAATCATTTGCTTTGGTTCTTCTTTGTTTTACCTGTCTGAGTACTGAGCATCACTGCACTATGGCCACAAAGCGAGCACAAGTTCCCTTAAGAAAAGGTTCATTGCTTCCCAATCTAAATGAAGATCATATAATTTTATGATTTATGATAGGATTAAATATGGGGTTTAAGTTACAAAAACCATGCAAAAATAGATATTTAAATTTCTTGTTTCTTTACAACTTTAAAAAAATAATTCTAGACTGAAGAGGTAAATGATCCAGTTTCTGGCAGGGATCATAGCAAAAGAATTTGAATTGACATCCATAAACCAGGTGTATATTACAGTTTGTATCTTTAACATGTCTTTTTTTTTTTTTTTAGGCAAGAAAACAGTAGAGTCTATTCAAAATGAGCTAAAAACATCTGTTGGAGTTCAGACAAATTATGATAATTTCAAGAGACAAATAGAGATTGATGAAAGTTGAAGTTAATATTCATTTAAGGAGCAACTTTTTGTGAATAAAGAATGAAATGCTCAGATTTTAAAGACTATTACAGATTTTATCATGTTGCTTCAAATGAAACATTTTGTAGTGATTCTTCAAATGAAGACAAAAGCAAAACTTCAGGTACATTAAGCATGCCATATGTTACCCTATTTCATGTACCATGAAAATACCCCAGGCAATGTACATCTTAAAACACAATTCAGATCAGTTTAATGACTGGAAGTGGAAAATAAGCCAAACAGATGAGGATAAAGACATTTTTGCATTACTACTTGGACTTGTTATTTTGGCTAAACACATCTGTCTCAAGGCTTTAATCTCTATATAAGCAGAAAATATTATATATTCATAGTACAATTTGGAGATAGTGAATTGGCTAATGCCTAAATTTAGGTAAAAAACAGTCAAAGAAGGAAACTCAAGGTCTACTGACCCAGGAAAAAACATGTAATTCTGTAAGAAACTAGTATCTAGTTTTTTGATACTGCTGTAATTGCTTTCTTAGTGCATTGCATTTTAAAAGCCCTTAATGTGTGGCAGAATATTAAGCTATTTTATTTTCCAAAACTGGGGTATAAGAAAATACAGAAATTGTTCAAGGTTGGGAACGACCTGATTATACCTTTTTTGAGAGATGCTTGAAGTTTTAAGAACCTGCCATCATAACACTAGACAACACTGAATACTAGGCAGCAGTTCTTCCCACAGAAACATCCACCTACCCAAAAGAGGATTATATTACTGCCCCAGTGGCTCAAGCTGTCAGTCATAATTCTGGGCTTTCATTTCTATTGCCAATTTCTTACACAAGTCAGATATATTCTGCTGTATGCTGTATTTTTTTTTCATACACAATAAAATCATATAAATGTTCTGGTTCCCTGAATATGATACAAAAATAACACACAAAAGATCCTAGATAGGTCTATACAATAGAAATCGAAATCTTTATTCTAATAAGAAGTAAATAAGGAACAGAAAGAAGATTTTTGTCTGGATCAAAAGGAGTTTTGTTGCCTTCCCCTCCCCACCTCCCCCTGTCCTTAAATTGGAAGACAATTCAATAAAGAGAATTTGTTCTTTTTCTGGAAAAAAAGAAATTCATATGTTAATACTTTCTGATATTTTGTTCCAGCGCTTTTGCTTGTTTGTTTTCCCTCAGAGTTTGTCTACATTATAAAATATAACATAGATGCCACACAACGCTACCAAACACTGACTACTGCACCTGTAACAACCAGATGCTTGGACTCCACTCCTGCAGAAGCGTTACAAGGCAGCTGAATTGTTTACTAAGGTTACAACGAACCTGAGCAGAGCTAGAGAAGCCAAAACAACTAACCTGGCAAACAGGAACCAAAGCAACACTCACATGCATCCCTGCAAACAAAACCACTGAGCTTTAGGCTGGAAGTTTATCTTAATTATCAGGCTCCTTGAGTGCGAGGAGGAGAAAGAAGGCACTTTGCTCACTTTTGCAAATGTCATTGCACAGGCACAGTTTCTTAAGGCTTGAACATCACAATCTGAGAAACTAAAGAACGATCATGAATGCCTCAGTCCTTGCAATGATTGAATCCAAACCCCACTGAAATGAGTAGAAAGACTGCACACTAGCTCAAGTCCAGATACCTTCTTAAGTCATGAATTATGTTCATAACTACTCACAGCAATATATATGGGTGTGAACTTCCCACATGCAGGGAAATCAGTTACCATTGGACCACACAGAAAGTAGTTTTGAAAAATGTCCACAAATGAAATTTTAATCAGTTTGTCTCTCAGAAAGCAACCACACAAAATGTCTTCTAAGAAAACAACCAACCATGCCTGCATCATTGTTCATAAGAAATGGAAGAATGCAGCATTTACAAGCTATACATGACTGACTTCAGTGTCTTTGACTAATTAAACCAGTGAAAAGAGCAGCTTGTTGATGTCTTCTAACACATAAGGATTTGTGTGTCATAAAAAGAAATCTGAACTATATGAAACATTAATCTAGGTCAGAAATCTTCCCTGCCTGGTTCAGTTTGGAACACCCATGCATCTTCATCTGGGGCTTAGAGAATCATGAATCAGATCAGGCTCAGCTTAGTGTTTTGAACAAAGCTATATCAGAGTGACCAAACACAGCAATGAAAAACAAATAAATTGAGATTTAACTTTAAAGTCTATGTAGTTCCTCAACTAAGCCAGAATTCTTTTTTTTCTATGTCTAACAATAATGAGTATAATTTCTAATACCTATGAAAATAAGACCTCTTACCTGTGAATTTGATCTCAAAGATCTAGCTGCATGGCAAACTATAGAGAGCAAGACTCAGAGACAGGAACTCCATCAGACTCAGACAGCAAATTATTGATCTGCACAGGAATCATCTTTCTCATTTCAGGAAAATTCACACATTCGATTATTTTTGAGAAAAAAATTCAACAATTTTTGTTTACAAAATGAATGAAGAAATAAAAAAATGATGTCCAAATTTAAAAACTACAACAGGGATTAAATGTATATGAGTTCAAGCCCTTCTTGCAAATCAGGAAAGTAAAAAACTTGAATGTCAGTCATCCATGTACCATGTCACTACAGTATTTGCCGGTTTGTCTTGCAGTCCTTCTCACTCTGTTTTGGTCTCAGTACTCCTGCTTGGCTTGCTATTTTATGGTAAGTATATTTTGGTCAAAATATTCCTGAAAAAAACTTGGGTGACATGAGTCCCAAATTAGTCTACTTAATAAGAAAAAAATAAAACAGGAAAATTATGTGCTAATAATACGAAAGATGCAAAAAATCTTGTTTTAACAGGCTCTCAGTTTCACAATGCCAGTAGACCTTCCTTTTTGGGATGAGAGCTGGAAACATTTATTTCCAGAGCATATGCTCACAGCTCTGTTATACAAGAAATAAAAAATCAATGTATTACCATGAAACCATTGAGCAATCCTGTTTGTGTTCCTCTCAAATCCAGCACGTCGAGGGATCTGCTCTTCTTTGAACCAGCGAATGATGACATCTCGGGAGAAGGGTCGAGGTGGACGCTCCCAGGTGTTACTGCATTGAAAGACAAAGAATTAGCAGTGTACAAAACCAAGAGACAGTAGAAATTTTCATCTGGATTTTTCACATATTTACAAAACACACAGCTTCAAAATGGCCAGTGCACCTTCTGTTCAGTATAACTCACTGAACTTTGACCTTTTTAAAATTTATTAAAATTATTTTGAGTTTTTATGGAAGCAACAATATTGTGATTTTTACATTTGCAATGAAACCTTAAGTATTTTCTTAAACACAGAACTTAAACTGAAAAATAGTTTAGCACAAAAAATACAATGGGCATTTCAGTCAGTTTTCCTTTTCCACATCATTTTTATTCAAATGTAAATACTGACAGGCAAATTTGCCACTTTTGCATGTGTTTTTATTACTTCAATTTGAAGCAGAGTTTAAGCAGTTTGGGAAAATAATGAGTGAATTCCTCTGACAAATTGATTTGATGGTAACATTAAAGATACTGCTATCTCAGAGTGAAATTCTGATTCATTCTCAAACTGGGAATTTTGGTTGCTGTTATGGGAGAGTTTCTATGTCTCAATATAGTAGAGCAAAGTTGTCAAAGCAGAACACATTTCAAATGGAATCTCTACAGTGCTACACTGACTGGGAAGGAGAAAGAACATAATAGGACGCTTTCCTGTCTGACCTTGGGTATTGGTTGTTGGAATTTTTTACTATTTTTTAGCAATTAATGTTACCATCCTGCCAGTAAAAGAGTCGAATGATTAGTCAGCTTTCTAGCAGTCATCTGCCTGTTTGGATTCTTTTCCTCTTTTGCAATTTCCGGTGCTCCCTAAGTAGTCATATGAAAGATTAATAAACACCAAAGACACTTGATTTGGCCTGAATTAAAAAACGAACAAACAAACAAACAACAACAAAAAAACCCCCCACACACACCAAAAACAAAACAAAGCCAAAAAAAAAAGCCCCAAAAAACCTAAAAACTCCCTGAAACTCAGGGCACGACTCTGTAAAATAGAGTTATTAAATAGCAGGCAAGTAGGTTTGAGGCTTAAGACTTGCCTAAGAATTTGCCTATTTGACTTCTCTATGTCATAGCCTCACATACTAATCTAATGCTGATGTTTCAAGGACTCATCTCTCTCTGCATGAATTCTAAGAAATCTGTCTGAAAAATAAATGGCATTTAGTTTATATTAAATCTGATTTTGTCTTTTTTTAAACATTCTTTTTCTCATCATAGTGAAACAGCAAGACTGAAAACTCCCTGCAGCTGAAGAATAGCTTGTTGAGATGGCGGGGATTGGAGAGGGAGCAATTCGACAGGGAACTCTTTCAAAGTCACCCTTGTACAAACCAACCTGGATGCTGCAGAGAGAGAGAGCAAAGGACTTGCACTATTGTTGTTCACTTTTATCTCCTGATCGTTGTTGAGGCTGGTCCCCTGGAACAAATTACTGAGGCCAGCCACTCTCCCCTTCTGGATGGCACGCAGGGACTGCCGTCGGTACTCATCCCGGGCCCTGCGCGCTTTGTGGCTCCTCTCCTCATCTGCAGCCTTGGAGCGGCGCACTGGGTGGAATCAATGGGAAGGGTGGGGAGGAGAGACTTTAGAAATACAAGCAGCCATTTACTCCATTCCTTACAGAACTTACTATGTTTATTCTTATATGACCTCATTTTAAGCACGTATAAATGACAATGCATTACCAAAGACTGGATGACATTCCTGGTGCTTCAAATACAGCCCCACCGCTAGAAGAAGCCTGCCAGACTCGAGATATCAATGATCTGATCACTACTGGCAAAAAACTGAGGCTCTAGCATACTGTGATTACATCTGACACTTGCTTTGGGTGTAAGAGAAATTCTGCTTCAGGACATCTTTTCCACTGGCAGTATACCAAGTTCTACATTTCAAGAAAAGATGTTAATTGTTGCTTAAAATTAAGTTTCTGTTTAACAGAATTCTTTGCCAGTAGGAACATGACTAGAATTGAAGGAGCTACTCCTAAAATTTACAATTATTAAGACAAATCTGTAGGTTGCATTTTTTTTGTCAGTGCTGTTATCTTTCTGAAAAGCATATGCTATCTTTGTCACTTAGAGTCACAGAAGTTTCCAACTTGAAAATTGCAGTATAAAAATGGTTTCAGTTACAATACATAAATTAGTAGCCATTGGAAAAGGCATGTTGATGCTATGGATGAGGTTGTCTCACTGAAATTGTATATAAAGGACCATCATTTTTATTGGAAGGTTTAATACACACCTAACAATGGCAATGACCAGGGAGCTATGCATTTCTGTAACATGAAATGAGACTGCTGCTCTGGCCACTGCAGGACAGGCATCTTTCACTACAGCTTCTTCATTTCAAAACTAATGTACTAATAATCCTGTCTTTGAAATAGTATAACTTAAATGCACCAAGAATTGTACTGCAAATATTCATCATGTATCAGCTCTCTTCTGGTGCCTCCAGCCCTACTTGGATGACTTTTTGAGTCACAAATAACTGCAGGCAGGCAAATTTTTCCAGTTAAAAACAAACCTTTAACATCCAGTGAAGCAAATATTAAAGAAGCTAGCTATTGCCTCCAGTAGCAATTAGCAATCCTGCTGTGACTATCCTGGCTTAGATCATATTCAGTTCATAAAGTGCACACACTATTTCTTACTCCACTGTGACTGTACCTGCATCTAGGAAGGCATGATATAATACCAGACAGCTGCATTTCATTAGGCTGGTTGCATCCCTCTGGTTTATGCTCCCAATTTAAAGCAAGCAGAAGTATAAATGGATTTGTCCAAATTATGAGAAGGTTTAATGGAATCAAGCAATAAAAACACTCAAAGCCAAATGAAAAGAAATAAAACTTTGTGGGCAAATGAGGGAAAGAGAAAAGACCTCTAGACTTAGAATTGTATAATATTATCATAAGCAGAAAGATATACAGAACTAAAAGCTCATCAAGACAGCATAATAAACAAGTCATAGATGCTTCATATGTATACAATTGGCAGGATTTCACTTTCACTTAACTACATACCCTGTAGTTTTAGATGAACACAGTAACAAAAAAATGTACAGCACAGAAAACATGAGCAACAGACTTGACTATTTATCTCACAGGTCATTTTTAAAGGTAGATAATGTCATTGAATATGCTACTTCAATGGCTCGAATATATTAGTTACATTTTTGTGATTTATCCTTTGTTAAGCCACTCAGTAATGGTCACTTTAAACATGAACTTTGTGTTTGCAACACAAGGAGAGACTGCAAGGAAGATGAGTGCAATGCAACTTGGCAAGGCATTTAGAAACCAGTCATTGTTTGCCACAATCACGATATACAGACTGAGGGCAGACTGCCTGGAGATTTCTGGGATTCTTTTCTAGTCATACAGGCTGCCTGGCAATGAAAAAGGCAAGGTATCTTCATGCCCCACTTTCCTCAGCAATAGACACTCTTTTCAGCAAACATTCCTACTATATTTTTGCTCACTAATAAATCTGTGCCATCAGAAGCTGCTGACCAGTGCTCCATTTCCCTGAACTATAGTACTTCTTATCATAAAACTATGGGGAGAAGTAGTATAGTTTGCAACTGTTAATTATCAACATTTGAACTTTCAGAAAACCTTTTGAATGTGTTTGCCTTTATGAACATATCTGTGTATATGTGGTTTTGTACATACACATATGTATATAGTCATCTCTTTCACATTAGGAAGACTTTTTTATTGAAGTTTCCCACATGAGGTATCTGAAGAACTCTATCATTGACCATAGGGATGCATAGGGTCTCTTCATCAATTTTTTTTCTCATTATTGGAGTCCTGACTTTCTCCCTATCCCATTCCTTATAGTTATTCCCAGAAACATCCCTCTCTTTCCTCTAGCTTTAGAAGTTGTTCAGCACATCTTACTGTGGGCCTGCTTTGTCACGTTATCCTCAGTTACTTCTAAAAGTCTGACGGGTCAAGGGACTTTGTGGGTAAAGAATCCAAGTCACTGGCAACAATAACTGGTTTTGGAGACTGCAAACAGTATCGTGGACAAAGCCATTGCAGTCAGAAATCTATAAAAAGGTTTTTCACTACAATCCAGACAAAGTAACACGTACCACATGAACCATCCTCCCACACTGACACTTCCCACAAGTTTATCTATCTCGAGAATGTCACTCAAAGTCTGAAGATAAATCTGGACCTATTTCTGTAGCAGAATTTTCTTACAATAGAATTTTGTGAATATTCATATTTCTCTCTTTGGCTCTGAGCCATCTCCCTTGGAATAAGAACTTTATGTCTGGATCCAGTCTAGCATAAATATTTTAAGATAGAAAAAGGCAAAATTCTGCATTACTTGTATTCCAAGACACATCATAGCCTTTTCTCACAATAAGAAAGCCAAAGTAGTCCGGACTCCTAGTGATGTATTGAACAGGAATAGGTTATTGTTCTTGACTGGCTGTCCTCTTACAGCAAACGTATTTCTGGCGTGACCCCTGTGTGAAACACTAAATTCAATAGTCACTATTTCCACTAAGGAGATTAGATAACTGAAAACATCCTAAAATCTCTCAATCATCAGCACAGGTCCATCAAGAACTGCTACCAAGAACAATTTACGTATTCTTCATCTTCCTTTTATATTCCAGAATAATTTAAGGATTGACAAGATGGGAAACAAGGAGTTTGTTAAGCTCCCAGGAAATCTACCATTCAGCCAGGTCCTTTAACACCAGCTCCAGCACAAGTTCTCTCTTCCAGTGCTGGTGATACCAATAGCAGGTATATCTTCCTTCAGCACTTATAAAATGAAGCACACTTCTGTCCTGATGGAACTGTAGCTTGTGTAGAAATGCTGAGCTGCTCATATAGGTTAGGTGTCAATATGATTGTAGCCTCAGAAGAGCAGGCCAAAAATGGGTTACCAAACCCTCCTGGAAAACTGGCAAATATATCCCAGAGAGAGGTGTGTGCTGCCATCATTATACAGTTATCAGTACTAGAAATGAACAGTTTGGAACCACCTCAGACATGTCTATTTGACCTGCAGTGTGAACATACTCTTAACAACAGAGAACAAAGTACAAACGACGAGTGCAACAGCTCTTATTATCCTAGAGGAGTTGGTTTAAATCTGCCTTGTTTTCAGGAACAGTTTATGGAAATCTATTATTCCTCTGTGCTAATCTAAGTTGACTTTTGAACAAAAATGCAAGGTTGCCTTCTACCTTTTCACTTAGGATTGGTAAATCCCAATTAGCAGTCCTGGGAAAGCTCTAATACCAAATCTTTTGATATAGATGAGGATTAATTCACACTGCCCTGCAGCTGAACTTGATCATGTAATTTTTGAAAGACTATGACCTCTCTATTTTCTGTAATCTATTTTGTGCTTTTGAAGAGCTGTGAGTTACAGTCAGAGATATGTGAAAGAAGAAAACAACATGTGCTGCGAACATACATCCTCATTTTTCAGTTATTCTGTTTCAGCTTTACTCTTGTTAACAATACTTGGAAGCTTGTTTATGAGCAATTCAAAGTGACTACTTAATGGACAAAATTCAATCTTCAGATTTTCTGAGTACACAGGCTCAGAATCATACAGTGTTTTTTGCCTTTCCTGATTGGAAAACAACTTCCCACAAATACTCTGTAACATGTTTATCTGAAAGCATGTGAATAAATCCATTACTATTCAACAACGCACTCTGAGACCTGTTGAAGTGCAGGGGGCATGTACTTTATGTTGAACACTTGCTCAGCTAATGCATAGCTGAACTGGGGACTACTCACTTCAAAATTCAGCATTTCATCAAATGCTCCTGCCAGTAAACTCACTCACTTGAGTTTCTGTGGAAGATAAATACCAAACGAATTCCTTTAGAAGTCAGACAAAAATAAATATATAGACACATTTGTAGAAGAACATAAAAATGTAACAATATAAAAGGAGCTATAATGAGTCAGCCTGGTATCCTACTTCCAACAGAGACCAGAAGTGGGTGCTTGGGGAAAGGCATAAGAAGAGATCAACTCACTCATCTCTGTTTACATTTTTACTGGAATCATTTTTGTCTGGAGATGAGTAAAGCTGGTCAGATGGTATCTGCTTGATGCAGTTTGCAGGGGTTTGTAAGTGTACTAACAGAATGCCTTTTGCAATATTCAATCAGATGAATACTCATGTTACAGCTTTTCTTATTATGTTTTGCAGATTCCTTTTCTGTTTTCACAGAGAAAGGTCACACTTAAATACTCCAAAAACCTGAAAAATGGAACAGGCCACCTAAAGGTCCAAAGCAAATCAGAATATGTACCCTCCTCTATCAACACTTAGCCTTCTCACTTCTCAGTTTCAAAGAGTAAGAGCTTTGAAGAGTGGATTCTCTGAATCAGTCATTTCCACTGTTCTCATTTGCCAGCCAATACACTTGTTCCACTTGTTAACTCACAACTGCCCTCGAAAATAATCCAATATATATCTATTATACAAAATCCAAGTGTATAATTGCTCTTAAAACATTATTTTCCCCCTTTAGTACTGATTTCTCAAGTTATTCTACATTTGTCATCTAGTATACTAAATTCTGTATTTCAATTAACACAGCAGTTCTATGGCCGTTATTGTTATCTGGCAAAGAGCAGAAGCAAACTGAACCAAAAAGCAGAAAATAAAATGAACAACACTTTGCTTATTGCATTGGCAATCAACAGCTGAGGGATAATGCGATGAGGAGAGATAAATCCTCATCACATTCTAAATTCCATCTACTAAATAAGTTAGTAGTGTCATCAATATCATTGCTACATTTGCTCTCCAACAAAAGCTGCTCAAGCACTGCTGTTCCTCTGCAGTACTGACCCCTAGCATTGTTGAAAATGCTGACTTCAAGGAGGTAAGATCCAAAGGAGCCTGGCCTTGTTCCTAATGAGCAATATGGTTTCCACTGCAAGTGTGTAGAGGCAAAAGATGTGAATGTTACATCTGCTTGTAATTCTCTTATGCATTTATTTATTGCTTAGAAAACACGACTATTGGATAGCTTTGCCTAACTTCACTAAGTTTCCTCTTGGTGTTCCATAGGTACTTGTGGACAAAATGGAAGGATTACCATGAAAAGAAAAAAAAACACAAACTCTAGAACTGAAATAAAAAATGAGAAATCTGGTGAACCTGAGGTACTAATTAATTCCTTAGCAATTTCAGTGCTCCCATTTCCAAATATTTGTTACTGCCTGTCTGCTGGACCTACTGGCATCTGCAGTAAAGTTAAGGAAATGGAAGTTGTTAATATAGCTGAAGAAACTCAATGCAGTCTGATAGCATAGTTTAAACCAGCCACGAACAGGTTTCATATAAGGCACTGAACTCTGCATCTTCATATCTTCAGTTGTCACACCCATTTGCTAATGGAGCACAATTCTAAGCCCTCAAACCAACTGGGATAAACTGATACACTGAGATAAGCAGAAGAGGATAAACAAGGTTGTGATACACTCTAGTCATTAGTCTGAAGTAAGGTTAATGTTAAATCAATTACTGATTACAGCACAAACTCTGGCAGCACAGAATTTATAGTAGGATGCAAACCACAGTTGTGGTGCCACCAGCAAGAAGGTGCTGAGCTGTGATCAGACTTGACAGCTTGAAATCACAGAAGCTGCCCTGTGTCACCCTTTGGCCGAGCAGACTGGTCTACAGGTATCAACACACAGTCTGAAGGTGACAGAATTCCTTCAGAGCATACAGAATACTCCAAAGCTTACACAAGAAAGACGCAGTGGTGGCAGACTACACCCACCAGCATGTGATTCAGTTACAAGTGTTTTGACACACCAAAAATGCCATTACAGAAATCATGGTCAAAATCTTTCTTAGCTTATTATTTTTTCTCTCTGTCTTCCCCCATAATTCCTCTGTTACATTTCTGATGTCTGTCTCTATACAAAGTACTCCAGAAAACAGAAGCAACAATTAAAACCCTCAGTTACCTCTTTAATGTTTTCTTACTGTTTAAGCAACAGTAAGAAAATGATACCTGGTTTTAGGGGTGTTAATAGTATTTTGTTTCATTGCCAATTTAAGTGTGAAGATAGACTGGATTTATTTTATTATTTTAACAACATGATTGCAAATGTTTTTCCTTTCTTTATATACCATCAAAGAAATGCTAAAGTTCATAGTACCACCCACTGTGCAGGGTCACCAGCTGATGCAAATTTTCTACAGATCTAAAGGGTTACTTTTCCCCCAACTCATTCTGCTCTTAAATACCCAAAATACAGAAACTTTCAGGTTTTTCTTTCCATATAAGCATATAAATCTGGATTTAGATAATTCTCCAGAAAATAATTCCTTTCTCTCTGTTGACAGTGTAACATACAGAGGTTTTATTGATCAAAGATAAGGAAAGCCTGTTATGAGCCTGAAAAATGGCACCAGTATAGATTATAGATTTATATAGATTTATAGATTATATAGATTAATAGGTTATATAGATTTAATTCATGTTGTACAGAATGATTCACTATCAGATCAATTCCAGATAATAGCACTTCAATAATTAATCCTTAGGAACTCATGAAGAGATGACTAAAACCATAAAGTGAACCCATTATATATTTTGAAACTTTTTTTACCTCTGTCAGGAAATAAGTAACACTACAGCAATAGTTTTTCTACTCCATGAGGTATTTCTAACACAACATAGCAGCTCCCTAAAACTCCAGTTTGTTACTACTTTGTGTTACATATAATTACTACAATAACCCCACAAGAGCTAAAACTTTGCAGTCACTACACTTCCTTTTTCGGCAGAGTAGTCAGATTAGTACAGATGTGAAAAATGGAAGATATTCTCTTCCCCTAAAAAAATGCACAATCTTTCTTGCAAATAAATTTCCTATTCCTAAGGTCAACTGTACAATAAACTCCAGATAGACAGACACTTTATACACAATAAGCTATTAAATCTCATTTATTCATAGTGTGGACCTTTACTTATTTATAGTGTGAATGAATACGTATATATAGTAATATAGTAGTTCTGTTCCTTGTAGGCCTTTAAAAATCACCAAAAAAAAAAAATAATGACAATTATGATATTCATAAAGAATTTCAGGGTGTCTAAAAAGGAAGAGTACCTCCACAGAGCGAGATCATCATCGCCATAAGGATTCTTTTTACAGCAACAGTCTAAGTATTATTTACTGTAATCTTTTGAAATGAAGTGAATTTCAGTGCTGATATCACAGCTTTACCCAATTACCATGTGGAAGCAATTAAAATACAGATGAAGACAGATTTTAGCTCTTCAGAGATAGCTGCAGACAAGCTGTCAAAATAACTGTGTCCCAAATTATTAGTAGTAATCCTAAACTGTTAATTAAGTACATTAGACAAAAAATTAATTAACTCAGTCATTGTACATGAAAAATTTTCTGTGAGGCATTGACATGGATTCAGAAAGAACTATGAAACTTTTGTTTGTAAAGTTAAGCTGGTAATTTCTGCCAAAATAATACAGCATTTTGTATTGCTCTATGTAGAAGAGATTTTTGGCAACACCTTTTCCATCCTACAAGTCTCCTTTTGTTTGCTTTCAGAAATACATTAATCCTGTGAAGGTAATTTACTCACACTGTTCTTCCCACTCCTGGTCGTCGTCGCTGTGCTGACTATGCTGCTGAGCTTGCTTGAGGCTCAGATACAACTCCTTTGCTCGGATTTCTTCCTGCTGCCTGATTTGCTCTTCACCCTTTTGTCTTTCCTCTTCTTCTCTTTTCTAGGCAAAATGAAGTAAGCCAGAGGTGACTAAAGAGGAAGAAATGTGCCAAAAGCTCGGACACTGCTTCAGTTGCCTCCTATCAGAGTAGCTACATTGCCTTGGGCAAATCATCACCTCTTCTAACTTTGGGGTTCTCACCTGTCACAACGGGCATAACCGAACTTTCCTACCTCTTAGGAACCTCTGAAGAGGATATGTTTTGACATGCACAGCTATGACAGGAATAGGGAAAACGTAAGTATCTGAGAGCTGAAAACTATATGGAAAATATTTTATTACATAGCACCAAAGCCTGTGCTATCTTACAATCCACAAGCAAAGCTTGTTTTAAGTCCACATGCACCTCCCCCTGAAGATACTGCTGTATTCAATCACTATACACATAATCTACAGAATCCGTAGAATTCAGTAACTCATTGCATTAGGACCAGCAACAGTTGGGCAAAAACAAAACAAAACCAAAAAAAAAAACTATGGAAAAGAAATTTCCAAATGCACCAAGTCATTCAACCAGTCAGGTGAGCTGATATATTTGAACAAAAGTTTCTTAGCTACAGCCTTGGGACTGGGATTTTTTTTTCTTAAGACATGCTATAATGAAAATTATGATCAAATAGGATTGTTCCTGCTTTCAAAGGGGAATCAGACATATTTACCTTTCATTATATTATATCAGTGCACTGTGTAGGTTCTTCACTGTTTGAAGATGCTGCTTATGTGAAAGTTGACACTATGTAAAAACTTTTGATACAATTTTGCATCTTTTTAGGCTGAAAGGGGCTGAACTATCCAAAAGCTATATTAATTCTGTAAAAGTGTTAATTACACTTCCCTACAGTAAATATGTTTTATTTGACAATACATTGGAAAAGTCCTCATTCAAAGGTTGTCTGTCTTATCTTAACATCTGCCAGGGCACAAACACCAAGGATAACCCAAAAATAAAGCACTATGAATGTCCAAAGAATGTTGTTTGGACAGGCTGAGAAAGCTGGGGCCGTTCAGCTGGAGAACAGAAGGTTGTGTGGAGACCTCACAGAAACCTTCCAGTATCTTAAGGGGGCCTACAGGGATGCCAGAGAGAGACCCTTGGTTAGGAACTACACTGTTAGGACAAGGAGTAATGGTGCAAACTGAAAGAGGGGAAATTTAAACCAAATATTAAGAAGAAATGACTTACTGTGAGGGTGGTTGAGACACTGGCCAGGGAGTGGCTGCCCCATCCCTGACAGTGGTCAAGGCCAGGCTGGATAAGGACTTGAGCAACCTGGTCTAGTGGAAGGTGTCCTTGCCCATGGCAGTGGAGTTCGGACTAGATGACCGTTATAGTCCCTTCCAACCTCTAACATCCTCTGATTCTATGAACAATACATTAGGCTGCTCTCATTTCTGAAATAGAAAATCCTAGTATTGCTCTTCAGTGCTCTTTAATGCCACTATCTCTGTTTATTTCTACTGTCATCCTTCCACGGTTATCTCCTGAGTCCTAAAAACGTGAGTTGAGTGGACAGTTCATTATTTTTGAAAAGTCAATTATTTTAGCACCGATTTCAAAGCCCAGCAGCTTCCTCAGGGGGAAAAAAAATTCTTTCCTAATATCTCTAGAGAATTTGTGGTTCCATGTTTCAGTTCCTCATAAATGGCTCCGTTCCATTCTTGGAAAAAGTATGAATTCAGTTATTCTTTATTCTTATGAGGAGAATATTTATTCACTTAGCTTCACTACCTAAAACAATTCAATACATCTAGGCTATCTTTTCAGGAAGATGAACAGACACAAAGGTAACCCCAGGTTATCAAAATACTTTATATTCAACCTCTCAAACCACAAGGTAAAACTTAATATCGAGGAAGGAGGGAAAATCAATCTCACAGCAGTTTCCCTGAATCACAGAGTTTTGTTCTAAGCTTGGGTTTGTTTTTTAATGTATCCATAATTGAAACACTTCTAGTAAAAAGATGAAGTGTGTAGAAAAACAAACAAATAAAAGATACAAAGAGAAAGAAACATCACCACCAAAAACTAAAATTCAGGTAGAGTTTGAGTTCTTAATGGAAAATCCTACTTTTTTTTTTTTTTTTTTAACTGAGGCAGGAGGTTTAAGTCAAAGAAAAGACAAGAACAAAAACTTAATGCTGGCACTTGATTCTGAATTCACCAAAACTTTGTCACATAATTTTACTTTATAAAGAAAGTTTTAATTTCTATTTATTTAATTAGTGCATGGGTGCATGGATACATGTGCAAGTACATTGTACAACTCTTTAAAGGTGTGTGTGAAGAAACAACCCTTGTTAGAATAACACAGGAAAGAACAGTCATCCTTTTGTCAAGTATGACTGAACAGTGTACGTATTTACAATGAACAGCAACTGAACTTCTCACGTTTACTCCACTGGAAGAATACAGCAACCAGTTTGCTTCTCCCCATGAACCCAATCCTGCACATCAGAGCTGAGGGTGAAGAGCTGTAATAACCTACAAACATCACCTTCTGCCTGAGCTGAGAGAGATTGTACTCTGCGCTGTGCCCATTTCAGCTCTTCCAGAATAATTAGGAAGGTGACAATTCAGTACAGAGTTGCAAATTACCAAGAAATACCAACCCGAAGAAACGAGTCACACTGGCAATTCAACAGGCAGCAGTAATCTTCTCAAGTTTTAACTCCACTGGAGAATTTGAACATGCTAAATGATCTTATCTATTCTCTTGAGGCAGTTGAGGATTTACCACAGACTTGTTACATGCCTTGCCATGTTTGATAGCTTTACTACGGGCAGCTCTAAATATTTAATATTAGTTAGGTTCTAAAGTTCCAGTCCAAGGCAGGTGAGAGGAGGTCGGGTCAGAGTTTACTTTTTGCTGCAGAAAGATTTAAAAAATACACTGGAGAAAAGCCAAAATAGAGCAGTTGATTTTTTTACAAAGGAAAACTGGGCTTCTGGCTGCCATGGGTCTTGGAGTCTCTCCGGGGAGTCTCACAGGATGCAGGGCAGCTGAATGACCACCATTCTGCCCAGGGCAAAAGCCATAAGGTGTCTATGTTACAACAGTCCTCTCTGAAGCAAAGGATGCCTGGGATTCCCTCAATGCTTCAGGCTGGCAGGAAGCGTCTTTGGCACCTCTGAAAGTTGCAGCCAGACAGCTGCACTAGAGCTGTGGAGAATATCCTGAGCCCACTCAGCAATCACCCCTGTGCCAGGGAAGACATTCAGGCTACTTGCCACAGAGCTGAGAGCTCTTAGGACTCCTTGCTCTGAAGAAATAAATCTGGAAATCCCAGGCTTCCTGCTCTCAGCAAGGCTGACACAGCCAGCTGAGTTCAGAGATCAGACTTCTCTGCAAACTCACCTGACGGTTTCCAACAGAGCTGGGAGTGAGTAACAGCAGAAACATAACCAACTCCTTCCCGGCCTTTTTCTGAGAAAATTCTCTCACTTGCATCAGAAAAAAAAGTGTTTGCAGAGGCATTATTTTCTTCTCTGCTACCAATGTCTCAAAAAGAACACAGGGTTTGCCACACCTCACTGTGCATGTATTTGCAGAGGCAAATGTACTACATGCAGTCACGCTTTATGCGGAAGAAAATATGTCTCAGCCACGGGTATGCCCTAGGACATGTTATTCACACATATCTTATACAAGGAGATAGTAACATATTCTGTCACAAAGACCCTCTTTAATGAGATAGAAAACAAAGCTAAGGACTGTTCCTAGCTGGGAGTTATCTGACATTTGCTACACATGCTGGAGCAGACTCTGCTTGAGTAACTTGCCATACATCCAGTGAACATCTACTAAGACTGTGTCTCTGGATTTCAGGAACTCCTCACAGCTTGAGTTCCTAACATGCAAACTACCCTCCTTAGTGACTCAGGTTTTCTCATTCACCCATGGAAAATACCAGAGCTTTGCTACTTTTTACTAGCAGTCTGGAATGAAGACAGTAGCTTCAGCAGTGTAATCATTATTGATGTCACCAGGGAAGAGATTTTTCTTTAAAATTCTTATCACAGTTCTTCACAAGTAGAATAGAAAAACCTGAAGACCCAATTGCCAACCGAAACTAACAGCTGACTCATTTCCAATATTGTTCAAGAGACAACTGCATAGAAAAAACCAGAACTTCTGAACTGTGATTGCACAAGACAAAATGAAGTATTACTGAATTACTGTAAATGCCATTGAAATAATCCAACTAAGGCATTTTCAGAATGAACGGGGTGCCAAACCCCAGCAAGAAGTTGTTGTCATATTCCTAGATTCCAAATATGCTGTCTTTGGGAAAGAGTTCAGTGTTTTCTTGGCACAGCAAAGCACAGAGCCGTACAGCTTATTTGCACTTAAAGATACCACTCCCACTCAAGTGCTTGATGTTTACTTGGAGACCAGAGTTTTTTCAGATCAGGACAGAATGTTCGCTGCTATATCATAAGAAGCCCACAGTACTGCAAGTGATGGTGACATTTCACTGTATTCCTAAACTCTATGCCTGGCAATTTTCTGGAGAATCAGAACCACAGCACTTGGGGGCAGAGTAAAGCACTCAGACATGTGCTGAAAGTCCATCCAAGTCAATAGGACTGAAGTGTAAACTTAATTAGAGATTTCCTGATTCTGTTGTTCTTTAACAGTTGATTCTCAACCTGTCGTCTTTGATGAGGACACATTTCATCTCCCAGGATGTTTTGAAGAAGCAATCTAGCTTTACTGTCAGCTGTGTTTATATTATTAAATTCAGCAGGTATCTGATGTTGTCATAAGGACAATACTTTATTATAAATATTCTCCTGCTTTATGTAGACCACATGAAGAGTGAGCTGAGAAACCATCTCTCTTTTAACTCAAAATGCAGCTGAAGGATACCACTCGCCCCTGGCTGGTTGACACTCACACCTTTCATTTACCTTAGCTCTGCATATTGCTAAGACTCTTAACGACAGCTACTGATAACAGTAGAAAATTATGCCTATGATCTCACAGCCTTTGTGAATTAGGAAAAAGATTAATGATAGTAATTGGCTTTCTTATTTGTCCTTTGCAATAAGTGCATAAAAGAATAGCTGTCCTTAAACTGCAAAAATAGAGTAGTCAACATTTATATTCTAGCATCATAAATTAAAGGCATTTCTGCTTAAAAAACACCAAGGAAAGCAATAATTTTCTAATAGTGTTGGAAAAGGAAATAGGGATCATCATTCACTTTGATATGTGAGATATCATTTATCTAGTGGAGACAGCCCTAACATCCCATGATAGGTCAAGAGGAATAAAAGCATTTTTAAAAGGAGTGTTTGTGATACAATATGGTTAGAAATTAAACAGTCAGCAGAAAGGACAGTTTCAATTTCCCAAGTCAAAATGCCTCAAGAGGATGAAGCATTAGCAGACACTGAACATTTCATATCCCAATTTGGAGACCTCTTTAAACATGGTCTGGTCATCATCACATAAGGATGATTACCAATGCATTAAATATTTTAAACCTGATAAAGTGGGCTTGCTAACTAATGATCTGCACCTCATTCTACACCCATTTCTTCACTATTTCAATTACTTAAGTCAAATATGGGCAGATTCATTAATTCGTCTTTTTCCCAGTACCTTAGCTCTATTCCCTTTTTGTACTTGGAGATAGATGCCAGAAACAAAACTTTCTTTTCCTGTCTGGGTACCTATCCACTCACTCAGCTTGTAAATATTTCATGCAGTTCTTCCACTACACCAGAGTAGTTATAAAAAGAGTAGAATGGGAAGGAGAAGGAAAGCCAAGTGAGACTAAATAAGCCAGTGGAAAGGAAAGTCAACAACTCCCCCATATTAGCCTGTGAGATTCACCTGTCTTTG
>JAWWMP010000167.1:10053499-10091587 GCA_035047865.1 Dendrocincla tyrannina
CACTCACTCAGCTTGTAAATATTTCATGCAGTTCTTCCACTACACCAGAGTAGTTATAAAAAGAGTAGAATGGGAAGTGAGACTAAATAAGCCAGTGGAAAGGAAAGTCAACAACTCCCCCATATTAGCCTGTGAGATTCACCTGTCTTTGAAGCGCCTTTACTGTCTTAAAGTAGTTCTACAGCATGATGTCCAAGGTCTGCTCTTTCAAGACCAAGTAATAGATAAGCTGCTTTTCTGAGTAGCAAAGGAGTGGTGTTAAAGTACCAGAAATCAATTCTGCATTTGGATCTCTGCTGCTGGAACCTTATGTCAGTCCAAGTCTCACCTAACAGATCTCAAATTATAGACATAATTGAAAAGCCAGGGCTGAAAGCAGAATTAGCCTGTGTTGTTGAATTAATAAAGGAAACGCCAGGAGCATGCTCAATTAAGGGGCATCTAAAAAACAACTACAGCATCATATCTTGTTTCCAAACTAATTTTTTAAGCCTAAGAATTCATTTCAGCTGGGCCATGTTTTAAAAATGTTGGTCCATGTATTTAAATTTTTGAAAACATTGTCTTCAAATGCCTAATTTAAGGGAAACCAGAGGGGAAGAAAGGGTTTCCATTGCTTTGAAAAGAAAAACGTATTGGCAATTTTATGAACAAGCCTAGAGAAAGCCTGGTCAAAACTTAGTATTTGAAATTTAAAGTAGAAATTCAATCATATTCTCAACTCAGTTACAGCAGTGCCCCTTGCTCCTCCTAGGCACACAGCTGGATGGAGGACACCTGCTCATGTCCTGGGAAACCGTGGGAACACAGATCACTGTGGCATTACCTTTCCATCAATATGAAAGTGACAAGAATTTGGTGCCATTCCTGTTAATTGTATCAACAACTGAACTACCAGTTTTCCTTCATAGAAAATTATGAATACTGGCCACTAAAAGCCTCAGAAGTTTCTCACTCTGCTTCTTTGAAACAGAATAGTAACAGTGAGCTTGTGGACAATTTACCCCATCAAGTGCCCTATAAATCAATCACAGAGATAGAAGTGAACACTGTATCAGTCTTTGTTCAAGAGGGCTTTGCTTTCCAGAGAGCAGAGGAAAGAGTGTTTAATTAGTTGCTCTGCTCATTATTCATACATTAATAAAGCACATGAAAGGTATAGCTTCATTACTCATTGACATGGAATATCAAAGGCCCTATTCTCTCCTGTGAATTCAAATTAACTGTGCAAAGGTAAATCAGCAACTCCGGGCAAAAGAGGCTGCAGGATCTACCCTTGCTTTGTGCTCCACAGCCACCTTCAAATCCCATGCCCATAGTTTACAGTGACAAGTACCTTGTTGACTCTAGTTTGCAATCAAACCACACATTTAACACTGAGTTTTTCAGCACTCCTCCCATCACAGAGGGACAAGGGGGAAGCCTATACACCCTTTCTATATCTTTAAACACTGTGCCAGGAAAAGAGAGAAAGACATAGCAAGCTGTCAGCAGGGAGGAGGCAAATAGATGGAAGTTAGTGGATGCAGATCTCCTAGGAGTCATATTTTGCTACAGATTTTCTCTATGGAAACCCAGCCTTGCCAATTGTGTGCAGTCCCAGCATATATATCCCAGACACAGAGGAATGTGAAAATTTCTCTGCATGCTGAACCAACTGTATTTTGTTTTCTCATTTTTAAATAAGATTTTACCTTTATGAAGTAATATGAAAGAGGCCATCTTTTCCTGTTTAGTTTTTCAATTGTTATATTCAACAAGAAAATGTGGAAAAAAATTATTGCAATCAAACATTAAAATATTGTAACTGAGCTCATGGAAAGCTCATTATGAAGTCAATAACAATCAGGCAAATGGACTTTTCCCATATGTTGAATAGGAAAAGGATCCATCCCTTATTATTTTGAAGAAAGTAGTGACACAATTTTCAGGCTCAATATGTGAACAAGTCATTCAAAATACAGAGAAGATGTTCAAGCAAACTAACTTAAAGTGAGGTATTTTACTATTGTACAATTTTTCTCCCGGTATGACTCACCAGCACAGCTGACGGAACAAGTCTGTTAACGTGTTAGCTGAATAACCAGTTTGATTGTTCTGGCACTTCTGAATGAGACTTGTAATTTTTTCTCATCGCTTACCCAGCTGTTCTGGTGAACACCATGTAGCTCTCTGTATATTCCAGAATGAAAAATTACAACTTTGGATTTTAAAGCTTATTAATAAACATGCACTGAAGGTGACAAGAGCTTTGAATCTATTAAAACACTATTAAAAAACTAAATCACACTGTGCAAACCTTCAGTTCCTCCTGGATTTTTTCTTCCTCCAATTTGGCCGCTTTTCGATCCTCTATTTCTATTTTCCATTTTTCTGCCACTATTCTGGCTTTTTCTTGAGCCATAGCATCTCGGAATTTCTTTGTAATTTCAGCTTCCTTTTGTCTCCTTCAGAAAAGGATGTGAAAATAAAAATAATTTAAGCCACTGATTTATTTTTTTTTAAATTGAGGATCAATACTTGCTTACAGGTTGAAACAAATGATTAAGATAAGACTTCATGAAATTAGGCAAGGAAAGAATTAAAATGTCTTTAACAGGAGGCCTACCACAAATCAGATTTGAGGAAACTACCCAGAAAGCAGATAATTTACAATTTTTGATAAACAACTAATTAAAACAGCACCTTCTAAATGAGACAAGTACTTCTTGGATGTCTGAGTAATACTTTATATTTTTTCTCTCCCTCCCTGGGAAAATAGATTTTTCCCTCAGTCTAGCAAAGCACAATTGGGAATTTATTGTCTTTCAAATATCAATGTAAATATCTGACAAATTCTTACTCTAGCTTGTTTATTAGTACTGACAATGTAAAAGGAATGCAGAGCACAGGTTGAAGCCTTTAATCCCTGCTTAAATATGCAATCACCATAAGCAAGAGGAATCTCATGCAAAATAGGGTAATATAGAATAACCTGATATTTAAACTGTCACTTTTCAGTGCTGCACTACAAAAGGAAGCGTGAGACAGGTGGCCTACTTCCTAACAATATCAAGAATCAAACCACTTTTGAATCTCTCCCAAACCTGGAAAAGGACCTGCTGGAAACAGCAGCATGGCACTTTGTATAATCAGTTTCTGAACTGCTGGAATAAGAATTAATACAAGCAAAATGCAAATAAAAGCAATTTGGAAAAGTATTTTATGTACTAAATTCCCATTGTGGGCTCAGATTTGTGATCAACAAACATATTAAATTTAATCATCTCAGAACCAGATTGTTTCATTATTCTTCATTTACAAGTTGGTCAACAGTTTAGCAAAATTTCCCAAAAGGAAAATATTTTCTCCATTTTTTTCTTTTTTTTTGTGAAAGAGTTTTTGGTTTTCAATATTCAATAAAAACAAAATTACATTTTGTACATGCTGAAAAATTGCCAAAACCAGTGAAAGCCAATGTTCTCAAAGCATACTCACCAGTTTCACCCACCATTACCTGCCACCTTCCTACAAGGTCATGTCTCCCATTATGCCAAGTGGACCCTGAATTCAGATCCTCAGATCCTCACCATAGTTCTTCTGCCTCCCGCTGTGCCTGCTGCCTGGCTCGCTCTGCCATGAGCTCCTCAGATATCTGCTCGTAGGGTTTGTCACCTGGGGCTTCTCCCATCACCCAGACCCAGACCTCACCATCCTTCCCACGCAGCCACTGCACGCGCTTGCCATTACCTGCAACAGCCATCAAGAACAAAACAAAATATAAACACTGGCTCAAATTCTCACAAACATAGAGAAGAAGATGGCAAGTCTGCAGTTCAGAAAAGCTTGCAGTTTACAATGCAGAGTAAAACATTACTCAGAAGTTGAATGAAATCAGATTTGGCCAATCTACCATGCTGGGGAAAGGAGAAAAATAAAAGGCGGGGGGGAGGGGAGTTTATGCTGCAGATCACACAATCTTTAAAGACTCACTGTTCCACTACAATAAAAATTATTAATTCTGGCATGCATTTCCCAAAATTTAAGTATTATGATCCCTTTTTAATTGTTATATTTCCTTGCTCCACTCGGCAAGAGGTGAATGAAGAGTATGGAAAAAAGAGTTGGGGCAAAAACAATAACCAGTGACATTATGTGACCAGTAACGCTTTGTACACACAGAATGTTGAGCACTGAGCATAAAGAGACTCCAATGAAACACCTTCAAAAAAATCCAGGAACTTCTTGATTGTTGCTGTGTGAAAGAGGAGTTTCAGGGAGGCTGCATACTCAGAGCACACCACTCAACACTGCAAGGCCTATTCCGTTCACACAGGCAATTGAAAGGGATTGAGTTTCTGGTTCAGTTTTCATGAAACACAACATGCAAAAATCTATGGTTACTGTGTTGACAGAGTGATTTTAAGAACACCTAAAAAGCCTGACAGCTCTTTCCAAAACAGACTACATTTGGTGAACCTTCATGTCCAAGAACAAACTACAGGACTACAAAGGGCACTAGATTAGATCCTAATTGAATACATTTTAATAGTCATATATGCCACCTGACTTAGTGCAGTCTGGTCTTTTCCTTCTGCTTTTATATGTATAACTCTCAAATGTTATAAGCATTTTGGAGGTTCATAATAAGGACTTTGTAGAAACACCTCCTACACATCTATTTTTGTATTTTAATTCTTGCAAATTTGTTGAAATTGTTCTTCAACAAAGAGACTGCATGACAGACTATTGCCAAAATGGACAATGGATATACTTTAAAGAATGCAGACTACAAGGCCATAAAGGCTAAGCCTTTTATCACTCCCTGTATGTTACAGTCCCCTAGATTTCACCCTCTCACCCAAATATTGAGGGTATAAAATGTGTCACCACATAGCTTCTAAAAGGTATCTTGCCTCATTTGAAAATATGAAAAATTGGACAGGGCATCATTTCCCAAGCAGTTTTTCCCCAGTGTTCCCATCAGAGTTAAAAGAAATTTGGTTCTGTTCGAATGGCCAGGCTCTGCTTCTGCTTTTTCCGCATCTTTCTCTACAAGCACCAGCTTAGCCACCCTCACCTTCAACCTCCCTTATTCTGCAATAGGACAGTATCCATTCAACCAGATTAAGTTTCCCAATGCACAACCAATAACGTGTTTCTGACATTCCAGACTGAAGACAGAAGAATGCAGGAGAAAGCAAAGTGGGGCTGTTGACAGCAGGCAGTGCCAGTGCCAGCCCACACTCGCAAGTGTTCACAATACGGACTGAAGGCAGGGAATGTATCGGATCTCACAATGAAAGCTAATATTCTATATCAATTTGGAAAATGTAATTTATACAAATTCCCAGTGTTGGCCTAACAGTACTGGCTTCAAGGGGGGCTGGAAATTCAAGCTAATAATGTTTTCCTTCAATAACTCTCAAAAGCATTTGCTCTTTCACAGTCTATCAGATCATGTCTCAGATTATAAATGTGAATGTATTTCATTGTAGTTCTTTTTCTGTACATTTCTGTGTTCCTGTCAACTTGACATTTATGCTGCCTTTTTTTTTTTTTTTGAATATAGCATTTGAATACCATCAGCTGAGACCTGACTGGTCATATCAGGACTTGCCTGTAATGATTTTACCTCCTGCATTTCATGGTAAAGCATCTTGAGAAGTATGGAATGATTTCCCAGGAGAACTGGTCCCAGGTAACCAATGACAGCTTTTGTTTTAAAAGCATTCCATGTCCTCTTTCCTATGAGGAATCTGAATGTCCTAGGTGCTATCCTTTATTTAGTACTTTAAAGAAAACATTACAAACAACATGCTTCGTGTTAACTGAACTGTACCACAACTGGTAGATACCAAATACTTCGAGTGTTCTCAGACAACTTCACTGCTTCTGTTTGTTTATGACCTTATCAGATGGAAAGAGAACAAATTCACCAAAAAAAAACAAAACAAAAAATCAAATCCACAACCAAACAAAAAAAACAGCCAACCAAACAAACAAAAAAACTCCAACACCTTTACAGGTAAGCAGAAAAAAATATCTTTGCTTCTCTCCAAGTTTTCAGTGCCAAAGAGTTATTAATGTGTTTCTCAGAGGCATAATTTACCTATTGCAACCCAGCCCCATAAAACAAAAGGCTGATTTGTAGACATGTCTTGAGAAATTGTTCTTTTTCTTCTTTTAAAACAATGGATCTCTCTTCTAAAGCTATAGACAGTAGATATATAAACTCTTTTGAAACCATCAGTATAGCATACAGTTACCTGCTGCAGTACACCTGCTACATACCCCAGTACAGTACTGGGGTACTGCACAGTACTACTGTATACACATCCATAGTTCAAGTTGAAAGATCACTGCAGCGTTAAACAATATGTAAATTTTAAGCTTTAGCATTACACAGTCAGATCTCTATATATACAATTTTAAAACCATTCAACTTGAGCAGATATGGCTTTATTCAGGTTTTTCTCTAGAAGAAAAGGCCTTTTCACATCCAAACACCTATTTTACTTCAAGAAATGACTCCCATGCAAACCTTCCCTTAGACCTATGCTCCCATAAAGCTGGAGATGGGCTTTACTGTACAATCTCATCATAAAACTTTATGTTTTAGTTTCTTAGAACATAAATAATGTCAAAAACGAGTGTGCAGAAAAAGAAACAAGCACGTCAGGGAGAAAATCTGGCACTGTAAGAACAGGATTTCTGCCACACAAAAAGTCTTTGCAGCCTCCAGAATTGCATTCACAGTGACAGTGTCAGCTCTGCTAGGCTAATGATACTGGTCTTGCACTTTGAAACTGCAGAACCAATGGCAAGATTCAAGATGGAAGTACAGAAAGTTATTTTCCCTAATATTTTTAGGAAACTAGTGTTGTCTGCTTTGCAAGCAGAGAATTATCACTATTGAGAGCTGATTAAAACAAAAGTTCTGCTTTAAAATGCCTCTCGAGTATTAATTTTTTTTGCAAAATGTTTTGTTGATACACTTTATTTCCAAATACAACAGGAAAAAATAAAAATTCAACTAAATATAAAAGGAAGAGACAGGTCCTGACTAAACAAATTTGAAATCTAGGTGAGAGAGAGGCAAGAGAATCTCGTTTCCTGTTCAGAAGGAGATTCTGAGCGCAGTCACAAATCCTAATACAGTCAGGAAATAAAAACTAAATCTCTGGAGTCCCAGTCTTGTGCCTTGACCATAAAAGTACTTTACTCTTCCTGGAAAAATCTATGACAGGCTGCAAATCATTACCATTAGGAAGTAGCGGACATCAAAATTAGCCCGGATTGGAGAGCAAAAATGAAAGTGTTTTGGAAACAAACTCTGCTTCATCAGGAAAACTTACTGAATAATTTACCCAGAGTTCTCCATCTCTACTCTTCAGATCAATGATTTATCCGCTTTAATACTCCACCATTTTTCACCTAAAACAACTCTCTAGCACCACAAGAAGACGACACTAATTCTTGCAGGTTTTTTACCTTTTTAGCTCATCCATGAATTAATATCTCACGTGGAGTTCCTCTAAATCTACACCTAAACTGTTTTGAGACCAGTAAATGGTTTCTGGAGAATGTTCCTTGATCCAGACAAATGCCAGATGAGACAAATGCAAAATCTGGTCTCTCGAATTTTCAGCACAAAGGGATCACCGTCAAAACTTTCCTGGAGACCTAACACCCGAACCAAGTTTGCACATATAAACACACACAATCAAAAACAAGACCAAGTCATACTTTCTATTTGTTTTGTTTACACAGTCAATTCTGTAACAGCAATGCAAGTGTAAAACAATGCCTTAGAGAGCCATAGGAAACTCGAGCTCTCACCCACGAGAATTATGAACTTCTGCCAGCAGCAGTACTGATCTTGTACCTACCCAGAGCGCTGGAGTGTTACCATGGGCTATGCTGTACAGCCCCACAACTGCTCCTGGCCTTGGTGCCACCCTGGCGCCAGCAGGGTATCGCTGCTGCCATGGCTGAATGATGCCAGACAATAGGGACACTGCCTGGCACCTTGGGAGAGAGCAACACAGCAGCTGATGATGGCACAGGGATGGGGAGTCCTGGCTGTATGCAATGCTCAGGCTACAGCAGGCTTCAATTGCAATCAGCCTCACACTGTGAATAAGGTTTTAAACAATTGGAGTTATGGAGAACTGGGCCTCACATTGTCTCTGCTAATTGGAACAGAGGAGCTGGACCACAGATTGGATTTAGGAGTTTTACGGGTTCTGGTTTTTTGGTGTGCTTTCTGTGGGTTTGAGTTATATCTGGCTTCGTTTTCTCATGGTTCCGATTAAAAGTGCTTTAAAAATAATGATAATTAGAGCAAATAGAATACTGTTGGGTCAGCTTCCTTCCTCCAGGCTTGTTTGCTTTAACAGCTACAGCACCCCCAACAATTCCCATTTGTGATCCATCTCCAGTGTTTACAAGAGAACTACTCCAAGGACCATTAGAGGCCTGATGTGGTGTCAAGATTCCCAGCTGTGCTGCCACTCAGCCACAGTCTGCCTGCTTAGTCCAGCAAAGACAGAGAGCACCAAGTACCCTCCTGCCTTTCTGTCACAGGGAAATACTACAGCCTGGGCCATGTGTAAACGCAGAAAACTAGATCACTTATTTATAATCTCAGAAACATGAGACAGCATTCAAAGTCTGCTGAAATTTTTTTCAAAAGAGCCTGGAATTTCTATGAACAGCCTTATTTCTTTGAGGTTGGGTTCTTCTGCTTGGCAGCTACAGATGTCTGCAATAATAATTGACTCTCCTCCTCACCCTCCGGAAAGCTTTGGAGTCATACAAATATCTTTTGACTCTCTTTAGAAAATATGTGTTTTCATTTCTCTCTCTGTGCTAGAAAAAAACTCCTGAAATTTATTATGCATCCGAAATAGTCCACATGAGCATTCACTGCTGACATCAAGCTGATCAGCCTGATCTACTTTCACCATGAAGAGCTGAACCGTAGCTTGTGGAGTTTACTGTGTTTGTAGGGTTGAGGGGGTTTTTTGTTTGTTTTTGTTCCTCTGCAGTTCAGATATCTTGTATACTTTGGTCTCATGGAAAAGCACGTCTTTTCCATGAGATTTCTTGGCTTTTTAAGCAAATTATTTTTATGGCTTCTTTAAAGTGAAAGCTTGAATTTTGATAGTCTGTGGGTAGATGTTCCATTCAGAGTTTCTTTAGCTCCAGGACATGTGTTAGGTTGAAAATGTGAATGTGAGCTTTAGGCTGTTCTGAGTTCCTTGAGCTTAGCCAGTACAAGGATTTAATTCTATTTCATTTTTATACAAACACACAAATAGACACACATAATTTCATTTCCTTCTAAGGAGAAAACATAGAACATTACTGTGAATGTTTTTGAGAGACTGTTCAAAGGACAGAACACACTTCTCAAGATATTAACTGCCATAAATCCATTAAAATATATAGAGAATAATAAGATAGTAATGAGGAAAGCAATGAATGCAACATCATCCCACAATAAACTGAAGATCTGCTATAATTAATTTGTGCTCTGCCTCTGCAAATAGTCACAGGAGCATGAATCCCTCTCTCCCAAAAACACATTCAAAAAAACCCTCTTCATTTCAATTCTTAAACCAACAACAAAATGGGGAAAAATTCTGCCCCCTAATATTCCAGTCTACACATCCTCAACTTTCGACACTGTGTTATTTGCCTTTCTATTTAGGGAAGGATTTGCAAAGGGAGAAAAATTTAGCTGATTACATTAATATATCAAGGATTGCAGGATTTCAGCATTGCTGAAAAATCAGCCCTCATGGCTCCCCAGCTGCTTCCTGATCATATAACAAACTCAATCTTCTGTTTATGGAATTACAGCCTGTTACCATGGAAATAATTATGCTGCAATATACCCCTGCAGGATAAAATATAGAAAGACTGATTGAAGAGAGCAAATACTAAGGGAGGAAACAGTTACTCAAATAAGACTCTTGTAATTAATAAATGTAGCAAGGATAACTGTACACAACACTCAAAGCTAAGTGGGTTTGCATTATCACATGGTATGTATATATACAACATATACTTATAGGTTTGCACATTGCAAGCCAAAGAGAAGAAAAGAAAAGAAACAAAAATAGAGTATCATTTATGTGGTCTCTGTCCAGTATGATCCAGATAATTTCATGGCTCCCTAGCCAGGGCACACTTACACATAAGTATTTTGTAATTTGCCTGCTTTCAACTAGGAGATAACATTCAAAACCCTTTCCTCAAGACATTGTTCTAACTCCTTGTACAACCCAGAAGTAGGCTCTTGTCTATTCATTTTAACAGTTGACCTTTTCACTCTAAACAGTATGAAATTGTAGGTAAACATCAGAGCAAAATTGAAAGTTTTAAAATCATACGCATCAGTATCATTCATTTGATATTTTCTCTTCATTAAAAAAAATGTCAAGAACATATACCCATAATTTCTGTTTTCTAATCCAAATGGACTCTTGTAAAGAGTAAAAGCTATACAGAGGGCTTGGTTACTCACACAGACCTTTTACAAAGCCTCCAGGTTTTCTCTCTGCAGGGGAATAAGATAAAACCAAGTCTGCACGGTTGCTTCTGAGTGTGCTGGAAACTCAAAGAGGAAGAATAAAGGTTCTGTGTCACAAAATGTACAGAGAACTATGGATCACTTTCTGCACCAGGCTCTCCTATTTAATGTAGTTTGGCAGGTTTGCACTGACTCCTTTTATCACGCACACAGGACCCAAAACCCAGGGAGAACTATACCCTTACAGTGGGGTTTTTTAGCACCACAGCAAACAAGTGGACTCAAAGGATAGTGAAATGCCATCAGTGCATGGTTAAATCCACTGCTGACTTGAACACATTGAGTTTTTCCACATCTTCCAAATCCTGCTCTCAAAACCCAGTGCTGTTGCCCTTGAATGTTTCAGCCATTTATGTGAAAAACTGGCACAATCAGGAAGAAAATATTGATTTAGCTTGGGCAAATCCCATGCTCCCCTTGGCCACAGTACTGCTCTCTTTCCATATGAAGTATTCATGAGTTTGCAGACAGTCACAACCCCTTTCCATTACCAGAGCACTAATATGTACAAGAAAGCCCATCTAACACCACTGTGTCCACACAGGTGGAGGGACACAATGCTGCAGAGAAACACAGGAATGCTCTCCACACCAGCGGCTCCCATAACTCGGGAGCCTCTCTCAGAGAGTGGCCGATGCCAGAGGTTTTGGATTGCATGCATGCAAGAGAAGGCCCAGGTAGCCAGCAATATTCTGCTGTCACTTCTTTGTAAAACAGAGAAATCAGCTGCAGGGCAAGGTATGAGACTAAAAGGCACAGACTTACTCCTAATCATAAGAAGGCAGAGAAGTCCCTCTGGATTTGTTCCATCTGGTACATATTTAGGTCATATGGTGGTTGGAGGTGTCTCCCAGCCCCAAGTCCAGAGAATTGCACAGAGTTTAGAAGCTGTTGTATAACTGTACCTCAGTACTGAGCCCACTGAGCACGAGCTCTGAGCAGCTGAGTTCTGGCCCTAAGGTATACACTACTAACAAAGCTGCAGCTCATCTTAAGCTGCTATACATGTCATGAATGTTACACTAAAACTTATCATTGACTTCAAATTAGTTGGCTCAGTCCTCTAGTAAAAATTATTCTAATATGCTTGCTCATGCTCTGCTGTTACTGGTCCATCTGTATCTGAATGGGAAACAAAAGACAGGGCTCTGCAGAATCCAAGACCACATAGGGACAGAAATTTCAGAAATACGCAAGTCTGATGTCTCTGGTTAGACCCATATCCAATGAAACAGAGACAGAATGACAGCAACACATCTCTGTAGGAGATAAAATCTTAGCCAAGCACTACCAGAATGTGCAGAGGCTTAGCATAAATGAGGAATCCGTTTCTGAGTTCAAAACCAGAAAAATTGTAAGTGCATGCACATCCACTGAAACACATACCCACTCACTGGCCCTCACATGTGTCACTGATGTATCTTTCAACCATCCACTTGGGATATTTGAAATACTTGTTTCCAAATAGCATCATCTATTCTCTAATGATTTTCTAACACAAATGCCATTTATATAAATAAATTATTTTCTAGCTATGCTGTGATAAGCCTTATTTTCTCACAGCTACTCTTGTTAAGGACAGGTAAATAGGAGCATTTACAAATAGCTCCCGACTGAACACCACAAGCTGCAGTTCACAACGAATAATTGTCAGAATACGAAGCAGCAGACCAGCATTATCTCCCCTCCCACATGGCTGTCCTTCAGCTTCTTAATAATCAATAGCTTTTGAGATCTCATTTTGGGAATGCGGACAATTCTAGATACTACATCAGTATCAAAATCCAAATTGGCAGGGTCCTTTGCTTACTCCCAACTCAACTATAGTGGTTAAAGGGTTTCTGCCTCATGACATAAATATGTCTCCTTGTAAATTGCAGAGCTGCTTGTCAGTCAACTTCTCACCAAATCCCGAAAGGGTCTTGAAATTTTGAGACTTCTCTCAGTGGTTCTAGCACAGTAAGAACAAGCAAACTGTTTTATTACAATGAAGATATATCTCTGAAAGATCTGCCCAGATTTATAAGTGAACTGAAGGTGGACCTCCAAGAATTCAACTCACTTGCGGCACTCTTCCAGTATCAGCCAGCAGTCATTATATAATTAGAGCCACAAATATTTCTTTTACCTTGAATAATCTTACTAAGGGCTGTGATTTTGGAAGGACCCACACTCCAGATCAAGCAGAAAGGATTTTTAACTAGAGAAGTGTTCATTGTCATTAACTCCTTTTGTTCAATATCATCATCGCCCATCCCAAAGAGGTGGGGCAAATTTTTCATACGCAGCTATTAAAACTATGAGAAAAAACAGAAGGATTTGAAAGGCAGATCTATAAGGGTAATTCCAATTAAATTAGTAGAAAATTATTTTATACAAATGCTATGCTGTATTCACAAACAACATACACATTTTCCTGCCAACCATAAATTTTCAGAAACTCAGCATAACATTAAAGATATTGAAGTCTCACATCTGTATTCTACTCTATGTCAGGCTACAAAGACTTCTATAAAGCCAGAGTAACTCTTGGCTTCAACCAAATAGCATGAATACAAAACCTATGTCATGCAGTAGAGTTCAAACAAAAACCTTGCAGATGAAACAGCTCAAACCTCCCAGCTACAAAGGAATAAAGAGCATGTCATTGTGGCACCTCTACATTTTTTGGTAGCCACTAATTTAAAACAGGAATAAAACATTCCTGTTTAGGAATAAACAGGAATAAAACTCTACATGCTACACTGTGTAGCAGGGGAAGAATGTTTGTAAAATCATTTATACATCAATGACAACTGAAAATTAAGATGCTTAAGGTCCATATCGACAGCAATTCCTATCTTATACTATAATTTGTGGGGTTTTGTGGCTTTTTTTCTCCCCCCCCTTTTTTTTTTTTTTAAACAAGAAGCTAGCTCCACTGTGAGACCATTTACCATCATATTATGGAAGTGTACAGTCGAAATCAGTTACAAGTATCTGTATAGTTACAGCATGCCTGAAAGAAGTTTTATTTTCTAACTGTGGTCCACATCAGTTCATGAAAGTAAAAAAATATTTTCAGCAGAACTAAGGGCCTGAATTGTAAATCTGATTCCAGCAGTTCTTCAGTACAGTTCGGAAGGAAGCAGAAAGTTTCTAACAGTGGGCAAAAGTTAAACACAAGCAATACCTTAAATTGGCAATTTAAGACAGTAAAATGAAAAGTGGCTATTGTGAAATATTACTCAATGCGTATTTGTGAATCCCTTTGTCAGAGCAAATATAATCTATAGGTTACTCTGCTGCTCTTCTTTCTCTTACTCTTTATAAATCAGAAAATTAATTATCCAGAAAATGGTCTCCTGTAGTAGGAAGCTGAATAGGTCTAATGTATAATTTATATATGGAAATTTAGGTGTCAACATTGTGACAAAATATCATGTAAATATTTTTGGAGTTAGATTTTTCTGTATCTCTCTTCCTCAAAGAATGAACATAATACAGATTATCTCAATGATACTAAGTTATCATTGTATGTGGAGCAGAACTGCATTTTTAATTTTTTCTCAGTTACAAATCAATCAAAATGAACAAGGTTTTTGTGCTGTACGAGAGAAGCTATTTTGATGCCATCCCTCTTAGGAGAGTACCATTCACAGTGAAAGCACTAACATGAAGAAAATAGAAACTAAACAAAATGAGGTTTTCCAACATCCACCTTGCCATCTGTGAGAGGACATCTTAAACTCCTATTATGCCTGATTAGACTGTTCTGAACAATTCCCCCTTATTTTAAGGCTATCATTGTAACTTTCTCTAGTCATTTCATAAATGCCTGTGCTTCAAGGGAGTCTTGGAAAGCAGTTTCGCTTTGTAATACATTGCTAACAATAGTCTTTGAATTGATATCTAATGGACACTTCATAAGGTTCAGAAGCTCTAAATATGTCAAGTCTGACAATTGAATCCAATGATCTCTCTGTATTGGGGTGCTTTCTACCACAGATGCATTAAAATAAGCAACACTTAAACACTGACTGCAGAACCATAACCATTAAAGCACTTTCTCAAAATCAGCTACCAAAAGTTTTGGATATTCAAGCTTTAATAGATTTAAAGATAGGATAAGATCTTTGGTATTTCACAGGGAAAGGAGCATTTGACATATCTCTGTGACATTTCCTTGTTGAGTGAGGAATCACTGCAGTTAAATTTCCAAGTTGAAAATGTTTTCTATCTTACACCAGCCTAACAACTTCATCCTGTGAACAGGGAGAGAGTTGGAAGCCACTTATTCAGAGAAAAGAGCAAGGAGCTAAGAGTTGCTGCTTATTTCAAACCACTTGGAACCAAGACCAGCCAGCTGAAAATGACATTTGGATAAGTTCTCTTTTGTTGTTTCTTCCATTATTTTGCTTATTTGCTTTTTAAATCAACACACACATTCAGCACTCAGAATAGCCTGTGGAAGGCACTCCATATTTTAACTACATATTGCATGAAAACACATTACTGGTTCTTCTCTGGTTTTGGTTGCTGACTTTTTTTTTACAGTCTTGCCACACTATTAACTTATTCCCTAGACAATCTCTTGGAGACTGTTTATTATCACTGTTGGAAACTTAGTCTCATATAGCATGGTTGTTTTGACAATACATCTTAATCACAAACAGCCCTTTCTGACAAGCTCAAATTCATAAATTTATCTCCTACTCCAGCTACTTGGAAACATTTAACGCCAAGTCAAGAAACCTCGGCAACACAGGCTTTTGCCTGACCAACAGTGAGGGAGGGGGATAGCAGGTGAAGGAAAAAGCCTTAGGTGGGGGGGAAACTCAGTCATAGTGCATCTGTTACCACTGAGAGAACAGCAGCAGTGACTCCTGACTGAAACATGCACTTTAAAATGATTCCCCTTTCTCCAACATGAACCTACTCTCTGAAGAAAGAAGCATCCTTGAGACACAAAGAGCAAGAACATGATGCTTTTGCTATTACAGACCGTGTTTTAGCCTAAGGGGACAGCTGGCACTCATCCTTGTAATCTCCTCCAGATACCTGCTGCACCACAGCCAGTTGCATGCCCATCAACCCCAGTCCTTAAGTACAGAAGGAGGTCACAAATCTTACTCTGGTTGCGCCTTGGTGTCTTTCTCAGCACAGCCTCCTCCATTCGTGCTTTTTCTTCCCTCTCCTTCCAGCGCCTCAGTTGCTCTTCTCGCATTTTGTAGAACAAGATCTGCTTCTGCTCTTCATTCAGCTCTGCCAGGAGCTCAGGGTCAATATACATGTCTCTCAAAATTTGCTGCAGCATGATGACTCCAGAAAAAAAAAAAAAAAAAAAAGGAGAGAAAAGTCTCTTCCAATTATACTCAGTACAGTGACAAAGCCCTACTGATGGCACTCCAGAAAGCAACCTGCAGTGAAGGAGCTCTCCCACACCTGCCTGCCCAGGAGAGGTTTGATTCTTGCTCTGGCCCTCTTTGTGCAGACATATTCTGCTCCTCCTCTTTACATGGACAGAGTTCTCTGCTTATCCTCCAAAGGTAGGGACAGGTGTCAAGTGAATGTAAGAAGGAGGAACAGACAAGGATAAGGAAAAAACATAAAATGACGAGTCCAGGAGAAAAAAGGAAAACGTCACTTCAGTGCTCCTGACTGCAAGCCGGTAAAAATAAGAGATTCCTGGTTTAACCTATCAGCTTTGCTCCGTTGAGCAGAAGAAAATTCAATGCAGAGAAAGTCTCAGACTTTCAGGTCAAGCACTTCTCTTCAGCAGCAATACACTCCCAGGGGTGTAAGTGTTGCTCAGGGGTTTATACTGATGTCATGGTTAGAGGTATCACCTACACTAACAATATCTATGTCACTGTGGGAACCGATCTCTCCCGATAAGAGAGGAGAAACAAGTTTGTGTATTATTTCCCAGTCTAGCCTGTTAACTAGTTTCAACAAAGTCATATTAGAAGTCCTATTTACCTGGTGTTGACAAATACTGTCACACAGCAAACTGATTAAAAAGCCTCTAAAATTAAAAGCAGGTGTAACAAAAGCCACACGAATCTTATCACTTTATAAATAAATTAATATTAATTAAACAAGAGTAAGTTCTCAGCAATTCATGCATACTCTGCAAGCCCTGATGTGAATTCATTTTCCACTTGGTGACTGAAGGAAGTTAAAATGTTGCTCTTTTAGAAAATTGCGGCTTTTCACTCGTGACAGTTTTATCAAAATCAGTAAAACAGTATTACTTCAGCACCAGGGCCAACAGCCACTTAATTATGTAAAAAACAAAACTAAAGCAAACCCTTTGGATTCGGGAGCCAGTTTTCTCACTGGGCAGGGGCTCAGCTCTGAGCAGCTCCGTGAAAAGGTGGTACTTTGTGGGAAGGGGGACACTTCATGAGACGAACTAAGACATGGCCACTCAGAGCCATAACAAAACACGGATCATTTCCAGGCTGAGCCACATTCCACTGATTGATGTTTACACAAGAAGGAAGAGCAAAAGTGGGTCTGTATTTCCTCATGAGAAATCTGCTTTATAGATAAGGAACTGTCAAAGTCTTACATGACTCCCATGACCTCATATTCAAAAACTGAACTGCTAATCCATCTATTTATTGTTCGTTCTTTTGAGGCATGCAAAACACTATCATGCTAGTTTAGGCAGAAAACAAAACTGATATAAACCAAAATTCTAGAGAAGACTGTATCACCGAGAAGCACAAAACCAAAGATTAAACTTGAACGATGTCTTCAGCTAAAACAGAATTTCAGAATCCATCATGTTTGGGCTTTAAAGAGTTCAGTCCACATGCAACTCTGCAACTCAGAATCTCTATTATGTACCGATTCTGTCTCCTTAAACAAAATGCCTTTTTTATTATTATTTTTTTAGGAAAAAGGGTTTGACAAGAAAAAACCTAGAGTAAGAAAGATTTTGTTGCTGCTTCTTTATTTCACTTGGTCAGGTATAGAAAAGGGAGACCCTGAGGGGGTGGCTTTGTTTCTGTGCTTTTATTCAATTATATTAGAGCTGTGGCTCCACATTTTGGCACTAATTGAAAAAGAATCACCTTTTCAAAGTCTTCAGGGCAAGTAGTTTTACTGTTTTACTCATTTATCATCATTCTTATTTTATTTTGCTTGACTTCACAGACCAGAAATCAAATCCTGATCAGAAGCTATCACAGTACAAAAACCAAACTCTTCATCATGGATTATGTGCATTTAAGCACGATAAGTAGAACCCTTCCTGAACTGCTTTCAGCTGCAGAAGTAGCTCAGGATGGAGATACAAGACAGTATACAAACAAATTTTCAGGCAGCTACTGATAATCTTCAGTGAGCAACCACACAATAAAAACAGCAAGAGCAAGGAGTTGAACTAACACTTCATCAATAACCAATTGCCTGAAGATTATGCACAAAAAATATTTGAAAATGATAACCAAATGATCAAGTGGAATTAATCTGTGTGGGAATTATTTTTTCTTAGAGCTTGCATGTGTAAGTGTTATTGTCTAATCACAGCAGTGAATCTGACCAACTTCCTCTGTCACAGCTTTTCTCTGTGTTGCAGTAATCCCAAAATATAAAACTGGACATACAAAGGAAAAGTAAGTAAGGAAGATAAAGAAACACCTTATCTGACATAAGCCAAGATCCAACAGAAATAGAAAGATCCATCATAAATCCATCATTAATTTCCTATCCAAGACAAAAATATTCTGCTACATAACACTTGGTCTTTGGACTCTCATATGGGTGGCAGTTTTCCATCATCTCTCTCTCTCTTTGCTATCACTGATAGCTACAGTTTTTTAAGACTTCCATTGCTTTATAGGGTGGAAAATCCAGAAGAATCAATGGGAAGAATGCATGGGTTTTTCACCAGTCCCTTCTTTTCCCTTACTAATTAATATCTGATTTGATCTGATAGCAATCTGGAAATGGAGTGAATGAAAGGAGACAGCTGGTTATCTGGCTGCAGATCCCAAAGGTATAGAGAAGCTCAGTTATGTGATAAGTACTAGGCATGCTTGAGAAACCATCCACTGTTCCACTTATCAGAAAATATTAATGCTGGATGGCACTCCGAGAAATACATGCTTTGACTAGTTTGGGCCAGGGAGGTACTTGGCCCAAACTAGGCCTAACCTTTTTGCTTCATCAGGAGTTAAAGCTCCCTCATCACGAGCTGGCAACACCCAGCCCATCTATGCTGAGCACCTTGCAGGATATGAAAGAATCTGACAGCAGGTCCAACTTCCATATACCCCCAGCAGACCAGAAGCAATAATTCAGACAATTCCGTTTAGTCACTAACCACTATTCCAGTACCTCCAATTTCTCCTGCATCTGACACAAATCTTTTCAGAATTGCATTTCTTCTCTCTGAAGAAATACTCTTGAAGCACTATTAGAAAACAAATGACCTCTCTGATACAGTCAGAATTACCCCAAACATATAGTGAAAGGAATAAAAAAACCTGACTACACAAAATTCATCTGCCCCCTTGTCATAACTGTCATGAAGAAGATGGAGTGCAGGAAAATTCTGCCCCTCATTCTTTTTTCAGCCTCTCCCTTTGCTTTCCTGCCCACTATAATGAAGCTTCTTTCCATTTTCCTCAGCTGGCAGTCCAAATGTAAGAACTTTCCTGACTAGCTGTGATCCTTTATCTGGAATTAAATATTTGTGTAAAACCATTGTTTTTCTACGTTGCTTGTCTTCCTGTGCAGACATTGTTTTAGATTTTACTGCCCCCTCCTTGCATCCTTCCCTTAGTGTTTTTTAACAGCAGATTGTTTTCACAGCTCACTCCCATAACACATAGGGGTGTCACAGGCAGATATCTGCACAGTTTTGCTTCCTGCTCACCCTCGTCGCTAACAGTAACCTAGGCACTCAATTCCTCTATGAAGGACCATCTCTAGAATGATCTCAGGTAAAAACTAACCGATTTTGATATGAGAGATGTCTGACAATCAAAAAATTCTAAGAAAACACTCGCCACAGTTAAAGTCAAAAAATGAGAGAGCGCAGATTTCCTTCCATAACCAAGAACAGATTTTATAACTCTGAACCTATCCTGTCAGAGGGACAGAAAGAAAACAATTTTTCACTGCTTTGAAGACCTGGTCCTGTTAAAGAGAGAAAGCTGCATCTCTCTTTGCTATCCCAATCAACCTGTTGTCTGCACAAGAAATGTCCACAGAGATAACCTACACCAATTCAAAACTGGATTTTAAACCTAGTAGACACTGATTGTCATTACAGTTCACCTTCCCAAAAATATTCCAAATACACAGCCTCAATTAGCACAATTATGAACTCTCCTGATTCCTCAGAAAATTAAGCAAATCTATGACGTTCAAAACTCAAAAGGCAACCTTTCTGTAAAATCTCTTGCTATTTCTAGGATTAACTCGTATTTTGTAATGGATGAGCTTTGCAGCTCCAGCCAAAAAGTCAGAAAGCTGAGGGACAGGATGTAACTCAGACAAAACACAAAATAAACCTTTCTATTGCAAAATAAAAAATTCCTTCCTTTTCCAGGCCTGATTAATATTTGGATGAATTAATGACTCAGAAGAGCAGTGAATCGAAGTAAGGATACCTTCTTCCTGATTGTGGCCATCCATTTATCTTTCCAGCCTTCCTGGGAAGTATTTTAAATAGTTTAAAGGGATAATGAACTCTCCATTGCTTTTCCACCTTGGTTACCCCTAGTTCAGCTGTCCAAGCTAAGATAAAATCATTACAGAAAGCCACTACATCTTAAAAGCCTATACACAAAATAAAAATTACTATTAATGCAGTTCTTTGTTAGCAGTCATTACCTTATAAAAACTTGCACACAACTGATGCTCTAACTATTAGCACTCTCTGCAAGGAGCTCAGAGTTGTTTAAAACTTAAGTTTGGAGTTTCCTTTAGTCTTAAATAGCATCTTCTGGGACTAGACACACTCTGTCTATACCATCTCTGGTGTAGCATCTTTCTGGCTAAGCACTACTCAGCACTGCCACTAGAATTCATCTGCTGGGGAAGGGGGAGGGAGAAGACAAGGCACAGGAAAACATTTTAATTTCATTTTAAGAAAAGGGGAAGTACTGAATTGGCTACAGCCTGAAAATCTCTTCATCCATTTTCCTCTGAGCATGTGCATCATCCGTTCCCTGAACTGAATAGCTCACTGCCAATGCTGATTAATGCTGAGCCAGCAGAGCAGCTTTTTCATTTGGATTCTATGACACAGCCATATAACCTACTTTAACCGTGTCATTTACATAAAAATATTGTACTATAACCCACACACTACAGAGGAAGAGAGGGGTGTAACACACCTCTCTCCCTAAAGGGATATGATTAACAAAAAAAAAAGCCAGTAAACAAAAAACATGGTAATCATGTTTACAGACTGTGAACTCCACGGTCTGAATCAATTTTTTGTGGGTTTTACCTTTATATTTTTCAAGAGGAAGCAGTGTGCAGCATTTTAATTTTTCAAGTCCTGCTCTGTCAGCATCAAAAGGAGAACAGTAAAACCTGAAACCAAAGGGTGGGAGATGACCACGTAAAACGGGTAAGGTAAAATTAGCATTTCTTTGTGACTTTATAAACCCTACAAATCTGTCACTAGAAAAGCAAATATGTTAGGGCACTCCCCACAGCAAACCAGTCTTGTCTTTGATTCTCAAGTTGCTGTCAGTTAAAAGCTAGAAAAAAAACAAAATCGAGAACCATCCCTTCCTTGCCTCCTCTGTCATACATGAGTGTAACAAAACCTGCCTGTTTTCCTTCGCTTCCATAGTCAAGTCTGTGGCTCCCTCTAAGGGCTAAAATGAATTTCTCAACAGCACAGTCCACAGCTGGATCACAATGATCCACATAAAGAATGAGGGTATGCTTTTCCAACCCTTTCTTTTCCAGACAAGGCCAGTATCAGTAAATCAGACTATGACATGTTTTGGAGTATGAACAGGCTTTGCATGTTCATCATCTTCTTTATACTGGTTCAAGACTGCTATTTCTACAAGGCACTATCATAATTTTTAAAAAGAGAATTTAAAAAAATTAACATATTTATAGCAAAATAGGAAATAAATAGACCAATTAAAACCTCATCTTAATGAAATGCAGCAGAAGATCTGTCAGTAATACTGCTGTAAGCAAAGTGATGCTAACTTGGGGTTTTAATGGTGCAATGATGATTTACAGTGGCAGGAGTCTTATCAGCCATCTGGTTTTCAGTTGTTTTTATTTTAATTCAAATATTTTACCCCTCAGTCCCACACACAAATTAGACAATCGTAAGTATAAGTAGCATTGACAGCAGAGAAAGCAAAGGGATGGAAACTAACACAGTTAGAAGGTAGTGTTTGAAGTCCACGGCTTCAGAGTATGGAGACATCTCTCATTACTCCACTCTCCCAAGGTTAATTCTGTACTTTGCAACACTACTTGCCCTTCAGACAAAGTCACATCAGTGATTATTTTTGCCTGGCAGCGTGGCAATCCTACCCAGCAAGATTACTTTAGGTCTATCCCTTCATGTTCCATGCTACAGATGTCATACATACAATTACAGTGGAGCCTGTGATGCCTTCATGGTTCAGCACAATTTATCAGAGATTTGGGGAGCTGGGTGGAAAGGGCACCTCTCCAATTTTTCTTCAAATTGTTAGTAGATATTTGAAATTCTGACCTGCCTCACAAAGGCCTGAGGTTAATACAAGTTTGTTAACTGTAAGTTTAGACTTGTTTTAATACCTCTATACCTCTGCAGTAACAGATATGAATGCAACCCAGATTTGAACAATACATACTTGATGTCTATTGCTGTTAATATTCTCAAAATAGCAAGATACATCAAAGAGCTGACAAGTCCCATGATAATTTTTCAAATGGGGAATGAAATATCCACTATTAAAATAATTCAAAGTGAATGCCAGAAAATAAATCAAAAAGAAAAAAAGTCAAGATTCCTTGACAGAGTTCATCTGAGAAAACATGGTACATAGGCTTGAGAGCAACAGGGTCCCACAAACCAGGCACTGTAGAGACTTTGCAGGGAAGGGGCAGAAAAAGAAGGCAAACCACTCACATACTCTGCAATTAAACAAAATGTTCTCCGTACTTCACCAGCCCCTCACTGGGATTGTGCTGTCTAATTCAATTGGTGTATATCTCATTTACAAAGCAGCAATCAAGCTCTTCAGTCTGGACCCTCAGCTACAAATGGGGTGTGCTGGGTTGGCAGGCAGCAGGCTCTGCTTAAGAAGCAATTACAGCTCACTAAATGTCTGTAGGGATTTAGCCTTACCATAGATTAAAAGGCCCACTGATAACAGTCTCCAAGGAATTTCTTAGTTCAAAAAGACACACAGAATGCACTGCCTCTTGCTCTTCCTATTTACAGTTCCTTGCTCACATAAGCTCCTGATGTTATACTGCGCTGTACTAAACCCAGCGTGTGCCTACACTGCACACTGCAGCTCAGCTTCCTGTGGTTTAACTGCAAAATACATCAGTCCATCTGTTTCTGAGCAGAAGTCACCATAGCTGAGGGAGGCCACCCATGACTCTTCAAAGCAGAACTGGTTGGCTTTCAGCTCTGGAGTGATAGGCTTTTCTTCAGGGTCTACACACCTTTTCATCTTATTGATTTACTTCAATCTTTATAATGAGCTGCTAATCTAGAATGAAACTCCAAGTACAAATAGCTGCCTAAAGAATACTGGTATAGTCTGCTCTTCTTTCCCTGTCCCCCCAGCACACACCTTTCCAAGACCCAGTGGTCTGCATTATGGCAAGATACATATCTTCATACAGGAATTCAGTATTCTGCTTTACAGGAATTACTTGCTTTGTGTATCTGCAAAGCCCAAGACACCTTTGAATTCCATGACCTAATTGCTACATGAAATTATTCCAGCATTTGGTATGTTTTCAGTGAAATTCATTACAATAAGCTACCCAAGAGATATCATGCTCTAAATTATGCTAGTTTCTTCTCCCAGAAACATATTAACTTATGAAAATGCTCAGTAAGTTCACTTTTTTCCATCTAAGCATAAGTGCATGAAAATGTATCATGTGAGAGCTAATTTTCTTTAATATACTCCCTGGTACAATTTAGCAGCATTATACATAATGCAGCAGTCATATCATATCAACTTCATATCATATTAGACACTGCATTATGGCAGCTAAATTGATTGCTTCTGTAAATGAAGGCCACCAATAGGAAAATTTTTAATCATTTAAGTGACTCATCAGCTTTATATGCAAAATATCTTGCTTTAGTGGCATCATGCAAGTGACTTACTTTCAGGGCGTAGCATTTTGGCCCATTTAAGTCACTATTTTTTCTTGCCATCTTTGTTGGCAATAAAATGCTACAAATTCACAGAAGGCATAATCTGAATGCTAACTACAAAGAATTTCTTTTGACTTTGACACCTGTTTGCAAGACCTGGCCAACAATCCAGCTAGACAAAGGTAGTTTTATTTATGGTGGGATTTTCAGTGGATTTGTTTTGTTCTATTTCTTTTATTAATTTTAATATTTCATTCCCCATAAGAACCAGACTTTTGTTTTCAAGGATCAGATAGGAAAACCCACAAACACTTTTATTCTTTAATTTTCAGCTTCCCTTGCTGCCCACTTCCTTAGGTGGCAAAACCTCTGTTACAAAGAAGTGTCTAACTTTGCGCTGCAGATCATATTCAGCACTTTCCATGTCTTAATGCTGAGGTGCTGTTCAAAAGTTTAAAAAGCGGTCCCTAAAGGATTTTGAAAATCCTTTCCTTTTACTTAGTCTTTTTAAGACCTTCTCCACTGCTGTCACATATTGTGGGACAAAGAACAGCTCAGGACATTGCTGAAACTTACTTGATTTTTTTTTTTTTTTTTTTTAAACTCTAATCACCTTCACAGTCTCAAATCACAAAAGCTGGATTAAGCCCACTGGTTCATTTTCACAATACAAGCCTTTGCAGCTTTGGCACTCATGTCTGTGCTCCATTCACTTGACAGAAAATACCCTCTTCAAAGATATTTGCGAAATCATGACAGATCCAAGTTTCACAGTAGGGATGTGCCCCTATCAATCCCTTATGGCAGACTTACAAAGTAAAAGCAGTTCTATTTCATCCCCTCTTTCCTTGTCATATTCTCCATCACGAGAGTCAACTCATTCTTTTCCAACAGTGCCATGCACTGCTGTTCTTCATGCTTTTATGTTCTCCTTTCTTCTAAGTTTCTGCATTTTTCATTTCTACTGCTGCTTCCTGCAGTAAGCCTCTGCCCAGTCAGCAGCTACTGCCTGAGAAAGACAACCAGCTCAAGAAAATTCATCCTCACTCCTCTCACTGCAACAGAGGACTGTAGTGTCCTTGTGGCATTTCCACTTTCCCAACATGAAGATGACACCCCCTCTATGTTGCCCATGACCCAAATATGCAAAGGTAATACATTCCATTATATTAAAGACGCACAGTATGGCCACAAAATGATGAAGGTACTCAGTGGTCATTGAGGAATTTCTTCCTACAGAAACTCTTGCTTTGGTGAAGCTGTCACTGTACCATACAAGCTGGTTCCCACAAAGAGACACATTGCATATGTTGGGCAAATATTCTAGTCCTTCCTGAGTAACAGTGGTTTCAAGCAGGTTATGGCTACTGCTCTGGTCTTTTCTTCCTTTAGGTAAGTTGCCTTAAGCCACCTACATATCCTCAGGAGGATATTCTGAGATTTTAAAAAAAAGAAAAATTTCTAATTGGCCAAACAAGAATAGTATGAAGTGCTCATTTTCAAATTCTTTAAGTACCTCTTGATTTTACCATGGGTCAGTGAGTCCAGGGGGTAGGCAGTGTACCACTACTACTGTGTCATAATTTTTTACTCTCTCACTGCTACCTCTATGGATCATCAGCAATTCAGATCCCTTCCATTGCCTGCAAAGCACTGAAAGACAGAAACTTCTGCCAGCTGCACCCAGAAATCTCAAGTAGGGCTCAGATATCTGCTGCATTTAGTCCCTTAGTCCCCACAGTATACTCCAGTCAAGGGCACAGCCACGCCAGGGATGGTTAGTCTCCAGCTGAAAGCCACTCATAGGTAGCTGGAGCTGCCTATAGGTCCATTTCTATCAGAGCTGGAATAACCAGAGCTTCCTCAAGTTTGTTCCTCAAGCACATCATTGATCCACAGCTTCTGTGATATTTTCAGGATTCTGATGAATCATACGAAGGCGTACGTACCATTCTCCACACTAGTAGTTGCCTTCCTAGTAGATCCTGTCTTGTCTTCCCTAGACCACTTGCCCAAAGTGCACAACCAAATAGCTCAGAAGCCTCCTTCATTCGCACTGCCATGCACTACAAAAGCATTAAGTGACTGTTCTGCTCCAAATGACAAAGCAGCTCATTGGTTTTTTTCCTCACCCCTCCTTCAGTCCTCCCCTCACCACTCCAATGTCCAGGCCAGGCCAGCACACAACCCCAGGGCCATTGTCTGTGCAGCCTGTGGCCCAGCTCTCCCTACTGGTCACAAAGCTGGCCCTGGCTGATGCTGCCCTTAGTGTGCTGCTACCTCTCTGCTAAGCCTGTCAGGCAGAAAAGATCATTTATTCCTCATGAGAGCAAGCAGGCAGATCAACTTACGAAAGCAAAGGTGAGGCATCAGGGAATTCAGTAATTCCTAAATTCTTATAGTCACCATAACAAACTGCATTGTGGCTCAAAGTCTGAAACATGGAGGAAGACCTGGTTCCTCTGATTTGACTGGTAAAATGTGATTAATTTACTAGAAGTGAGAGTTTCTACTTACTAATCTAGTAGGTTATATCTTACGGATAAAAGCAGCTCCTTTGATTAAATTATACTGATAATCATTAATCTCTCAGTGAGGTGAGTCATACACTAACATGAAGCAGGTAAGTGAGAAGGTTTTAATTTTTCACTATGGGTACCACAAACAGTTCTTTGCAAACTAAATTAACCATCAATTCTGAGTGTTAGAGTGCTCCAATGAACTACATGAAGCCACTCCATTTTCTCCTACAAAATTCACAAAGATCAGAGATCTGTTATATTCAGCCTTAGGAAAAAATGCTGGATAACTGGGTGAAGTTATAATGGCCTGTGACGATCAGAATGATCCAACAGTCCCTTCTGGATTATTTACTGTGAATCTAAAAGCTCACCCAAGAGTGAAACAGACTGTTCCTAAGTGGAGTTGTCATCAAGCAGCACAAAGAAATTAGCACTTAAACAGGATAAATGCCAGAAGGCATTGGAGTAATGCAGGACTTGTAATGATAGTTTTATTTTTAGTCTTTAATCATATAAAGTAATAATTATTATAGAAGTGAAAACTTTCTATCCCTCTTTAAAATTTATTGGATTTTCTTGCATATTTGTGACCAAAACTCTCCTTTGTCAGTCCAGTTGTTAAAGAAAATATAGTCTGAAGCAAGCATTTAACTTTATGTTGTATAGTGGGTTCTAGTAAAATCAATGAGATTAGATAGACTGGGTAATACTAAAGAGCTTTGTAGGTTACTGAAGAAATGTGATCAGACACTTTATGTCCTCTGAAGAAAGCCCACTAACTATGAAGGACTACTATACAATATGTAGTGCAATAGGGAAATACAGGCTAAATTCTTATCCCAGATATAGCTCTTTGGAAGCCACAGGGACCACAGAACCAGCTCAGCTAGTTTCCCAAGGACTCCCATTCCATAGGTGGTGTTGCTTCATACATACGGTACATCAACAGCTCACAAAATGAAGCAAACATATTGGCTGAAGGACAAGCTACAAAGCATCAGCAGGATGCTATAGAACAGGCCGCTTCTTTAGAGAAAAGATGCATATATCCAGGTCCCCTGGCGTGAAGAAAAAGTAGGTAGAGCACTATAACAACCTTGAGGTTTCTCTAGCCTACACACGAGTTTGAACTGCCCCAACTTTCCTCCAGGCCCTTCCCACATACCCCAAAGCTGTACAAAGAGTTTGGCTCAGCTAAACAAAAAACTAGATCCTTGAGATTGCCACTTACTGCATTTTCTCCCTTTCGTATACTTCAGCCTCTTTTCCTATGATTCTACAGAAATACTCAGAAAACGTATTTCTTTAGCTGTATTTGTTCCATTACAAAAATGATGCATCAAAACTTATTTTCTGGAAATAAAATACACTGTAGAGCAAGACGGGCAGTAGTTGCATTCTCTAAGAATGACACTAGGACATTCAGTACGTGGAACAGGGTCTAGATGCCTATTTATAAAAAAAACAAGCTGTGGAAAGATGCAGATGGTTGATACAGGAAGTAATTTTAAGGTCAGAACTGAATTTGAAAAAAAAAAAGGAGAAAGGAAGAGCTAACAGTGTTACAAACTAAAAATAAAATAAACAGACTACACTCTGTTTTGTAAAGCAAGATCCCAGATATAAACCACCAAAACAGCATTGTAATCTAGATCTGCAAACAGAAACTATTCTACTAGAGGGATTCTTTTGTGGCTTAAGGGCTGCAGGTGCTGGAGAGGTGGAAATTGTGAAATTGCAACCAAGATCATGATTTTCATGATTTTTGCCTCCCAAAATTTCATTAACTTCCAGATTTACCGTGGTCTTTTCTCCATTATGAGTGAATTCTTTTTTTTAATTCATTAGCAGATTGAATACAAAGGCAATTCTCCATTACTGGGATATCGTCGTATCTTGCAGGTGTTATATTTCAACAAAATAGTTCATACTATTTGTACTATGTGATTTTTAGTGAACAAAGATACTTTCTGATTTTTTCTAAATGTTCAAAACCATAAATAAGGGTTTGTTTCTGTATTTACATCCTCCTTATCACAAATAAAAAAATAATATATGCAATTCCACTCAAAGAAAAACCCTAATCTCAACTTTTTATGTGTAATGATATATTGCCATCACTGAAGCAAAATGAGAAGAAAATCTACAATAATCTCAGAACAACAAATGTGGTTCTGAGCATCATAAATACTTGGACATAGCCTTCACCTTTTCTCCTTTCTATTTCACATGTACCAGCAACAAATCTTTTTTGTGGATTTACAATGTATTTTACAGGCTCTTCTATGCCCCACAAAGTCAGAAGTTCATGTAGTTCCAATCTGTTCAGGTTTTCTTTCAAAAACAACAGATATGAATACAATGCAATTTTTTATATTTCGAAGCCATTTTATAATAACATAAGCAAAAGGTGCCAGCCCTTTTCTCTGAACAAAGCAGCTGCTAGATTGCTTTGTTGCTCTTCAGATAGCCACTTAGCAATAGGCACTTCTCTGCCTAAACAATGTGGAAGAGTACTTAATTTCAGGAAGATATCACAAGGAACAAGCACAATTGGGTTCTCTACCTCCTAGAGTTCCTCCAAAGGCCAGCTGGAATGATCTTCCAATATTACTAAGCAAAAACTTCAGTCACTGTTCATACACCTGAGCTGTAACATCTACCTGCTTCTTTGTCTTGATATTACAATATTCACTGACTCAGGAGACAGAGAGCTGGAAACAGCACCTCGAGTCAGAATTCATTCTGTAGACTTTGACTTTGTCTCCTGAGCCTCAGCATGTACCACTGAAGAAGAACTGGTCAAAAAAAAACCAAAAAAACCAGCTGAAAATTATAAGAAGCAAACCCTCAAATACTCAGAGGGCCTCAGAAGGATTTGGCACAAAAAATTCATCTCAGCAGTGAAGAAGTTCCTCTGATCTCCACTATAAAATGAAAAAGAACAGCAGGATTTATATAACAATAGATAATTAAAAAGTGGCATAGAAATTATTGAATATTTCACTAATGTTGCTTATTACAGTGCTGTTTGAATTCTGCAGTCAAACACATGAGTTCTATGAGTCTGACAGAGATAAAGTACAAATAACTCAATTTAATGCCTGCTTCTAAGCCTTTTCCCTGAGCAATAAATGTACTAATTGCAGAAAGTAGGATCTAGCTTTCCTTTTGTGCTCTACATGTTGTCACACATGAATGGAAATAGTTAGTGATTATCAGAATGGGTTTGACTAAAAAAAGTTCTGTGAAAGCCTAAGTATTTCAAAGACTTATCAATAAACATTTCATTAAGAAGGGCTGGTTTGGGCTAGATGTATTTATCAAAGTGAGACATTCTCATTGCCTGGCTCTGATACTAAAACTTTTGATGTACCTGAATGAATTCTCATTTAAAATCTATTCTCAGCGCACAGCAGGCAGAACAGAGCTGCGTGCATTTGTCCATTCCCAAACCAGCTTTACCAACCTGGTATGTATGCAGAATCTTCTAATTGAAATCCCAAGGCTTCAATTCCACAGATGACATCTCAGTACAGCTCTGGTTGCGGAAACATAAAAATGAAATCTTCCCAGTAGAAGAAAATGAAATGTCAAAACATCAAAAAACTTTCCTAAAACCAAGCTGCTATTGTATAGTCAGCTGCTACTGTGACACATGCTCTAAGGCAAATTATCTTTTTACTGAACCAGAAATGAGGAATGAAAAATCTATAGCTAATTTAAAATCTGGCTGGTACACACAGTACCCAAAATATTTTCCAAATGCACAGTGGCAGAACAGTTCTCCTAAATAAGGGTTTTGCTCAGTTGCCCTTCAGATCATCACTGATACTCTTCTAACCATTGCTTGGTCTCTGAAAAGGAATTTAGAAGTTCATTAATTTTCTCTCAGAAAGTTGCTTACCAAGGTCCTGAGGGGAAAAGGATTTGAAAGTAACTTACATGAAAGGACATGACATTTCCCAGCCTCAACAAAGCAAGTGAACTTACAGAAAAGTTAATACCCCCTCTCTTTTTTTTCTTCCTCTCTTTTTTACATGAATAAATTCTCACAGTGAACCTCTGACAATCTAGAATTTCAACTATGCTATACATTACAGCCAGAGAAACAAGAAATAGAAATATGGCCTGTATTCATGATTATAAAGAATTTCTACGTAAAAGAAGGTTACACTGGTTCATAATTATACTTGGCCTTTGGTCACAAGGATCCACAGTTCTTGCCCCACTGAGCAAAGCTCAGGAGCATGCACATTAAGATTGCATAGATTTTACTACCTTAATGCAATTCACAGATTTTTAATTCACTACAAGTCAGTTTATTCACTGCCTAATTACTAAGGCTTCAATATTGCAGGGAGAGAGGCAAATATTAACCCTTCTTTAGCCCCTTTATTTTTTTGCAGTTTTTCAATAAATCTTACCACACAGCAGTCCAGATGCAGCTCCATATGTGTGACGGCCTTTTTGAGCAGCCTGAGGACTTCCACTGGCAGCATCTGTACAAACCCACCAGACTTCCAAATAACACACACAATAGCAACAGACTGGCACAATAAAGGTGCATTTGGTCACTACAACAGAAGTACAAGACTGACAAATTAGAAGTGAAACTCAAGAACATTAATGATCTTCTGGGCTGAACCCACAGAAACCATTTGCCCAACACCACTCCTTAAAACATTACAGAAGTGAAGGATAAATCCAAATTCATTATGCACAGAATAGAGCTACTCTTTAGCTCATCATCCTGAAATGAATAGTGCCTTAGAGCTAGTCTTAACAACTTCTGTGACACTATTCCAATACCCAACAAAGCCAGGAAGAGTGCTATGACAACTCTGAGAAACATTTGCATGTGGGCCTCATAAAAGTACTTCACACAAAGTAAGAAACTGGTGCATGGCAGTATTACCACCAACTAGAATCTTTACATGCAAGCTTCCTGACTAAAATTCTACCAGGATCACACACTATCACATCTATTCCTGTTACTCATTTGCCTTCCATTTCTTAGAAATGAGGACTGAAATGACTGCTATTTTTCACCTGCGTTTTCTTAAAAAGGGTAGTCTCTTTCTGGTTTCTAAAACCACAGATTTCAATTCTTTCAGGTCTCTGTCCATCATAGACATCTCCAGAAAAGTGTCTTTGAAATATGAGTAAAGGGAAAGGCAGGATACGGTGATGGCTTTTTTTCCTCAGCTGAAGATACCCATGCTGACAGGCATCTGATGCTTTCCATTTTCATTTGCTATTTTTACTCTGTACTAAAAAGCATAAAAATCTCTGGGTGTATGTATATTTTTATTGCCACCAGCATCACACACAAAAAAAAGCAAAAAGTAGTACATAAAAATTGTATTTAAAAAGTGGTACAGTAAAAAAATGGAGAATAAAGACAGACAAAACTATTAAAAAAAATAGGCTGGAAGGATCTAGGTACTTCATGAATACATGGAGAAGGACAACCCTCATGTCCCTGAAGTACTATCAAACAGTCTTAATTATAAGCCTAAGTGTTGTTAATTAGGAATATCAAGCTAAGCCAGTCTGAAAAGAAAATAAGAGTGTTCCAGTGAACCACTGCCTCAGTTTCATAAAGCTAAGATGTTTTAATGGGTAGAAAAGCTTTTGGTGGCCAAATTCTCATAACATGGAAGGTGCCTTGGTTAAAAAGGAGTTTAAAAAAAGTACACCAGTGACAGCAGCAATTCATGCACCCAGACAAGTCTTTTTTTACCCTCAAGAAATGTACTCAATTTGAGAATATGACCATTAGGGACTCCAAAGATGGCCCCTAGATATGCATAAATTCTGTCTCTAGCATGTACATAGGGACCAGAGTGATCCAGGTACATATGGCAATTTGTCCTGGATTTGGTGATATCTGTAGCCTACTCAGGCATGAAGTTCCAAGAGAATTGTAAAATATCAAGAAATCCAAGACAAACAGCATGCTCATATCACATCCAGGGTGCGCAGAAACATCCAGAAACATCCAATAAATCCAGTGCACAACAGAGGTGTGTGCTTCTTTTGAGGAAATCTTGGACAGAACTCTGGTAGCTGTGATTACTTGTTTTACATATGAGAATAAATAAATATTTTCAGAATAAATCAGAAGTGTACATCTAAATTCAATAATGGTATTTCCTAAAGTAGATTGCCCACCAAAGTGCTTCAGAGTAATCTGAATTGCAGAGAGTAATAAATCTTTGATATCCCCCACACAGCTTGAGCAGCACTGCAGCACGGTGGGAGAACCGCAGCCACCTCTCTGACAGCACTGTGATGCTGTGCACTACTCCCTGTGGGATGATGTGCCCCCATGAAAAGAATGGGACTCACTGTGCATCTTAATGTGATGTTGTAGATCAGCTTATTTCCAATTCTTTCCCCTGAGCAGTTTACTGAAGCATGACCACAGGCTCTCACTTCTCCTCTCCAATATGCTCACCCCCTGCTCCAACTCCTCCACTTTCCCTTCTGTTCTGTTAGGTTTATTTCCATCACAGTTACAAAAGTTTCATGCTAAGCAAGTAAAATGATGATAGTTCCTTTTCTAAAAATCTTTTGATTTTCCCAAAATAACTCCATCTATCAGACCTGTGAACCAGATAAAATACCCTTTCACTAGCATTCAAAGGCAGAGAAGAGAAACTACCATATACAAAAGCAGTGTACATTCCCCAGTGTAGCATCCTTTCCAGTAAATCTTTTTCTGGTATTTTACTATGCAGATCAACCCAGGTACCCACTGTCCACTTTTTTTTCCCCCTGAAAAAAGGACAGTTTTCTCAAAGCCAGAATCCAATAAATCACATTTCCACCTTCTAAAAAATTAAAGCAGTAACTTAACACTCAGATGAGAAATACATCACATTGCAGAATATTAGATTAACTTAACTTAAAGCAATCCATCAACTAAGAAAGGAAGAAAGACTCCATTTATTCTATATAATTTCCTTTCCTGAAAGTAAGCTTTTTTTCATTGGCATCTGCAGAGAAAATAGTTTCTCCATGTCTGTCAGTCCTGGGACGTGCCTGGAAGAGGTGTCATAAGTATACCTCAGGTGCCCCAGGTGGAGGCCCTGATGACTAAGTTTTACTTCAGAAGCTGTGAAGGCAGTTTGTCTCTTTCAGCAGTGCTAAGCTAATGCTTCACCAGAGCAGAGCTTGGGCCTCCCTCACCTGAGGAACACTGCTGGCTCCTCTCACTGCCTCTCTCACTGACCCTCCACCAGGTTACTGACCATATATCCTTTGATTTTTCAGTTTGGTTGTAAACTTTCCCAGTGCAAAAATTGCTCACTGTGCATTTGTACAGCACCTACCATAATCAGCACCTGATGTTGGTAACAACCTTTTGCAATGCCTCTAAAAGCAGATTTACAGGATTATATTCAAAAGGAAAGAGCATTTTAGCTTGACAGTGCTGTTCCATAAATTTGGATTCCCATACTCTCTTATTTTGCCATAATCTTTGAAACTAATTAGTCTGCATCTAAAAATCACAGTTCATTTGGCACATGATCTCCATACCTGGCTGCTTGTCAGTGCTTTGTGCAGTGTTATGAACCTCTGTTTCCTCATTAGTATTCACTGCAGCAAGATGATGAATGGCACTGAAGATGTGTTTATCTGATGTGATTTCTTACTTGTCTTCACCCATTTACCATATACCTCATTTTCTTTCCTTTGTTGTCTTCAATCTTTTACCAAGGAAAGGTGTTAATTTTTTTCATTATTACCATTTTCTACATATCCATAGACCTAATCCAGTGTTCCTTTGAAAACATTCCCATTGACTTCAAAGAACTGGCCCCTGTGGAGGTTGAGTGCTTCTGGCATGCCTAATATTGCACTAACACCAGCTATTCATCCCCTCTGTTTTTGCTTTTTTGGGGGCTTCACAGTTTACCATGACTGTCAATAAAATGTCAACATTTACCCCCCCTCACTTGCAATTCAGAAATGTCCCAACCTTTGCCCATGCTGACAGCACATGACAATCCTGCCTAAGCCTCAGTCTGCACTCTGACCTCAATAAACAGCAGTACCTTTGATACACATAAGCAGACAAGAGCCAGCTCATCTTGCCAATCTCTGAACTGGCAGGAAGGTCTCACTGTTTTGTGACATGCAGCTTAATTCCTGACTGATCTCGGTCCCTTTTAAGCAGTCGAGCATACTGGCTGTACTTGCGGACAAATAGAGCATCTGTAGAATGTTTTTTTCTGAACGCAACAATGCAAACACATAAAGCAATACACACATAAGAATATTCCCCATTACAAGATGCAAGGTAGCAAGGAGTTGTATATTCCAATTCACATGCAACCCTGCAAAACATGCCATTACAACTGGGGGCGGGGAGGGAAGCCAGACAGAGTTCAGCTCATCATCCCTCTCCATAAGCCCAGCCAAAGGGACCAGCTTTTTAATTATCTAGCAAGAGTCAGTAAAATGTCCCCACCTCCTTAACAGGATCCTCAGGCTCCAAACTCATTATCAGATTGCTTTGTAAGAGTCAGCAATTTAAACTCCCTCCAGTGTTATAATCACCACAGTAATTATAATTCCATGGTGCAGTGAAGTTTTAGGACACTCCAGACTTGGAGCCAGTGCTACTACCCCAAACAATGCAATACACAGCCCCCATCAGGCAGCATCACACTGGGAAGCTCAAATCTGCTTACTGGAACAATCTTTAAATAGTATTAACTGGCAGACAGCATTTCCTCTAACTCATACTGCAGCAACACTAGGGGGTTGCAATGCATCCTGAATAGAATACAGCACACACTTCATAAACTGTGCTATAACTGGTTCTTATTTATTAGAGGTTCAGCTCATCCAGAAAGTGGTCTGAGAAAGGCAACAGGAAAAAAAAATTGCTTGAAAAACAGAGGCGAGGTGGTGGTATTACAATTACCAAAAAAAAAAAAAAAAAAATGAGAATCTTTAAGAAAACCTTCTACTTGATCAGAAACAGTAAGCCAGAGATGAAAACTTCAGGCTCTGTTTTCTTTACAGAAAACAAAAAGAACACTCTCATATGTTTCAGGCACACAAACTTGAAAGGTGAGCGTGAAGCAGAATAAGATGATCTTTCTCAAGCGCTTTAGCACCCACTAAGTGAGGTCTAGGCATGGATAAAATTTGGCTAGACTTTAGAAGTAGCTTCTAGAAGCCCGATATTTTTAAATCTAGCTGTACCTAGATGCCAATGCAGAATCTGATCTCTCTTAGAACTCTGTCCCTTACTAGATTAAATAATCACTCCTCTGACAGTGAATGACAGTGCAGGGAAATTCAATATAAACTGTTTTGAAGGTCTGAAAGGTTCTCTCCCAGCATGATAATTACTGTGTTTCCATTTCTGTTAATGACATCTAAGAACTGGAAACAAAAGCAGCGGTGGAGGATTAAGTAATTATGGAGTATTAGATGCATTTGAAGAGCAGGGTCACAGAAAAAGGCTGAAGGAGGAAAGAGAGTGAGCATGCTGTGGGCTGCTCATCAGCTTGAAAGCTACAAAATATCCCCCCCTATTCACAGCTTGGTAGCTGTAAAGGACACAGGCTCACAGCAGAGATCAGCTATTCTTTATTGTCCCCATTCTGGAGAGCTACAGCTTTTATGGGTAAGTAAAACTCTTGTTAACTATAGATAGATATGATCTCTACTTTGTCATTAATGTTCTCTCATCTAGAAATTTCAAACGTATGTGACAGAAATAGAAAACTAATTTAGGATCATTTAAATATACAAGTGTAGTTCTATGATTAAATGCAGTGCTATAGGTGACCTAAAATTATTGTGTCCTATTTCAAATAATACTTAACTCTTAGAGTCACATGAAAATTAAAGTTTGATTAAAGAACACTGTGAAATTATGAGAATGGCAATGAAAAGTGAACTTAAAGCACTGGAAAATGATGAGTTCTTAGGAAATTTAAGTATTTGAGAGAACTAAAATTTGACGTTCCCAATTGACAATACAACATGCATCAAAGCAAATATGCTTACACGTGTCTCTGTGTATATATTGAAGTTTGTCAAGAACTAATGAAAAGACTGGAGCTGCATTTAAGGGGTCCAGCCTTTGAATATGCTTCTTTATGACTCAACTCTCAGCCTAGATAAAGCTGCAGTATAAGCACTTAGCTATGATCTTTCCATGTGAAAGGAACACCTTTCATACTGGATTTAAAATATACCTTTGAGAATTTCCGTTATTCTCCAGATCATTCAGAGCTATTGGTTAACTGGATCAAAGGGTTCAGCCTTCCACCTTCATTCACATGATGGCAACTTACATCACAATTGGACCTCATGACATCAGCAGAACTAATCTTAGTAATACTCAACATGTTTAAAGGTGAAATAATCTGTCTCTAAGAGCAGTATGACAACTGAGCAGCCATTTAGAGTAATTACCTTCCTAGTCCATTAAATGATTATTCAAATGAAGTTAAACATCTCAGTAGTTTTGGGACACTGCTAAAAAAAGCAGGTCAAAATTTAATTTAAAAGCATCTTACTCAGAGAGATGGGCACAAAATATAAGTGAACTAAACCAGTATTAGATAGGTATTGCTTCTGTCTAAACCACCCCTATTTGTACAGAGCCATTTCTGTAGAACTGACTTCTTCTTCAATTCAGGTGGAAATTAACTGAACTTGGCAGATTGTTTCTTCTCCTATTCCTACATCATCTATATGTACCTGTCCTACTTTCCAAATGTTCTGTTCGTAAGGCTTATTCTTTTGATATATTTGCTGGTTGTGGCTCAAAGTTTTTATTCCCACTTTTGTTCTCAATCTTTACAGCATCCTTTTGCTCACACAGCACTGTTTCTGCTGCCCAAGTACAAAACTTTGGACAGTATAATAATAAATGAGAAACAGAAACCCATACTCTTCTAAGCACAGGTTTGTCAAAATTAACTTTTCAAAGGAAATATTCATCCAGGCAAAACCATGTAACAATTTTGGCAATTTTTAGATATAAGCTGTGTTACCTTCCTTACAACTAAAAATACTTAAGTCAGCCTGGACAATATTACAAATTTCTTGTGTGTGCAGTTCTCAGCATTCCCCAGCATATTGCCATTTGCTCCAAGAACATTATAACCTCAATACATCAACACCATAGGGAAATCCCACAGCTGCTGCTTTGAATTCAAGCTTTTTTTGTTGTTGTTTAGATTTTTAAAGCATTGTGTCAGATGCACTTAAATAAATTGGAGTCAACAAAGTGTGCTGCTGTCCAGTACCTTATGAAAATTCAGCCACTCTAGTTCTGTAAAACTAGAATCTAGACTGCACCAAAGTCAATAAAGCCATCATGACCTGTACAGGCTGAAGGAGGGAACACAGGGTCCCAAACAGCAGTTTTGAGCAAACTCCTCAAAGGCTCTAAGCCTCATTTCCAAGGTGCCCTATTAAATCTCCAGCATTTGAGAAAGGTTGAGATGGTTGCTGAAGGTCCATACCCTGCAGCACTTCACTATCTGTGGTTTCATCTTTGCTTCACTCTTTCTAAAGGACTTGTTTGCATTGCAAGGTCACCAACAATTGGAAAAAAAAAATAGCCAACCAACCAACCCAAAAAAAAAAAAAAAAAAAAAAAAACACCAAAAAAAACACCCAAAAAA
>JAWWMP010000167.1:10091687-10107806 GCA_035047865.1 Dendrocincla tyrannina
AACCCAAAAAAAAAAAAAAAAACAAAACAAAAAAAAAACAAAAACAAAAAACACCAAAAAAAACACCCAAAAAAACCAAAACACCAACCCACCTCTTCCTTTTTTTGCTCTGTGACAATCCAAGTAACCTGGAATAACAATTCACCTAAAACTATTGTTCTTGTGGTTTGGGATCCCCTCCATGTTCATTAAAAATGCTAAATCAAGTAAATAAAGTACAATGCTGCTTGGAAAGACATGAAATTATCTTTCAGTATTCTAATATCAAAATCCAATTATTGGGGAGAGCTTTTTTCTAATAAAGATACAACTTAAAATCTATAAAGAAAAAGGACTCAGTCTAGCAAAAGTACAGTGACAGTATATTCTTATTTATAGACTGCTATGGGGGCTTTGTTATGACCCTGGGGTAGTTTGGAGGGTAAAACTGCGTCCTGTTCAGTCTAAAAATATTTGGGAATTAAAGCAGTTCAGTTTTAGTGAAAGACCTACAGAAACTCCTTCAAAAACAACCAACCCCAGGAAGAAAAACTAGATACCCATTTAAGAGAAGTTAGCCCATGTTACAAATGAGACAATATTTTAAGACTGTAAGAAATACCAGAAATAAGTATTTGGAATCAGTACTGTTCAATGCAGTTGTTGATATTTCTAGCATCCCAAGGCTATTTCATCAAAAGCATTTTATCATTCTTTAACTTATTTGTGCAAGAAAAGTAGAATGGAAGAAATGTAGTCACAAAGTACTTTGACCAAAATGCACGAGCTCATCACAGCAAAAAAAACTTATGACTTGTTCACAGAGTCCCTCCCTCCTTTTATTAAATGCTTCCTTTTTGATTTTCTGTAAAGCCTCTCCCATACACTTTTATAATCATTTTGATATTTTTAAAAATTATATAGATAATTTCTAATGATGCAAGCATTTCTTCCAAGCCAATAAAAATAAGAGAACCTGAAAAGATTTTTGAACTTGATACTAAGATTTTTGAACTAGGTACTCTCAAAAAAGCTTGTATAGCATTACGCAAGCAAGCTTGCACATGAAAACCCTATTACAATATTCAGCCTAGGAAAAGATACTCAAGGTAAAAGTTACTCATGTTATCTTGCATATCCCAGAGCTATTGTAGACACGAACCCTCTAAAATGCTTTATAACAATGTATGCTAACTGCTTTATTGAATCTATTACAGTAACACATCCAGGGTTTTCCCAAGATGTCAATCTGTGTAAGCCTGCTCCCTTTCAAACATACTGTGTGGGATCATCACCCTCTTACATTGGCAGCAGAGAATAGCTACTCTGAGGTCCCAGGAGCAAGTCTTCGGGCTGCACTCCAGTCCTCCCTGCCTGTCCCCTCTTCAATGCCCAGGCAACACCAACCCATTTGTGCAGTAGAGCTGAAACCTATTCATGCAGCACAGGTAACACCAGGTTAACGTAATTAAGTTAAAACAAACAAATTACCCCACGAAAAAATTATCAGATTTTCCTAATTGGTAGGACACCTGCATACATTTAAAACCTGATCCTTCTTGCTCTGTTGGGACCAAGTATAAAAATAACACTTTAGAGACAGTGATAAAGTGATGTACCAATAAGCAGATTTTGCTGAGCAACTCAGATTTAGAGTAGAGCTTTAAATTACAGGTCATATCTTACAGCAATATGTTACTTGTGTTAAGCACTGACAGATCTTATAAGGCCATAACTTTTAAAACATGTGTCAGACTTGAGAATGATCCTTTTTTTCAGTCCAAAGTATCTTATGCTGCATAAAAATAGCCAAACACACACACCCACTAACAAGGAAAAAATATTCTTAGCACATCCATTATGCAATCAATTTCAACACTGTCTTCCAAGGATCTTCTTCACATCTCTCTCAAGTTATAAATGGGTCAAAAGCATGTCAGGATTGACACCAGAATACTCAACACTAAAAATGCTTAAGACAGTGCCACAAAAAAAGTTTACATTTGACAGAACTTATGCAAATTCCTGCTACTGTCCACCTTACTCTGAATACCTCTGAGATTAATAAAGGTCATGCCATACCCTTATCTTCCTTGGCACTGCAGAGACAAGGACCTCCTCTCTCAATGGCTTTTTCCAGATCTTGGGTGGAGTCATACAAGCCATTAGCAAGGACAAGACAGGTGGAGGAAAATTTGCATGTAAAACCCCTATCTTTTCAGGAATTACAAGAATATACTTTCTTTTTTGGCATTGTACCAGAGAAGCAAAGGAAACAAGAATACCCTTTCATGTCCAACAACCCACCATTGTGCTATGGACTCCTAAAGCTACGTGATACACCTACCTCAAACAACATTTGTCACACACAAGCAGAACAGACAAATGCTCAGGCCTAAGACATTACTTGCACAGAAAAGGAGCATTAATGAAACCCTGGAAGTTCAGGAATTTTAGTCTGGACAGTGGGACCTTTTTGCTGTGCCTCTTTAGGTGGAGTTCAGACAAAAGGCCACTAATTGCATTTGCTTTGTTATTTGTGATCTCTCCATGTAGCTCTGATGCTACTGGGCAAACTGGTGGGGCCTCCTTTCTCTGACAGGCACACCACATGGCTGGGTTTCCCAGTGCAGCCAGCCCTAGACTTGACCTGGTGATGCCCTCTTTACTTCAGACACATGTTCTGGCTTCAGTTGTGCATCACCATGCTCTGGTAACACCTTTATAGCCATCAAAACATCTACAGGTGGCTTTGCAACAAGTCCCTGGGGGGAACCAGATTACATGCACTGCCATGGCCAGGGATGAGACTTTTCTGCTTCCTTGCAGCGGCAGCAGACAGCTGTGGGTCAGCAATGGAATATGTCCCCAGATATCCAGCCCACCATCCTGTCATCTGCCTACAATACCCATCAACACCTTTGCTTTTGACAATACATGCTGAAGTCTGGACACCACAGCCTTCTGTCATTGTCTACAGTCTCCAACACCCAACTAGGCTCCCAACAGACTGTTTAGCAGGGATAGCTGAGGACTGGGCTGATGCTTTGATGTCAGCACAAAGGCTTATTTTTTCACAGCTGTTCTTTTGCATGCCTGAAAAACCCCTTGTAGGAGTTGTCAGCCAAAGGAAATTAGTGTTGTCTCTGCTATGGAGTCTAATTGGTTTTTCCTCCACTGACAGCTCTTCAAGCTAAATTTAGGGAGCCAGGGAAATTAAGCTGAATGTTATTTGGCTAAGACTATGGCCTACTTCCCATACACACACAATAACCATGGGGAAGGGTTCCTTTAATTCCCTTTGTGCTGCAAAACCACAGAGAGTGAGCAAATAGGAAGCCCATCATATAAATAATAGCGTACTTTAGATGTATATTAACTGTGTGATCAAAGATATCTTCAGAGACCAACATCACTCATAATAAATGCAGAAAACTAGATCTCCAGTGAGCAAGAAAGACAGAGGGATTTCATTAATTACCATAAATGAAGTCAATTTACCCCTGGCTGTCACAATTTGCCTGATTATTTATCTCTTCATACGTAGCTTTGCCAGCACTGACAGTTTACCCCATATTTCACAATATGTGATGAAATAACACTTCCTGGAACTAAACAACCATGAAAGAAGTTGAACTTTGATTTAAACCACCAACTTTCCTGGCCACTTCTTTGTAAAAAAACTACCTGAAAATACGACTCAAACACAAATTTGAGGTGACGAAATTTTTGGGACCCCTACTCGTTTTTGAGCATAGTACATTTGTGGCTATTCTTGCAAATCTGACTTCTAGGTCCAAAAGCTGGCATTTTCTTACCTTGTGTAAGCGATTGGAGCATCTGGGAGCCCAGGCTCAGTATTAGCTTGTGTGAAGTTAGTGTATGTCAAACAGACCTATTCCCTAAGCACTAAGTCACAGTTAAATTACCAGGCATGTAAAAAGGCACATACTTGTATACAAGTTTACAATATTTTGATTTCATTACATTCAAGTGAATTTTATTCTTATTCCACATCCCTCCAAAAAAGGCGTAAATTTAACAGGATACAACTAAGCACCCCTTCATGCTGTAGGTCATCTTGTGGGCAAATACGTTCCCCCTGACTGCACTCAGATGGGTTTCTTCCAACTTATCTCACTGACCTGTTTTAGGTTATCCTAGCATAATTGTAATTTTCCTCTTATCTGTATTCAGTCAGGGTTTTGCAGCCATTTTTCTTATTGACTCCACAGGGTCTAGCACCAGCCGCAGGCCAATAGGATCTGCTCTCTACCCATAGCTTTCATCATACACACTCTTTCCTCTATTCCCTCCTTGGTGGAATTCAATTATCCAAGAATAAAGCCAAAAAATTATAAAAATATAGAATTGTTTTCCCCTCCCAAGCAATCTTCATTTCACAAGCAATTGCCATTTTTTCTCACCATGACAATATATCAATTTGAGTTATCACAAGGAGTATCAGTATGCATTTCTCTACTTGTTTTCTGCAAATTTCTTCCATCTATCTCTGTTTCCTATTGTTAACAAAGACCAAAGCCTTTGTTTATGCACTTACAACTTCATACTTCAGTCATTGCACTTAAACTCTAATCTCCAACCATGTAATTCCCACCCAAATAATGCAATGTTTTTACATCTCCTTTAACTGCTTAGATTTTCCATCTCCTTTAACTGCTTAGATTTTCAAGTTTTTCATTCACTTATGTTTTGCTCAAGTCAGAGCTATGCACAGGCTCTCAAAGGGTATGTGTTATCAATTGAATCCCCTTCCTTCATCAGCACACTCCCTTCTTTTTAAATCTCTCTTTTAAATACTTCCTGCTCACCCCCACCTTACAGCACCCTTCTGTTTTATGGTTGGTATTCAGGCATTAAAAATCCAACACTCCCTACCCAGCCATGGCAATCAGATGATGACCCACTTATGTTCTAGGTCTGTTTTCTTTTTCTACTTTACAGCTAGATGATTTCTTTACCTCACTTCTTGTGAAAAAAAAAAAAGTGCCATGCATACCACCATGTCAGTGAGAGTATTTGTGGCTGTCCTAGCTGATTTATGACAATTAAGAGAATTTTAGACATGGATTACAGGAAGTTTGGGGGTGTTTTTTAAATCCTTGTGATTAATAGCATTAATGTAAGTACTAGCCAGTTGGGCTTAAATTCCTGTCTACTTCATCCTTTTGACATGCGGCTCAGGCTAAACGGTAAAACTCTCCTTCAAAACTGCCTGCATTCCCATGTTCCTTGAGCAGTAAAGTGTTCAAAGGTCCATCCCACAGGATCACAGGCACTGAGCAATGCTCTAAGGGGTTCAGGATGCGCCAATGCAGTCCACAATTGCAAAGGCAACGAAAAAAGACTAATTGTTTTGGACAGAGTGGACTTTCCTCTGTTGTCCAGTTCTTGGCAACAGGTATTTTTGAAGCATGCTTAGAAACTGCTACCCATTTGGCCATTGAGAATAATTGCCAATAGCCTAAACCAGCACAAAAGAATATTGGGGAAAATATGGCCCTTTTCACATTTTGACTGTGGCCAGCAGGAGATATTTCAGTTCCTGGATAATGACAACCTATATTCATCATCCATTCCTACTCCTTTCCTCTTTGAAGAGAGTCACTGAAGAATGGATGGGCAAGAAAGATATAAAAGTTATATAAGTCCACATGACTGTAAACTACAGGACTGCACAAGTTGAATGAAACATCTTGGATTTCAACTCCACCCTGCCATCCACACTGGATCAAACCTTAATCTCAATTCAGCTTACTTAAACCAAGGAAAATCAAGTGAACAGTCACTAAGAGAAGTGCAAGTTAAAATGCTGTCTCAAGATTTCAAAAACATTCCAAAATATTTCTTCCCCCTTTTCTAATTTTAATAATGCTAACTTGTCCACAAAGCAATTTTTTTTTGTCTACAGATGTTTTCTGTCAAGTAACATCCATGCAGAAAATATCTAAAATCCTCAATCAAAGAAATCCTTGGAATTTACTTTTACTGTGAATTCTTCATGACTGCAGAATTAACATGAGTAATCTAAAACACTGTATACAGAAACAAGAGTGGGGGGGGCAAAAAAAAGAAGAAAAAATAAAGGGCCAGGTCAGGATTTGTTCATAATTATATCCCTTTCATCCTCAGGATATTAGTTTTAAATTTTCTCCCCATCTCCTTTTTAATCTGATGATTTTTCTCCTACATCTCATCACCCTTGAGTGCAGTGACAAAGACACAAAATATATCTCTTAACATGGCCATACATGGCTTTTCATGGAGACACAGATAATAGCTTATCTGATTTATAGGACAATTTTCTTGCCCTGGGTTTGAAAGTCTGAAGGAATGGAGGATCTATTCCTCCAATACTTTACTTCATGCACCAAGATAAGATAGTTCTATTGGAAAGAATATAAGTCAGTCCACTCCCAAAACAGTAATTCACCACTGGAGAAACTAAAAAAAAAAAAAAAAAAAAAAAGGCACCTTTCTCCTCCCTTCCCGGTAATGAAGTTAAAAGCAACAGCTTTTGCTTCCCTTGGTTAGAGCAAAATACTATGATCATATAGCAGCATCACTCATAGTCAGCAGGAACATGAGTATTCAACATTACAGGCTTTTTTTGCTCTTAACACACCTACCCTTACCAGCCCTTCTAGATTTTTCCATCCCCAATGTACACCTTTATGTTTCACATGAAGTAAATATAATATCATATTCCCAGACTAGGAGACCTGGAGCCTTATTTTGACTACAGTATTCCAATTCTTCTACTCAGAATGCAGGTACATTTGTAAACTTAGGTTTATATGGGAGATAACTAAAATAATTCCTGGTTTGTGGCATTTCAGGAACAGCATTAAAAAACTACAGTGACAAAATGGATGCTTACAGCTACATTATTTTGCAGGCAGCCACACTAATAAGAATGAAGGTCAACTTTTCTTTTTGTCTTGCTTTTAATTACATTGCTAGACAGATCCAAAAGCTATTTTTCAATATTATGAGTTGAAATTCTAGTTTCTTCAGGACATGTCTTATGCCTTTGGGCTATTTTTGACCTGTAGAACTCCAGCAGTTTATCAACATGGACTCTTATCCCTCAGCTGTTACACAGGATGTGTTAACAGCGACTTGTGTTTCTTGCCCTAGTGATGCAGTACATTTAGAGAAAGCCAGAGCCAAGAGAAGGCCAGATGACAATTTCAGAAAGAGAAAACAAGGATGAGTTATTTTCTCTCTCAATACAAAATTACTTATCTCTAGTCCATGTTCTGGAAGCTAAATTACAAACAACATTCAACATAAATACTTCAATGAATTTAAATGCAATTAAACTAGATGAAACTTCCAGCAAAGAAAATCCCTATGGAGTTGATTATTAGAAGTGTGGAAAGTATATATATGTGTTCTTCTACAGTTCTTTAATCATCTGTTACCAAAAACATTACACTGAGCTATATAAAACTACCACATCTTTATATTCTGGCAAAACACATTATCGTGTTTTCCCACTTTGCATAATGATGATAATGATGATAATGATAATCCATGAAGGAACTTTATAAAGTATACTAAAGGTAAGTGGCAGAAAAAAAAGTTTAGTATGTGAAATTGCCGAAGGAAGGGGCAGTGACACACAAGGCATTTGACTGGATTAAGTTGTTTCACGCCGTCAAACAAATTGGATCATACAGACTTTACACTGCTCAGGATCCAGACAATAATAAATAATACTAAATGGAGCATTTATATTGCAAGATAGGATCTGTACTTCCTCTAGAAAAATAATAGCAAACAGTTCCTACACATGTGAAAGGCTATTAAAAGAGGAAAATAATCAGGTAACTCATTGCTCTTTTAGAGGGGGCATAATCGATCACTGAGAGACACGTGGGATTCTTCTTTCTCACTCCCTAAAGACTCTATAGGTCAACACTTGCACTGGGCATTGACACAGCAATCATCCAAAGGATCCGAAGAGATCACACTTCATGGCCCTTTGCCCACTGCAGAACCAGATGCAATCTCTGTGGTACAGCACCTTTGCTGCATTATTGCTTCTGCTCTCATTAGGATTATCAAAATCAAGTCCCATAGCAAAAGTCTGGTTCTACTTGGGTATCTTATGCCTCTACTCAGTACCTTATGCACAGATTTATGCATGAATTAATAATCTATCCCTTCAGCTCAGGAAAAAGGCCTTTTGTATTTCAGTCTCAAGAGATTTCTAAACACAGACCCTGCAGGTAATCAGTGAAAAAGTAAAATTAGACCCTGAGTTCATTTCCCATACTTCTGTGGTGAATTACTAAAGGTGATAACGTTCTGATAAAAATGCTGATTCAAGAGAATGAATAATATTCCTTGAGAACCTGTTTATTCTGCTAAAGCCCAGCTCAGAAGCCAGGCAGGAGGTACTCCCTGCTGTCTGCCCAGCTGGCTGGCTCCCTTCCAGCTTGCCTACCAGCTGGCCAGGCAGCCCCGGCTGGCAGAAAACCACATGTGCAAAAAACCCAAACTGAAACAAATTGTTCTATTTTGCCTCAAGTTCCACCATGTCAACATTCTGTTCCAGCATGGGATGAAACAAGATGTCAACAACCCAGAATTTTCCACAAAGCAGAAATAGCCTTTTCTGGTCAATTTTAGACACAATCTCTAGGTGTACTACTGCCTCTCCACAAAAACAACTGTCTTACAGTGCCTGCTACGGAAGCACAGACTTAAACACAAGGAGTACTGGGGAATCAGTTCCCTGTTGATGATACTAACCAAGTTTTTATAAATAACAAACAATAAAATTCTGAGTATCTGAGAAAAGAGTTTAGTATTTCAGCCCCGTTAAATGCTACTTTCTGCAAGACTTCTATAGAAGTAATTCTCTAGTCAGCTGCCTGGGCAATTTTGCTGACCACACTGCTCATTTCAAACCACTACAGACTATAACCAGAGGGATATTTTACAAGGACTTAGTCTGCCATCATGCATATGGTGTTATTCTACTGATCTACTCCCTGAAGCAGTAACAAAGCATCTGGATTTCTAGTTACCGCTATACCAACCCAGTGAGTGACCAGTACAGATTGTTCCCTGCTATTTGTAAAACAGCCTCCTCCAACTTAAGAGATTCAGTTGTCTTTTCATATTTTTATAGATCCTAATTATACTAGAAATGTAGCTGCAACAAATATCACTATTGCTCTAACTGGAGGATACAGTACTAGAAGTCAAATGCCAAGTCAAACGTGTCTTGATAAGGACGCAATCAGAGTTCAGCAGATGATTCATTCTCACAGGCTGCTAATTTATGTTGCTCTATGAGCAATTGCAGCCTTCTGGCCACTCCCTGAGATCTAGTTTGAGATCAAAGCCGATTCAATTCTCAGGTTGTTCAGCCAGTTTGTGCCCTTTTTTTTTTGTGAAAAACCTGCATGATACTCTACTTCATTCATATAAAATCATTTATTCAGCAAATTTTGGCAGAACTGTACCTGACAAACCCAGCCATTTTTCTTGTTTAAAGCAGTAAACCAAAATTGTCATTGTTCATAAAAAACCTGCTTTTAATTTTTTAAGCCAAATAAATTTTCTTCTCAAGGGACAGTAACAGCCTTTAATTGTGTTCTGCTGCCTTTACTTTGTCCTTTCTTCAAAATACTTCTGATTTCTCTGAAGTATATGTCTGTATGCACTAAATTCATGCATTTTAATTAAAAAAAAAAAAAAAGAAAAATCTCACATTAACTAATGGATGCACTAAGGAAAGAGGAATTAGTGAATTCATCAAACAACAAAAATGAATACTCAATTATTAATACTCAGCAAAGGATTTCCAGGGCAAGACTCATGACCCACTGTTTTCAATGAAACAGTTTGTAAAGTAGAAATGCTATTTTACTACAGCTTTGATAACATCCTACATTAGATGCTACTATACTGACTACTTCAGACATCATTTTTCTAGCATTATTTCTTGTATTCATTTCAACTACTTTAGGTCTGTTTTCAGGAAGTTTAGGTCTGTTTTCAGACAAAAGAATCTTCATACTGAAACAGTAGAAGATTTAGAACAAATTAATAAAATAAGGGGTAACCAACTATCAGAAATGGATGTTATACTCCTGAGTTTATAAGGGATTAACAAACGAACTGTGACATGCAGAATACCATTTAGATCAACAACAGAATTAACAGAGTGGAAAGCAGTAAGTTACAAAAACAGTTGCAAGGAATGCAGAAAATTAAAGTACAGAAATCTGATCTCTGCATAGGTAAATTATGGGATTATAGTAAAGCACAGAATTACTAAACATAGACACAATCAGAAAAGGATAGTCTACATGACTTTTGTGGAAGCATAAAATGCTCAACCTGTCTTCCTTTAAAGATATTTTTAAAGGCCTTGTAAGATCAATAAAGGAGATACTGCTAATAATACCTTTTGGTTTCTACAAACCTTTCAATAAGGTTTATCTGGGTTATCTTGCGATATGAGAGAAGGTTATCTGATGAAGTTTGAAGAGTGCAATAAAGGCTGCTCTCTGTGAAGACTCTCTGTGAAGAAAGTCAAAATTATTAAAGGTTACCTTCGCCAGAACCTCTGTAATTCAATATATTCACAATCTAGAAAGTGTAGAATTTTAAGGAGGATTTTTTTATTATTATTTAGAGTGCTCAAAATTGAAATAGACTGTAGAAAATTGCAGAAAAAATATATCCTGTACAACTTGGGATAGAGGTACATTAAGTTCAGTGTCTGTAAATAGAAAACAACCTACATGGGGAAAAGATGGCCTAATTAAGAGTGCTTGTGGGGTTTAAGTTAACTCTCTCTGCCCAAAAGATGAGTCATTCTGAATAGCTGCACAAAAGGCATTCTCAAATACACAAAGAATCAAGAGTAGAAAACAAAACATTACAATCTTTGTCTTAATCCCAGCCCACCGAGTCTTGAGAACACTTCCAAATCTGGGTCCTCAAAAAAAAAAAAAAGGAAGAAAAAAGTGTAAAACTGACCCAGAAAAAGTTTCTGTAAGTATTAAGTGAATTGGCAGAGGAATTACAAAGAAGGGATATAATAAAAATCCACCTGATCATGATAGGCATGGGAAGGGCAAATAGTAAAGGATATTTCCTTTCTCTTACTACCATTATGATAGTAAGAGCAGTACGGTAGTAAGGCCATTAACTTTGAGCTTTTTTGTAGATATTTTAAAACAAAGTCAAGTGCCTTCCTCTTACAACAATGAAACTGTGGTACTTAATGTCACAGTGTGCTGTAGAGATAAACATTACGAATTAACTTAAACAGGCAAACAAACTTATCCCATAAAACCTGATCAAAATGTATTAAATATACTGATGTAAATACTAGGTATTTACTTAAAGGCCAAGGTTACCAGAAAAAAAGGGATGTGGTATGTTACCACATCTGTTTGTTTCTTGCATTCTTCTGCCACTGGCCACTATCAGAGCAGACACTCAGCTAGCTGAACTGCAAGTACTATCTTCATGATAAACAGGTATTTAGAAATGACAGGCTTGATTGAAGTCCTCTCATTATTCCTCTCTCCTCCCCACCTCATACTGCCACAGTTCTTATACGTTATTTTCATTTTCCAGATAGAATTAATCTCCGCATGTCTTTCCTGCACAAGAGCAATGTGATGTCTGAGAAGTGGACCAAGTCTTTGACCTCATGCTCTTGGATTAAATAAATTATTCAGTGAGCATATTTAGATCTCAACCCTTCAAGAAATGAACTTTTGGTCAGCCACCAGCACTGGAAAAAAAACTACCATAAAGAAGTCAAAATATTTTCCATATTGGCTCACCACAGTTTTCTATCCCATTCTGTTTAGAAACCCTGAGTAAGCACCTGGAATATCTTGGGCTTTGCGGAGATGACAGAGAAGCTGAAGATCAGATTCTTGAAAGTCTGAATGGGATTCTCCTGGCTCTTACTGAAGATAGCTAAGTATTACTCCAGATCACCATTTAACCATTTGCACAATCCAAAAGCATTCACTGCAGGTTCTGTCTGGTGTGGTAATCTGTATTCAAGAAGTGATCGCTACTAGACATAATTGTCCGCAGGCTATTTTGTTTTGTTATCTTTTCTATATATATTAAATCACAAATCTACCATTGACCAAATAAAAATCTATGGGTCACTAGAACATCTCAAGGTGGAGAGAAATTCCAGATTTAATATTCTATTTGCTACAGACTCCTAGGATTAACTTGAGGTGACCCTATCAGGCATTTAAAAAAAAAAAAAAAGTACTTCCTAGTCCCTTTATACAAAAGTCCTTAAAGTCTCTGCACATTCTCCTAAAAAGACATACACCTGCATTTCTTTGAATCTCCTGGCAGATGGTGATTTACAACATGAAGGATGGCTAGTCATATTTTTAATGGAAAAAGGCTAAGGGAATTCACTATTCTAATTGCTACTCTAGTAAAAGATGCTGTGCCTACCTACAAAATTAATTCCTAGGCTATACCTCAGGAATAGTATCTTAATCACTGACTTCCTGTGCCTTACGCAAGCATCCTTTTATAGTCAGAGAAGATGAAACTGTTTTCCTCTTTGCTTTGCCACCGGTGCTTCAATTCAGCATGAAGCAGAGTAATCAGCTGGAACCACACTTGCTGCAATTCAGGCAGATGAACATTCCCATATATTTAGACTGAGACAGCCTATAAGTACCTTTTAAATCAGAACCTTGGGTCCCACAGATACCCATTCAGAACTCTAGGAAACAAAGCAACATGTAAATAAAACAGCTGCAAACCTACAGTGGGTATTGCTAACACTGTTATCGTTACAGAGCAGAGATCCTTCTGCCTACTCAGAGAGAGTGGGATCTTTTTAACTTTGGCAAAAATCCTGAAGGGTAATCCACGATGTGCAGTGAAAGCGGCCCACGTGCTCTCAGAGATAGCCAAAAACGGTAAGTTGTGTTAAAGTGTTACTACAAGGCATATTACAGCACATTAGCGGTGTGTTTCCACCCTTGGATTTTGTTTCGTGGCTTCCAGCTATTGGCATTGCAACTGTTTTATTCCGACATGGCAAAAACCCACAAGTGCCTCTCCTTTACCTACAGAGGAAATGAAGAAACCATGTATTGAAGCAGATTTGGTTCTAACACTGATACCTTTGCTAGAGAGCAGAGACCAAGAAATGTTGCTTCATGCTGGGAGGGCTATTGGCCGTATCTGTTATGACAATCGTAAGTATCCACATAAGAGAACCCAATTTTCCCTACCTCTAAGGCATTATTTTAAAAGACATTGTAACCTGTAACTCATAATAATTTTATAAGACCTGAGCACATAACGTACTTCAGCCTCTAGTTAGATATACAATTCACAGAGCTCACAGCCACGAGGCTGAATGCACCCCAAACACCTTCTGCACTCTGGGTTTCCCTGCAATATTCTTGACTTCAGGGTGGCACATCTTTGTCAGAACTGTTCTGCAATTACAGGAGGAGCAGAGCCTCATACATATCTTAATCAATTTTGCAGATTTGCTTTGGTCCCAAATCCTGAATGGCTTGGTCTTCTTCTGAATTAATAAGAGCATCTATAAAGCAAAGCACTCTTTAAAAGAGTGTGTTGGGAGGGGGTAATGGGGGGGGGTGGAAATACTGAGATATTTATGTATGCAAGGAATAGTCTTCTCTGAGGACGACTGCTTGCACATAGATCTCTGTGCTCCAAAATGCCTGGACCTTCATTACCTTGCCTGCTGGTCTCTTAAACAATTTTCATTTACTTGCCCAAAAAGTTTTAAGATTTTTCTTTTACCTTTAACTCCCAGACTGACCAAAAATACTTAATGCATACTAAAAGGAATATGGAAATTTTCACCCAGTATCTTCTATCCATTACCCTCTGCCCTCAATCTACCTTCTATATCCTTCTAGTGTGGATCTGCATAGCTTTGGTTAGAAGGCTATGGGTCTTCCAACCTGCACTGTTCATATTAAATCAAATTATAATAATGAACCTCATCTAGATTCCACTACTCCCTGCAAGTTACTTGTATTTGTCAAGGAATGACATAATAGTTTAAAAATCCTTCCCCCTATAAATTACATGGGAGGCTCATGCAACTCCTGTACACCAGCATTGCTGAAGCACCTGGCCATATTGCATATCTGCTTCCCTTCTGGCAGACCATAGGCCCTGCACAGATTTGACAAGATGATTGTGACTATAAGATACATGATTTAAAAAATTCTAGTACTGGTACAGCAATAAATATATCAACGGAAAGAAAAATTAACTTCACCAATTGCCTGACAATTACAACTGTATTATGCTACAGCATCACCCAGACACTTTCTGGGGTCTGCCGTACACAGTCATAAAAGTTGCAGTCTACTCTCAGCACAACTGCTGCAAAAGCAATGCCATTGTACTGCTAAGCAACCATCAACGTCCAATTTGGTATTTTATAGTTCTTGGCATTCACAAAATCATTTTAGATATTAAGCTTTCATTCATTACAAAACTACAAAAATAAAGCAAGTAGTTATCAGTGTTTTTCCTCTGCAAGTCTGGATGTGGGTGGAGACAATTGTAGTCAGTATGCTGGAACCAGGACCAAATTAAATTTTACTTACGTTGGTGACTTCTCTTAAGACATAAAAACTTAAACTTGCTTGAGAACCCTACTCAGCCTATAAAAACTTCCCAGATACTTTGAATTCAAGGTTTACAAAGTTCCCTACATGATGAGTAAGAACATGATTTCCCCAAATTAGCTTTAAAGCAGTCTGTCTTTTAGTGGTATCTTATAATAGCCCAGGTATTGGAAAAATGTTTCACAAAACTTTTTTTAAATTGTTATTCTAACATTCAAAAAGCAAGTACATAAACATTTGCTATGAGTCACAATACTGTTGATCCCTGAAAGTAGTCATCACTAACCCATTTTTTGTCATGGATTTCCAGTCTCTTCCATCTCCCAGACTTTCAGAACAAAAGAAGCCATAGTATAATAAGGTGGAGATTCTCATGCCCTGTGATAAATAAGCCAGTTATCTGTTCCTCACTCGGTTTTCAGATACATACCAAAAGATACCATCCATCAGAACTTGATTGGGAAGCAGAATTAGTAGTAGAAATGCTCATGCAATTGCCCTTACATATTTTTACAGTGGCTTAATTCCTCAAGTCAAAGTAGCACCAGAAGGTTTAGCAAAAATCTGTCCTGAACTTGCATTTCCTTCACACACACATCAGCCTGAACCCACAGCACAAAAGCTTTACAAATTCTCAGTGTGAGAAAGAACCAGATTACCTTGCTGCTAAGGTTCTGAGCTGAACCCTTTTCACTGATTTAATTAGTCCCTAATTTAATCACCTTTAACTTCTACCAATTCCCTTACCAGACGACCTCCAGGAAGAGCTGGTGAAGGTTGGAGTAATCCCATCACTAGTCCGAATATTAACTGACTATGCAGAGAGTGAGCCACTTGTCCACGTTGCTCTATTGGCCTTATACAATCTTGCAGACCTGGGTAAGTAAATGTTTTTGCACCCTGGAGTAAAAATATCATCTTCGAACTGTCAATGCCTTTCCATACCAACAGGTTTGTGAGATCTATTTGTTTTGGGTTTTTATCTGTTTGTTTGGGTCTTTTTGAAGCAGGGAGTTGTTACAATCCCATTCAAAATTGTAACCAGGTTCTTTTAACGGATTGCTATGAAGGCAAGATTGAGACCCAACATAGGGAATTGCATGCCTTAAACAGATACTGTCTTTACTGAGGTAACAGGAAAAGGGCCAAGCTAGAACTAGGAAAAGAATTACCACCACCAGTGAGGAGGACTTCAGGGTGAGGGAACCAGGTTCCGGCAGGACAGGGAGGTGAGGGTGAGGAGAGGCAGGCAGGACGAGGGACAATGGAGAGGAGAGGCAGGCAGGATGAAGGATGACAGAGAGGCAGGCAGGACAAATGACCACAAAGAGGAGAGGCAGGCAGGAGGAGGAATGGGACCAGCAGCCAGGCTTGCACCCTGGGTGAGGCCCAGATGGAAATGGCTGGACTGCAGGCACCCCCGGGCACGGCCTCCTGTACCCTCTGCTGGGCACCCGCTGGGGATCTC
>JAWWMP010000167.1:10107906-10163499 GCA_035047865.1 Dendrocincla tyrannina
GGGACAGCCCTGCCCTGCAGAGAGAGCCAGGGCTGTGCCCGCCAGTCTGGGTGGGCACTGGGCACGGGGTGAGGGGGAGCTCCAGGAGCTGCGGCAGAAAGCTCTCTCCTTGCTGCTAGCTTCTTGTCCGGCTTCAAAGTAACTGCCTCAGGTGTTTAAATTGCCTCAGTAACGCTTGCAAGAGTATTTAATTACTGCCCTGGTCAATGTAAAAACACACTAGCCAGTTAGAGACAGAACAGTCTCTTACAGTAGTGTTTGTTTCGGGGTTTGTTTTTTAAACACTACTGATACCTAATCACAGACTGGCCACAGTATCTGTACTGGATATGTAACTACTTTTTCATCGAATACCAGCAATTGCTGGTACTATATTAAAACAATTAAGATTTAACAGACAGCTATTGACCCGAAGAGATGATGTAACTTCATATGGTAAATTGACAGTTTTATCTACTTCAGATACAGTACTTTAAAAGCTTCTTTATTAAAAATTTATTTCTATTTAATAATTAAGTTTATATACCTTACTGAAACACTTCTGCTTTCATTTACACAATTTTCAAAGCAAAGGCATCTCCACTGATTTAAAATATATCTTCCCTCCTTTGCACAAGTTGTAACTAGTAATGGAAGAAAAAGAACAAGTAGAAAACTATTACCACTCTTTATATATGGTCTCACTTGAATTAGTCAGGGAAATTTTGCCAGGATTAATTTAACACCTATAAAGCTCTACAAGTATTACAGAAACATAGTGTTAGAGAAGTTGGAAGAAGAAAGGATAGTTTTGCTGCCTCAGTGCTGTCCCAAGGGGACAGAAGAATCTACCAGAATCACCTCAGATGATAGGGAGATAGGTTTTTAATATTTCATCAAATAAAGAAACATTGAAAATCCTGACTTTATTTACACAGATACAGCCAAGGAAGCTCTAAGCAAGACAAAGGTTTCTGAACAGCTGGTGAGACAACTGAGAAGAGCAGAGAACCATGAAAGGTTAGAAATTGTCTTTGAGGTCCTGCAAGCACTTGCAGAAAATGGTAAGGCTCCCTTTGGCTTGGGTGAAATGAGGGGAAAATGGAGTATTATACTAGTTTACACTCTGGGTTCCAAGTTTGCCATGGGATCCTACTAATGGAACCAGGGACCCTTTCAGTAGAAATAAGCCATATGAACATGTGAAATTCCTGGCCTGAACAACACTTTGAAGCTTACTAGAGGAGGCAACAAAGAAAGGAGGGAGGGAGTAGCACTCCACTGTGTTTGCATAGATCCGTAAGACAGCAGATTCAAACTTGTCTTCTCTATCATATGTAATGGGAAAGCCGCAAAACAGATTGATTTTTTTTTTTAATTTAAAAAATGAGAACAACCATAGAAGATGTCTACTCTAAGCATTTAGCTTGCTATTGTGAAATGCTCCCACAAAGACCCAAGAAGCTTTTAATGTGCTTTTACTGTGCTCTCTACAGATGCTCTGAAAGTGCAGTTGGTGGAGGCAGGTGTGCCAGAGGTGCTGTCTGAGATCCTGCTGAGGCTCCAAGGTAGTTCACAAGCAGAAGATGCGTGCATTGTGAAGGCTGCATCAGATCTCATTGTCTCTCTGCTTCTTGGAGGTAAAAGAGGAAATACTTACAGTCCAGATACACAGAGAAACAAAACCAACGAGTCCCTTTAGGTGAGGAGTTGCCATTTTCTCTGTTAACAGGGATCCATGCAGAATCTCTTTCGTCATCCTTACAGGAAGTCCTTGGGGGCACCACACTCCTCACTTTCTATAGGATCCTAGTGCTTGTGCTGCCATGCTTCCCTTCAAGCATGTACATGTGTTGCCTCAGGTCATGCAATCCCACTGTGTGGGCCCCTGCAGAGCACAGGAAAGCAAGCACAAGAGTTTGGGGCCATTGTAACCACAGCTACAGCTATCAGGTCACACCCTTCTCGTATAACTTTACTTCCAGCTGTTTCAAGTGCCAGGTTTAAATTTAAAGCTAATCATCAGATAAGTCACACAGTATTGAACTACTCATATTTCCTCATTCCCTATTCCAAATCTGTGTACATACTTTGAACATCTGGATTAACAAACGAAATGCAGTAACTCCTTGCAGTCTGAATTGTGCATCTATTAGCAACAGGATATGCACATTGCTGACCCAGATTTTTCACTAAGACTTTAAGCTGATTTCAGGAACAACACAAAAAGACTCAAGACCTAACAGAACTTACTTGAGGTGGCCTTGCTATATTGTATTTTGTGCAATATGGATTAAAGAATAAAACATCATGAACTGGACAGTTACACTGCATCCCACCACTCTCAATCCCAAAGCAATCAACAACATAAAGGTCTCAAATTACTAACTCTAACAACAATTTAAGTCATCATTGACTTGAATCTCCCCAAAGACTGACAGAACAATTCATTTGGGGGCTAATTATAAGCAGATATGAGATGTTCTCTATTTGTCATGCCACAGATAAGTATATAGCGAAGGTTTTTGCTAAGGGGTGTGGCATCATCTCCTATAACATTGATACTTGCACCACGTTCAAACACATGCAGCTACAGAGACAGGGGCAATGGCTATTGCTAATTTTACAAAGAAATGGTAGGGTTGGTTATTCTCTACCCTTCAAAGACAGCCACAGTGTGTCAGTGCAGAAAAAAGCCACACAGGGTTCATTACTCTCTGGTTCTGAAATAGTAACATTCTTGCTTTTCTGCAGACTGGAGACTTGCATATCTTTAAGTTAAAGGTGCTAATGATGCTGAAGTAATTTGGGGGCCATAATAGGGTGCTTAGGTAGGAAAGCTTTTGCACCTTTTTTTTTCCTAAATCACGTTTCACTGGAGAGAAGACTCTGGAAATATTTCATAGCAGATACGTTTGTTAGAAATAAAAAAGAAATAACACACAGTTACTGATATTTCAGGTTTTAAGTCGCTTTTAGAAAGGGAGGGTTATTCAAACACTTTGGCAGTGGGAGAAAGAGAAGTTTCAGGACAAACCATTTTATTTTTCACTTTTCTGTCATAGAAAGCAATGAGCCTTTAAAAAATGCAGAGACTCTTGTAAGCAGGCTCCTGTAAGGCACGCATGCTGTGCTGAATCAGTCAACAAAAGGTTCCTCACCATGTTTTCTGCTCTTTCCTCGCTCAAAGCTACTGTACTGGCTCCAAACTCATCTAACAAAAGGGAGCTCAACATTGCTCAATTTTCTTCACTGATGTGCTTAATTATTATAAAAGATTCCCTCACAACTGTCTGAATGTTAGGGTTTTTTGTTTCGTTTTTTAAAGCGAGCTATCACGTCTTCACCTCCCCCTCACATCCTTTTTAGACTCCCTTTCTTCCTTGCCTTACACATTGTCCTGAATCAGCCATTGTGCATCAGGCCTCTACCAAGGCCACAGAAATGCCCTCAGTGTCTTTAAACTGCCTATCTTCAATTCCTTCAACTGAATGGCTTGCTTTGTCACTCGCTCTTCTCCCTCCATCTTTCCCACACCACCATTAGATGTTTCATGTGGAAAAAGTGAGTAATCCCTCTCATGCCCCAGTATGTGCCACTGATGTATGCACAGCCTTTAATCTAAGGGAGAAAAAAAAAAATCCCATGGAAATCTGATCTCAGCATCAAATGGTTTCCAGGCAGTGAAAAATTACAGACAGCTTTTGCAGCTATGAAAGTGGCTGTTCCCATCAGACTTTATGAGCCATTAAACTGGAGGTTCCACTGCTATCCAAGCAAAATCTCCACAGGAGAGAGCAGCACTTTTGAGCTCTGTGACAATTGAAGCAAGCCAACCACTAATGGGCTCTGCCTATTTGCCCTTTACTACATGACAAAATAAAAAATGCTCTGCCATTCTTCAGTTTGAAAGGTGGGGCAGCAGAGAAATTAAGTGCAAATAAGGTTAGTTTATATGAAGAGCAAAATGTTTTGCCTGTAGAATTTCATCAGAACAAAAGGAGATAATTTACTCCTACAGAGATGGATCCTAAAGAGGACTCAGCAATATTCCTCATACACTCTGATCTCCAAAGATTAGGACCAGACAAGAGAACATCTGAAGATTCACAAGCAAAACCACCAGGTTTTGAGAATGTATGCATAAAATGGTATCAAAAGGCTTTTGCATGAGTAGAATTCCAACTATTTAACAGACTAACAATTATCTCATGAAAATATCCACTTGCACTTTATAAGCATTTGACAAATTCTTATTTAACATATGTAGTAATACAGGGGGGAAATAAGCTTGTAACTGAAATTGAGATGTTAAGAGATAAAAGGAATAGTAGGCACTGGTTCAAAAGACAACACAGAGGAGCATCTACTACTTTGAAGTGGAAATAACATCCAAATGAGCAAAGATGTTAAAATTACTAGAGCTCTTTTTACATGCTACACATATTAAAATCAGAAGTCTGTACATCTCAGGCATGCTGTTAGAACCATGACAAACACTAAAGCTACTTTTGGCCAGATGATGTACTTACAAGAAGTCTGTATAGTTCCATGTCTAACCATTTACTCTAGGTGAAGATACGGGGTCTCTCTACATCATGTTCACACTGTTTTGCCAGGTTTTAACAAACAGCAGTCACAAGGTAACAGCACAGCAATATGGAAACATTGATGGGTGTCAGGCATATACTTCTCTTGAAGTACAATAAAGTTCATAAAGTAAAATACAGAAAATTATTTGCCAAATGGCATCTTCAAAACACTTCCTTCAGGTAGGATGTAGACTGTAATATAGAGGGTTTCCTTTTGCTCGTTAGGAGAACACTCATTTCCTAACAAGGTGACTTAGGCAGCTTCTGATAACAAAAAGGCTGTCACCTATACAGAGCAACTCCTTAAAGACAGGAGACATACAGACATGCACTGACAAAATACCGCAAAGCATCACTGAGCAAAGTGGTAGATTTTCCAATGTACAAATCTGCTCTTTCACCAGGATTAAATAAAGCAGAACTCTCCAGGTGAACTCATTTTTCTAGCTTCATGTGGGAGCAACACATATAGACTTCTCATTTCACACAGTGGGTTGTCTCAGAATAGGTAAGAGAAACCTAGGCTTAATTCTTTCAATGAGCAGTTAATGACAACTTATTTACTAGAAAACAAGGAATAACAACAGGAATTAGTTGTCAGACCTACTGTTGATGGATAAGATCCTTGGTCTCACAATAGTCCCTTAAACCAGCAGAATAGCAAAACTGGAGTACCAAAGTTATCCTGGAGAGAGACAGAAAACACTGCCAGTATTCCACCATGTATACAGTGGAAAATAGAGCAGTACTGAGAAAAGACAAAAAGACTGAGATTCTATGGTTTCAATTTGACAGGGATTGTCCCTAGACAGCTCCCTCAACCTAAGTTTTACTGGAAGGCGTCTCAGCATCAGTTCATAGGTAGCTGATGTCCACTTACCTCTGGAGTTGAAGACTGCAAAACACAGTGCAAAAGCATTAGTCTTAATCTCATCAAGACATGAAAACAGTCAAGGCAAAGACTCCCTGAATACTCAGCTTGCCTTATTCCCTTCTATCATTGTGTTTCTTACCTCTCCCACTTGCTTGGTTTTGCCTCTTTCTTCAGATGGCAACTGTTTACGGATGGTACAGCTGGGAGTCATACATCAGCTTCTGGATCTTCTGGAGAAACACGTACAGAGTGGGGACAACTCTGTTCAACATGCTGCACTCAGTGCACTTCAAAACCTTGCTATACCAGGTACAGAGTTTGAAGACAACTGACTTACTATGATTCTTTGTAGAGATGGGTCATGTAATGGAGATCTGTGCAGCTCTGTCCAAATCACCAATTCCACTCCCTTGCATTTTGAGGGACAACTGACTTTCCCCTCACCCCTGCAGAAGCATGTATTTGAATAATTCATCAGGATTTTCTCATCTACATAAAGGGTCTAAATATAATAAAGTGTGATCTCATTGCCAGCTGCTGAAATAGTTTCGTATTAACAGCATACAGTAGCACAAGACAAAAAATCAGAATAGGGTTTATATCTTACAATACAGAGCAGGGAGTGGAGCTATCACATCATAGCTTGTAGGGATTTCATAAATCTGCTCTTCTAGAAAGCCAATATTCATTGCAAATTCAGCCTTTCAAGCCAAAAGCGACAGTACTTAACAGAGACATACAAGGGATGAGGACGTGCAGATAGTGCTCCATGTTGCAATAGGAAAAACTAAAAGAGGATCAACTTTGCCTTGGAAAAGGAAGAAATTTTTTATGATGATGGTGGTGAAACACTGGAACAGGTTGCCCAAGAGGCAGTGGATAACCTATCCCTGGAAACATTCAAGCTCAGGCTAGATGGGGCTCTGAGCAACCTGATTTAGTGGAAGATGTCCTAACTCCGTGCAAAGGGGTTGGACGAGATGGATGTTTAAAGGTCCCTTCCCACCTAAACTATACTAGAATTCTACTCATTATCTTTTCTTAATACATATCAGAAAATTATGCTGCTTCTCATCTCAAATTTACTGCTTCTATGTAAAAGTACCATTCAGGCCAAAAATGTCTTGCTAGAGACTTAACAGCACTCTGCAATGCAGTCCTTACACTTATACAGTACTCCAGAACATAACATTTTACTTTCTGAAAATAAAAGGACTTGAAGTTTTTTGCCTCTTCTATTATGTAAGCCAGCCTTCTTGGTATAACAGCTTTACACATGATAATTACTTCAAACAACAACAAGCTCTGGAATACCCAGCTGCTGCTTTGCCTCCACTACTTCCTTTTAAAGCCTGAAACACTAATCTTTTTTCTTACATTTAGCTCTCCTCAGAACTCCACTTATTTCTTTCAGATTACTTTAAGTAAGTTCCCAAATAATTTATTTAGTTTGGCTTACAGTATTACAATACCAGCCAGCCATGTCAGTCTACTCAGTATTTTAATAAACATATTATACACCATAAGCCCCTCACTGATACTATCTCTATTTTATTTCTATGTGAATAGATATTCTACCAGCATTCACACCAGCAGGCAAAGCCTGTACAGATCACAGTACTGCATACTTTATTAATACCAAAAACCAAAGATGCAGGCCAGCTACCTTACAGCAGTTACAGTCTAACACAGAGCTAGGAGGAGATAATCACAGAATCAGGACAAATCACGGAGAGCCAGCTGAAATTAGGAAAACAGATTAGAGGGAATGCTAATTACCAGAAAAAGGGGATTTTTTTTTTTTTTTTAATCTTCAAGCCTAGGTACATTCTATGCTTAGCTCTCATTAACTTCATTCCTGCAATATGTACAACAGGATTCTTTCTTACAAACAGAAAAGATACCAATTAATCTCTTTCAAATGAGAGTACTTTTGATGTAGTTTCCCTTGACAAAAAACAAAGATGATCACAATATGTCTCACAACAGAACCTGTTTCTCAACAAATACCAAGAGCCAACTTTTTGCAATGCTAAGCCCAGTGATTTCTTATGTTCCTTAATCGAGCAATGAACACAGCTGATCCTGCAAAGATTAGAGGATCTAAAACTTCAGAAAAATATAGTTGTAGCCTACAACTTCACGGCAATATCACTGCCTGCTACACACAGAACTTGTACATCTTAATATTCTTTGAAGCTGCATGTTGAAAAGCTCAACTCTGAATTATAAAATATCCACGTATCAATCCAGAGTATTTTCGTTATCTGTTCTGTTCAAGTCCATTACAGACCACTTGAGATATTTCCAAGTGTGTGGGCACTTAATATGCTATTCCTAAAACTGTACTTTTCTTCATCAATTCACAAAAATATCTGCATTTTCCTCTGTAATATGTGTAAGACATTCCCCAACAGTTATACATCACTTCTAGAAACATGTAAACTCTATCACTTTCAACAATATAGTGTCCTACTTGGGGTGGGGGGAGACAAAGACTGAATGGAGATCCATAAACATGAATTAAATATGGGCCAACATTTGCAAATAGACACAGGACAAGTCTTTGATTCAAGTATTGATCTTAAGAACAGCTGCTTATAAAAAAAATAAAAAAGTCATTATGATCTAGTAAAAGGAGTCAGTCTGTGCCACTGAAAAACAAGATCATTAAGAGCCAGTTACTTAATAGGGTCTGTTTCTCAATTTGCCCAATAAAATGACAAAGGGATATAACAGCTATCTCCCTAATTTCACTGTCCTGTCCTCACCACCACCACACAAAAAACAGGACAAAAATTGCTCCAGAGGAAGCAGCTTTTGATAGCACAGTTCAGCTGTATTAGGAGTCTTTCCAGACAAGCTTCTTATTATAACCAGGGATTACTACACCAACCACTGGTGCAGAGCCACAAAAATTAGGAAAGCACAGAAACAAAGGCATGAAGGACAGGGGATCAGTGAGCTGAAATGCAAAAAGAAAATCCATTTTCTAGAAACATGGCTGCATAAATCACTTCTGCCACCCAGTTCAGTTAAGATGAGCAAGAACAGGCTCCCTCATGTGAGTGGGCAAGTGGATGGATCATCTATTACAACTAGAAACAACAGTGCTGTGTTTATCTCTTAGGTACTTTGTTCTGGGCAGGGCTAAGATCAAAAGTAACCAAAATAACCTCCCAGCAGTTCCTAGGAAGGTTTTAGCTCAAAAGAGAAGCCTAAACAATCAGGTAATCTTGACTTCATTTCTGAGCTCTCTAACAAGTTGGACCTTTTGCTGAAGGCATAATGCAGTTATGTCATATCTATATTTTCAGATGCTTGTGTAGTTACTAAGCTTCAACATCTCTCTTCTATTTTGTAGTTGTTAGCAAGGTTCAGATGCTGGAGGAAGGTGTTACAGAACGGATTGAGGCGCTTCTAAAATCAGAGTGTCCTCCTGTGCAGTTTAAACTTCTTGGAACATTACGGATGCTAGCAGATGGTCAAGGTAGGGAATTGCTAATGTTTACTGAGATCACCTAAACACCACTCTTCTCCCCTAGTCCTTCAACACAATGGATGTGCAAGATGACAGGCTAAGTGTCCCACTAACCTAATTCCACTCAATCTGGAGAGGTTCCAACAGAGCTGATTGCTGGAAGCTGCAAGCTTTCCAGGCTGACCCAGTCAGCCTCAGAAGCAGATGAGAAACAAACCAAATGGAACCCTCTGCAGTAGTCCATGAGAACAGGCAAAGACCTAAAAGGAAGATATCTTCCTAGAAGGAAGATACAGCAGCAAGGCATGAGTATTGGTGGAAAAGAGACTAAGGCTTTACATTGTTAAATCACAGGACATAAAAAGCAATAAAGAAATGAAGAATATAAAAGAAACGAAGGGAGCTAGGATAGAGAGAGGTAGAAGAAATTAGGTTTTGCCCATCACGCAGTCTTTCTATATACATGTTGCCAGGTTTATCTTGCTGGTATGGTTCAAATGTTGAATTTACTTTGAATGTCAAAATACTGGACTACCTACTTGCACTTCATTCAGTTTTACAAAGAGGTGGGTATGCAAAGGCAGCAATACTCATTCTTTGAACAACATTGCAGTTTGAGAAACATGCACAATGTCAGAATTAGATTAAGATCTACTACAATATCTTAATTTATCCTTAGGCTTACTTAGCTTCTTATCACAGTGTAACTCAAAAACAAGTGTTGTAGGGTTTGGTACTACCTTTCATATCACCAGAGCTGCTGCTCTAGGGAACTAATCAGGAATAAAAAGAGACAGGTCAAAACCAGAATAGTTATGATCACTTTGTGATGGGAACTGACAACTGATATAGAACACTTAGAGACACCAATTCATTAATCACATGCAAGAAGAATAAAAATCCTCTCTCCTACATTCCATGTTGCACTCAATTGCACCACTGCACACACCGCATCTTTTATCAAATTAGTATGTATGACAAAATTTAGATCTATCCCTCATATTAAGTCCACTGAAAAACTGCTTTCACAGGTATTTCACCAAGGTAGGAAATGGACACTGCAAGATACACAGAACCTTTGCATTCCTCTCAGGCTCTGAAGCAGTCATTGAAAGCTAACTTCTCTGAAGTGCTATCTGAATTGTGACAGGGGAGAGCATTTAGCTTTTAAAACTGAGATACCATAATAACACAGATCTAAATTATCAAACACTAAGTAATCTGTTTTTTTAATTTCATCTACCAGCTCTAGTAAGAAGTTGGAATTTGGCATGAGGCACAACTTCTGAAACAACACAGTTATCAAAGCGCAAAGCAGAAAAAGACTTAGGAGATTATTCAATGTTTACCCATTCCCGTCAAGGAGCACAAAATTCTCCTACCTTTAATTACTTTCTATTCTGTTTACCCATGGGCTAACACTGACCTTAATTAACTCAGCCCAAAACTCTTATGAATGCACATCTACTAAGAAATCCACACTAAATTAGTTAATTGCCTTATCTAGTATAAATTCATTACTGTGACTGTCAGCAGGCATGCTGAGGCCTACAGACTAGGAGAGGTAGGTTTCTTCTTAAGCACGGAAAACTGCAGACAGACCTGTCAGCTTCACTACCCTAAAAAAAGGTTAATATTAACTCCTGGTTTTATCACGGTTTTGCTTCAGAGGAGCAGAACTATTTCTGCACTTCAATAGCCAAAGGACTTCCAACTAAACTGAAAGTTCAATCACACAATTTATTTAAATTTGGAGTTCTGCAAGTTAAAATGTCTTCCTCTTAAGAGTAACTAATTGGATTTTATCTCAAAGAGCTCTACTGCTGGTAGACATCAGGAAATCCCTGCCAAACTGGGTCAAGAATGTTACCTTTGAACAAATCTCTTAGACGGGTTCCATTCACCACCTCTTACCTCTTTCACCTTTTTGTACTAAACTGCATTATCATGATCTCAGACAAACAAGTAACATCTGACCTAGAAACAAAAGCCTTGTGTTACAGGAGATAACATTCAGGTGGCTGTGCAATGACAACTCTTATCCCAAAACTTGTCAACTAGGCTATAAGCTCCCAAATTCCTTGTGGGATTGTTTCATAGTGCCCTGGAAAAACAAAAAAGGAAATCTCAGTACTTCCTCATCTGACAAAGTAGAGTGAGTATAGGCTGACTTACAGCTCCTGTGGAATATCTCGACTAGTCACATGGTTTATTGACACAGACTTTCTGGTACACATTTCATTTGATCCTTTCCAGAATATCTCAAAACAAATGCAATAGACAGAGAAAGTGACAGGTAAAGAAATAAGAACAGGGTGATGCCCCATCAGCCAAACCTATCCCTTCTGTTAGGATGCTAATGTTAGCTCTCCCTCAAATCTTTGCACCAGCAAAGCTCCAAGAGACAAACTTGTTAGTATCTTAAAACAATACAGACTTCTTCCCACAGTTTTCCATTTCTGAATCTGCATCCAAATCTCACTCGCTACCTTCTTTCAGGCATGAAATTATTTTTAGCCTAGAAAATCAGAAAAATATTGCAAAAATCTCACAGACTATCACCCTTCTTAGAGAATGTACACTTCCAGCAAAGAGCTTTACCACATCTCTGCTTCTTCACAGTACACAATGCATGTTTCATGCTCATCTGCTCTATGTTTGAGGGGTGGGCAGCAGACACGGGACAGGACTCAAGATAACCAAAATGAAGGCAACAAGAAAAACTTGACGTTATCTTAACGCGAGACTCCTAAACTTGAAATAAATCTTATAATCACAATTAATTTTTGCTATTATATTAGTTCTACACCAAAACTGAGTGTCTGTCCTGTGACTACTCTTGCCTCTCAGTTGCTGCATCTGATGCCCAACCAGAAGTGCTGTGCATTATTATCCTCAGTTCAACTGCAACACATAGAAACAGCAGTCTTGGACTTTACAAATCAGCTCTCTTGTGCTCAAAGACAAATGGGTGAGCATCCAGTTCCTACAAAAAGAAAGATTAAGCTGTGCACATTACTACTTTATCTTTCTCCTAGTACCCTTCACTTAAAATTCCAGCTGAATAAAAATGTAGAATTTTAAAAAGTCTTCAGTATTGAACAGAAACAGCTAACTGAAATGTTAAAACCAGTTAATTACCACAATGTTCTCAGGGCTGAACCCTCACTTAATATATTTGGTTAAAATAGAGTATTTCAGTCTTCAGCATCTGCATTTTTCCTTGGCTTAGAAAATCACCTCCCACCATTTAGTCACTTTTGATCCAGAGCACTTCAAAGATGCATTAATTAAGAGCAGGAAGATTCACATGGACCCTTATGTCAGACTGACAATACTAAGAGAGGATGAGTAAAGTTCCTTTTGCTGCTGAACTTCAAAAAGCTTTGAGAGTAGTCTCCCTTAGTGGCAACAAGCCCTAAACCCCAGAACATAATTAGAATTCCACTTCTTGGGAAAAGTTACCCAGTGAGGTTTTGTTTTTCAAATGTCAACCGCACAGACTAATACTTCCAGCAAGTCTTGAGACAGGGTTTTTGAAACACAGTGGAATGCAAATTAAAAGGCTCTTCCACACTCAAAGGGAAGTTTGATGGTGCCTTATACACAGTTCAACACACATTCTTAAGACTCAGGTCATCCAGTTATCAACATGCTGCAATTCTGTACTCAGACTGGGCTTCCCACATTACCGACAGTAATTATCACCAACACAGCAAGAATAGGCTCTGAAGAGCTCATGATTACATTTCTGCAGGGCTCAAAGTGCAAGAAACCAAGTGGGAAAGGGACAATCCTCATGAAGAAATATTTCAGTATAGCAAGAGTATCTGTTTTCAAAGATGCAAAGCTACTCATTTTAAACCCTGCTTCAGCAGCCTCTTGAAAAGGATAGGTCTATTGGATCTGCTTATTTTGTCCTTTACCTCCAAGATTTCTATAGTAAAGATTTCCAAGATCCTTTAAAAGCCCAGGCCTGTGACCCTAGTTACTTCACATTTCTATGATACAGACTGAGAAACCTGATTTTGAATGCCTCTTGATGCTTTTCTTTCCAGCTGATGCAGCTGAAGTCTTGGGCCAGGACCCCACGCTGCTCAACAGACTTGTGCAGTGGTGTGACATGAATGACCACACTGGTGTCTGTGGAGAAGCAAATCGGCTGCTGGCATCGATCTTGCATCACAACAGATCCCAAGTAGGAGAACTATTAGTCTGATACGTTCCTACTTTATCCTTCTCAAATATTTTTAAAGCTTGGGGATATCCCTAGGGAATAAACAGGACATATAGCTTTACAATTCATAACATGGAAGTTCACAGTAGAAACCTCTCTGGTCTGCCTCAACACCAGCATGGGGAGAGTGAGTGGGAAACCTGTGCCCTCATAGCCACAGATACCTCACAGAAACGAGCAACTTGGTTACTTACTGCCACTTGTCAGCTTTTGCCCTACTCAAGTAAGGCTTGATAAATGGTAAGTAGGTAAAGTGTTTCAAATTTCAAATTCAAATGGCAAAGATGACCCAGACCTGTCCTAGGTGTTAATCCTCCAGAAGCTCCAAATAGCCCACTTATCCACCTAGCAGTGGGTTAAGGTGGCATGATTTTTATCTGCTGGCATTTTAGAATAGGCTTCTGTTTCTTGTAAATCAGGCTATTATGTGTAGGCATCCCAACCATGCTTTACCTGGAGGCAGTTATTATATATATAAAGAGTAGATACTATCTGTACAGGCTTCAGTAAAGTAAAATTAATCTTTGCTAGTTTGATAGCTTGAAATGAGAAAAAAGGAATAAGGGCAAAGAAACTCAAGAAAAAAATACCTATTTATCTTACAGATATGCATTCATGCTTAATTCTAAGTATTGGCAGTCCAGGTAAATTAGACCAACCCTAAGCAGTCGTGCATGAAAGCAATGTTGTTATCTCTAGTCCCCAAATATTGTCAGTTTGCACCACAGCAGGCAAATGATTCCCATCTACTCAGAAGCTCAAGAGTGCAATCTCATTTCTTCATTCTACTCTATCCTTTAGTCAGATTTCCATCTTGTTTACCTTTGCTATAACAGGAAGTGGTCAAAGCCATCCAGGAGGCACAAGGAGTGAAGCATCTGGTTTCCATGACAAACAGCGAACATGCTGACACGCAGAATGAGGCTCTGAATGCCCTGGCAGTAGCATCTGCAATCGATTTAGGTATTGTTCTCCTAAAAGCAGTTATCCTCAATTATTAAGAAACATTGTCATGCTGTTAATTCTATATAAGACAAGTGAAAAAGCTCTTGAGCTTACAATAAAGGTTGTCAGCCATCCAGATCACGAAAGCAAAGACTTTGGAAATTGCCTGAAGATTTTTTTGTTTAGAAGAGAGTCAAATAATCAGGTTGTGTGGAGGGAAAGGGGATGAAGACAAGAAAAAAAGATAATAAAGTCTAAATGATGGGCAAATTCTATAACTGAATGGTCACTGAAGACTATAAATGGAGAAAATAATCATCAGAAGACAGAGATAAGGAAAGAATAAAGCAGAACAATAAACAAAAAGGTATTGAAGAAGCTGCAAATGAAGCAAGTGAGAAAACCATAAAGTTCCAGCTATTTCTCCTGAGCTAATTTTCAGAGTTAAAGGACAAATCTGAAAAACATTGTATGTATGACTTGAAAATGGGTCTCACCATAGAAGTCTACATACATCAAATGGTAAATTGAAAAGAAAGTCAACTTGAAATCTGGAATTTCCTATACCAATAAGAAAGACTGTAAAGAGCCCATTTTACTGCTTGTCTAAGACTTAAGACTCTCAAACTCAATTGGGCAACTAATGCAAATCAACATTTCTAGCATAGAACATTGCAAATTTTAATCTACTACAAGGTTATAGTTCTGTTTTCAAGGAGGAAGCCAGTGAAAAAATACTGCACAGAAAATAACACAGAAATTCTCTATTACAGAAGACAGTTGCCCAAGACATCCCTGAATAGCCAATTTGAAATGGAGATAGTCAGGAATTTTGTTTTTTACAAAGCAAGCGTGTTCACTTTTCATTTTCTTTTCAGACAACACCTCAGGCATTTGTGTACTTATTTTTCAGAAACCCTTGAAGAGTCTTTTAAGGAATCGCAGCTAGTTCAAAGCTTACACAAACTTCTGCAAGATGATAATACAAGTCCTGAGGTGAAATACAATTCAATGGGTCTTTTGTGCAGGCTTCTTAATTCAGGTAACCACAATTTAAATTGTCCATAATGAAAGGATGGATATTTGTGATAAAGACAAATGTTTTCTGTTGCCAAAATGTGTTGCTTGTGATGCTCCAGTGAATAATGATATTAAACAGGTTCATTCTTCATTGATCAGCAAACATCATAGTCAAGTAGCTTCTCTATGAAACGCTGATTAAATCACCAGTTGAATAAAATACTAAAAACAGAAAGGCTTTATTCCAGTGAGTCAGTAGCATAATGAAGTCCTGAAATAGTAAAATTAGAGTCTTGGAATAAAGGCATCTTTGTCCAACTTCACCATGCACAAATGCCTGGCAGTCCCAGGCCCCGTATGTACCACAGCATTTTTGTGTTCAAAGAAATAGTCTGTATCGTGTTCATAGGCAGGCATTCATTTGCTCTGCCTATGCTATAAACAAGGCAGAAACTGAGATTAAACAGCAATTTTACCAATGTTGCCTTTGCATAGTAACTTTTAGTGAAGCATGTAAAGGATACGAGACTTCAGTTTCACTCCATAGTTAGGGAAGACTTAAAATGCTTCAAGCAAGATCAGACTACCCTGAGTGTGTGACACTAAATGACAACCACCTTGAAACCAGGAGTCCAGAAACCTTGTGGCAGTTTCTCACACCCTAAACCAAAAATTATGTGAATCGAAAATAATGATTGTGCTTAGGCAAGGACTGACCACAAGGTGAGCTGACATTCAAATTCTGGAACCACCCTTTACTGAAAGACAAGCTGGATTTTGTATTATAGCCTATTTTTCCTTTTGGCCACAGAGACTTCGGAATAGGGATAAAGCATTTGCATCCTTCAGTGCTATTATGGAGTACTGACATTACAGATGTGATCTATAAGACTTTTTTCCAGAGGTGTATATACTTAGAATTTTCTAGACTAACCGTAACACTAAGAGTTGATTCTTACTCGTATGAAATGTTGACAAAAAGCATACAGGCAAAAAAATGCTGGAAACTGTCCTGTATTATAGTTTCAAAGTATTTTTCTTCTGTCAATCAGTTCTTGGAACTCAAAAATCACAACCTATTCAATAGTTCCAATGGCTGAAGGGGCATCTACTGAAGAAAAAAAAAAAATTGAATTAAAGCAGCTCATTTTAAATAGCAAGTACTCCAAACTTTTATTTAGCAACAATTGTTGGGAGTCACTATACCATCACATGTCACTAAAAGTCAGCATTTCCTTTCCCTTGCAGGTGATCTGAGACAAGAAATAGAAGAGGACAGGATTAAAGAAACTCTTGAACAACTCTGCAGTCACAGCAATGCAAATGTGGTCAAGGAAGCTGTCACAACACTACAGATTTTGAGAGGAGACACACCTCACTAGCTTCCCTTCTTTCCTTCCCTTCTCCCACACAGCAACGCAGCACTGCTGCTGGGCCAAACAAATCGCCAGCTTTGTAACCCTACCTTGTATTTGCAATGTGGTCAGACAACCAACACTACTGATGCTCAGGTACAGCTCCTGCTTTTAGAGCTGTGCATAAAAAACCCCCCAAAAACAAACTCATTTTCCCATCTATTTGGCCTACTGATATTGCATCGCTGCTGCTCTTCACTGAGCTACTAACACACAGTAAGAATAAAGCCTGTCAAGTAAGTGATCGTAGAAAATATCACAGAAGAAGCAGGTAATTACCCCTTCTGTTAAACATTTTTAAGCTGCTTGGTTTTGTCAAATTAGGATATACAGTTACAAGAAAAATTGCATCAATGGGACTTGAAAATAATTGCATAAAAATCTCAAGCTTATATTATAATCTAACCTGTTTCAAGCTGTTTATCTGTAGCCTAAACAATGCAAAGGGCCACAGGCACCAATTCAACCTCTGCACACTGTGAATCCAGCTGTTATGTGACCATTTCAAAACCAATAAAAAGCTATCTTTAACTCTCCCTTCAATTTCCAATTTCAAATCTGATCTCTGAAATTTTACCCTGCTACTCTCACGAGCTATATTCCTAAATAATTCAGGCTGTGATCTTGTCCTCATTTCAGAGTTGTGTTGTAACCTGAGAATGAGACTCAGCGGAAGCAAAGTTTGCAAGAAACTGCAGTCATTGAACATAAAGTGCTTAGACAAGACACAAAATTAAAGCTAGTCAGAAATTACAAGTGGGCATGGAAAAAACGTTGAGGCAGCTGACACTGCATTATCACCAGTAAGAGAACCCAGGTTTAACTGCAGATAACAAAAAACTGTAGTAAAACAAACATGTCTAAACATTTCTACAGAAACCTTTCATATTTAAAAAAGGTGATTAGATGACAAGGTAACTTGTTCTTATGGGAACTTTTTGAAGCAGCTGAAAGTATAGTGCAGTTAAGTGTCTGGACCTAGGAGACCAAATTTAAACCCCTGTAGTGATAGAGACTGAATAGCTTGATAACATCTTTTTTTTTTAGCCAGCAGAAAAGTTGTTGTGAAAAAAATAAATAAGTACTGATCTTCAGAAAACTGTTAAAAAACAGGGTATATTTAGAAGTCCATAAGGCCTACTGTTTTCAAACAATTTGGGTACAACTGGCTTAAGTCTGCATACAACATTTCAACTTCGTTCCTGTAAATACTTTCCCACTTGCAAACTTACTAACACTACTTAGCCTACTATAATCATCATCAAATATCACTCTCAGGAATACTCTTGAGAAAAGGAATTTCATGAAACCACTCCAGACAAGTCAATTGGTGAGTAACACAAAAGCAGGTTTTGACCATACAGGAGAAAAGAAAAACAGCAGTTTTAACTTTTTGGATGTCCAGACATTTAACAGTTTCTCTACACCCTTCTGCAGCATTTCACTAGTTCATGGCTTTTCATTAACAATGGAGAGAACAGGATGAGTATTATCAATGACTCAGCAGCTCAGATTAGAAGGGGAGTGGGAATAAAAAAAATAATCAAGAATTAGTTTCAGCAAAACACACAAACACACCAATGGACCTTTACCATTTCTGAGTTATCCACAAACTGCAGTTTCAGTAGCCAGCCTAAACCTCGGAGAGTGAAATACTAGTGAATGGAAGCAACAAATTAAAAAAAAAAAAAAAAATCAAACTCCAGGAGTAGAAAACACAAATTTTATTTAATCAAATTTAAGGCTTGAGAAAAAAAAAAATATACTGAAAGTCACACAGAAAAGCCACCTCAGAGGAGGACAACAGAACCTCCTCTTCCAATAGGCAGTAAGGGAAAGAAAGAGGGAAGGGTGGAATGAGGAGACAAAAAACAAGGCAATTCTACACATAAGTCAATCGTCACATCAACCTCAATGGACTGGAAGTACAAGTCTACCCACATGGCACTGTATGAGGTCACCAAAACTGAAGACCTCTAGGGAAGAAACATTCAGATTTTCAGGAGGCAACTGAAGGTCCTTTGGTCACGGCACTTTTTTCAGCGCTTATATCAATCCTCCTCCTCATGTACAGGGAAACTGCGTCCAAATGCAATTACCTTAATAGCAACAAAAGAACAGCTGCACTGTCAAACATACTGACAAAAACATTGCTTAACGGAAATATATTGTGCTCATTTCTGAGGAATAAAAGTGATCACATTCATGGTTCCTTCTCTCAGTCTAGTTATTCAGGTCTGAGGTCCTGACATCATTAAAAACTTTGTTTCCACTGTAGTGTTTGTGAAGTTGTTACAAATGCAACCACTGAAATGTCAATATAAACAATTTTTCAAACCTCTATGAGGTCACCGAATGACTTCTCCTCTGAGGTTTTAGAGGCAGGCTCATACCCAGCTGGCTTTTGCTGACAAGACTGTTTTAAACCATAACCTAAACCTTTAGCCATGAAGACACTGCAGGTCCACAAAGAAGGTGCTAAATAAAATTTAGTAGAAAGTATTCCCGTTTTAAGTCTGACATTACCCTAGCCATGCATACCACCAGTAGGGGTACACTTCAAAATGTCTAGGGGCAAACCAGTCTGGAGTTACAGCATTTTAAAAATTACACTGAATAAGCACAGGGAAGTTTATCCACAGTGTAAAACAGAAAAAACACCCCATGAATTTAAAGATCAGCAAATAGGCTGAACTTCTCTCTTGAATTCAGTTCAGATAAATTGAAGCACTGACACAAAGCTGCTGTTAATATGGCCAAAGCCATTAAGAACAAACTGTGGAAAGACCACACTTCAATTAAATTCTGTTTTGCACAAAAAGTATTTCAGAAAAGACAAGTATTTATTTGTCTTCAGGCAACTTGGCAAAATTTTCAGACCCTGGAATCCTAATCCGTAATCCTGGCTCTTGCCAGCAGCTAATTTCAGTGCATGAACTCCACAGATATCCTTAATGCTGGGATGATTTTCATCAGAATACTGAAATTCCTTCCCAGAATTAGGAGCCTTCTGTGTCAAAAAATGGCAAAGGAAAATTTTCTCCCTAACTGCAGTTTTCAATGCAATGTTTTATGAATAGAGTTACAAATAGGAAGCATCCTTCTCCGATTTTACATACATCAGATTATTTACACAGAACATTAACCGAGTAAGTTGTTGATGAGGTGTTGTAAAGTTTCAAGCACCATAATTTAAAGCAAATGTTGCTGGACACTGCTTTGCCCCTTGCAAAGAAGTAGTACATTTGCACAGTTTTGGCTAGTCCCAATGGATTAGATTCAACAAAAGTAAAACAGACCTCAAATTGAAGGCTTTACAGAAGAAATGCCTCTTGCTTTCCCCTCAGTGATCTGCTGCTATTGTTTTCTTGTTGTATATCAAAGTTATAAAGAAATCACAGTGTACTTCTAGCCATTTTACTTTCAGGTTTTCAGATGAGTTAATAGCAGACTGTTCTCTGCTACTATAAGGAAATCAGCCATCCTTAGACAAGCTTCCTTTTCCTGTTGTGTCTCAATCACTAGCCAGAAAAAGAACTATGAAAGCTGAAGTACACATGTGAAGTACAGCACCGTCTGAAGTGCTTCACAGATTACAAGCTACAAGGGTGTCTGGATAATCACCACAGACACAAAGATGATTACTGTTGAACAACTGTTGCCAGTGAAATGTTTGTTAATACGTGCATTATAGAAAAAAAAAGACATGAGAGATAGTTAAAAATTTGGATTCCTAAGAAATAGAAGTATTCAATCTGTCAGGCAGACTACATATAGTAAAATATCATTATAAAAATATACACTTTTCTAAAATTTACACTATGTTAGGCACTGTAAATAAACCTGCTCTCCCTGAAAAGTCTGGTGTCACTGGAAGCAGTAAACAGTGTTAGTTATATGGCCCACAGTAAAACTGACAGCTACAGCTACCTTCAAGAACTTTTCAGCACATGCTTTTACCTTAAAGCTAATGATACTACACCGAAGTCTTCTAGAAAAGACTGGAACTCTTATTGAACTACAGATCCATCTACTAAACTCCCAAGAAGGGAGGACAGGAAGTAGAGAGTTAAGTTTTCCACTGATTAAAATAAAAACCCTGACCTCAGAAGGAATAGTTCAGTTTGACACAGAAAATTACTGTGAAGCAATCATTCTGGTTCACCATATTTTGATTCATATTTGCACCATGAACCAAGCAGAACTGATGTTTCAATAGCTTTACAGAAGATTTATAAATCCAACAACTCTAATCTTTCCCTAAATGTGTAATTCCCCATTTAAAAGCACATTTCAGTAAGGACTGATGCTGCATTTATAAGTCCTTCATCAGTTCTGATAGTAGCAGTTACAACTTGTGAAGATTCATATAGCAGTTGTGAGAGAAACCAGAGGAATAACAAAGACCACCCAGAGCGTGCTTGCTACCTACTGAAACAAGCTCCATTTTGAAATTTACACAGACAGTACTTGTTAAAGATATTACTGATCAGTGAAAGGATAAGCATTTTTATAGAGGTTTTTCTTCTATAAATAAAGAATATTTACATTTCTCTCAGACAGGAAACAGCATCAGGGCTTCACACCCTCTTGCCTGAAATGGGCATTTCTAACATATAATGCTACAGATAGATTTTTCCCATTCTGAGAACTAGTTTGCATTTTCAAAACAGCATGGGATCTGCACAACCAAAAATCAATTGAAGAATTAGACATCTTGTGATTTTTTTCCCCCCCCCATTTCCAATACCTTGGACGATTATGGTTGCTGGGTATCTCGCCAAAAAATGACTGCATGAGTCTACTGCAGAGACTCATGATTTCAAGATTCTGAAGAAATCAGCACACACCTTCTGAAAAGATTACATTTTTAGAGGGATGACAGTTAGGCGTGAAGACAGAACAATCTTCATAGTAATCCTTCAGGGAAAGAGTTTACAGCAATTTCATGTCTCCCTGCTACAGTCCTTAAAATCTGTTCTGCCAAGCTCTTGGGAAATTCCATTTCTTCCTCAGAGATCAACGCTGGTGCACTGAGTTGTCTTGTTAGAAAAAAGGTAGACAGGTGCGTGTTTGGAAATTTCTTTTGTACCAGCTTCTAACAAAAAGCATGAGCAGAGCAAAATCCACATAAGGCTTTTAATAACAGGTATTTCACAGTCTGTGCATTTCTTCCACCTTGGTGTCCAATCAATAATTGTATAATATACTGTTTTGCAATATGTGTCTGCTTTTACATTCAGAAGGCATTACTTGCTTTTACAGCTTCAATATCGGAAATCAATGACCTGGCTAGGAAAATCCCAAAGATCTAAAAAGACAAAAAACATACCAATTGTGAGATAAAACACTTGTAACATACCAGTCTGCAAGATGTCTGTTTGCAGGTTCAGATACAGTTCCATATCCAGGATCATCCAATAAAGCATGGCTATTACTAGAAAGTTATAAAGGCAACAGAATCTTGTAGGAAATAAAATTCATGAGAAAAAGATGTTTTGATGTAAAAACTTGATAAGTATTCAAAACAATAAGCTTCTAGATGCCTTAGAGCTAAAATCCACTTAGCCAAATCTGAGTGTCATAAACACTCATGCTTGCCTATTGCTAAAGTTACAAACCAGACATTCTCATTCATTCCACAACTCTGAATAAATAATCCAGTCAGTTTTCATATCATTTTTTTAAATCCACACAGAATGTACAATTACCTGTACTGAAATGAAATTCTTGTCACAGACAGAAGTAGGAGAAGTCCCAGATTATTCTGGGACATTAAAATTTGAAAATATAAGATTTGCATAAGTTCTCAGAGAAATCTTCCTTTATAAATTGAAGATAAATTCATAACTCAGGACATTTCCTGAAACAATCTTAGAAACAACATAAAACTGGGGAGGCATTTTGAAAAAACTGAAAGATTTGGATTAAAGTAGTCAGGCTATGTCTAACTCTCAAGTCCCAGCATGAAATAGTTTAGTGCACAAGAAAGACAGAATTTGAAAATACAAACGACTGAAAGTGGCTTCACAGAGACTTGGGATATGAATAAAGAACAGTGTGGTCAAGTTATTGTCAGTCAAAATTATTGCCAAAAGGTTAAACTTGTATTTTGAACATCTTCCTAATGAAATATGGTATTCCTAGGACAGCATTTCTCAAATCCACAGAAGCACTATCATTAAATGGTATTAAAAAAAAAAATAAACACTAAGGCTACAGAGGGCAGTATTACCAAGGCTGGGAAAAGGTATTTTGCCAGCACTTTACACTCAGCTATTGTCAATTCCATGGAAAATACATCCTGTAGCATATTTATTATTTCCCATGGAAATGAAGTTCCATAGCAAAGAAACTAAGGTAAACATAAAGAACTGCCACAATGCAAGCAGGATCTACCTTGACCGAAGTAATGCTCTACCTTGGGGATTTTTCTTTGATGTACCAAGCGCGGAGGAGGTAAGTCATAGCAAATCCACCTGGTTCTGCCAATATCACATTTGCAAACTGTTTACCTATTACCCTGCTCTTACATTCTCAAGTTTTTTGAGCAGAATGGTATTTCACTTACAGCCAGCTGAGAGGTAACCTGAGCATGAAGGACAGCATTGTATCTTAGTCATTTCAGAGCTGTGATAGAAGGCTGTAGTTCAGATCTACTGAACTGATCTACTGGAGTAGGCAACCAGCAGATCTCCCATCCTCCGTGACATATTGAAAAGTAAGGAATTTTAATGTATTGCATGCACTATTTTAAATAATAATCATATATTAACAAATAAGTATATTAATATTACAATATGTATCACAATTATCACACCCCATATTATAACTGTACTGTATTTTTATAGGGACCTTTGTTGCTTTCAGCAACAGGTGTTTTTATACTAAGTCCCTATCCCTATAATTGCTTTTTATGCCATACTCTTCTCACACCTAAAAAAAACCCATACATGAAAAATAATTTTTTTACCTCTGTCCAGAACTACTTTTACCTTTGGCAGATCTGTATCATCTGCAAACGTGTTGGGTTTTTTTTGTTTGGTTGGTTTTTTTGGGTTTTTTTGTTTTTGTTTTTTTTTTCCAAAGAATTCTAACAACAACTAACCTGGAGCAGTGAGATAGCTATGAAGACACCTGCAACAATGTAGATATTTCGGGGTAGCCAAGCTTCAAGAGCATGAATACATCCTTTGACAAAAATCTGATCATCCCATTGATTCTTGCTCTGAGTGTAAAAAGAAAGAATATTATTTTTCCTGCTCAAATTACTGTAAGAACAATCCCATGGTATACCTATACTAATGTTTTGTCACTTATGTAGTAATGTTTTCAACCACACTTCAAAAATACATATATAATTCAGGGAATGTTGGACATTGATGATAATATTATTAGAATACCATAGAATTATCAGATAACAGATCACCAGAATTAGACTATTACATCTAAAAATTGAAATACATATTTGAAATCCAAGTCCTACCCATTTTTGAAACACACTTTTCCCTTTACCTCTTTCATCACTGGTCTTCTCTACCCTCACACAGCACAAGCTTACTTTAAGCAAAGGAAAACATCTACCTGGCTCTATTTGCCATACCATGTAGCACAGTTAGTTGCCAGAATTTTACACTGGCCTATCTATCAGCAATCCCACCATTTTTACAGTTTTATGTATGCAGGCCCAGAACATGAGAGACAGCGAGGTCCCAGCACCTTACCTTCTTTCTGATATCATAGCCACACTGTGTGTTCACAACTTTTTGCTGCAAACAAAAAAGATGCAAAATAAATCAATTGAGTTCTACTCACTTCTGTTCACAGCAAGTTCTTCTGTCTTTTACGTTCACAAACATATGAGAATTGTCAGAGCCAACCATTTTAAGAAGCATTTTTTAGCATAAACAAGCAAAGCACTAGAACAATGCAAGAAAAGTGATGATAAATCAAAGGAGAACACTAGCAAGACAACATTCTTCACCAGAAATCTCATCGGCTTCTATCACTTGGCTTTCAACTAGCAAGGCCTTTTTAACACGGAGCACAGCAACGGCACAGCCAGCACACAGGTGAGACATCTGCATTTTCAAGATCAGTTTCCCATTAGCTGTTTCACTTAACACCCAACACTGAGCTAACACTATAGCTACCAGGCTGATTTGTGTACTCTTGTAGTGGAGAAATATGCCTATCATGTCAAGCATGACACAATTTGCTATCCTGATGAGCTAAACTCAGTAATACCTGCAAGCTGCTTCGGCCCCCTCAGTTGATAGTTCAAAGTCTCACATAAGCCAGCTCCAAGATACACAACAGTCTTGAGGACAAAACAGTCCAGTTGCAGATCCCAAGTAGGAAGACCTCAAATATCTTCCAGATCACAACCCCATGCAATCCAATGACAGTATTTATTACCAAGGAAGCAAAGATATTCCTTTTAAGACATTTTTTGTTCTGTATGGACTTAGAAAAATATATGTATTATGCAATTATAGTATAATTTACAAAATGCATAGTGGGCTATATTGAAATAATAGTAGTAGTACCTCACATTAAAAAGACTTACACATACTTATTTCTCCTTAAATATAGCATCAGCACCGAAAAAACTTGCAGTTGAACAATACTGCTCCAAACTAAACTAGAAAATATGGCTAGTTTGTGATTCTAACATAATCACAAGCCTACCAGTGGTTAAATAAAATGTACCAATGGCTACCTGCCCTGCACAAGGATTGCTGGATGGATTTTGAGCTGTAAACTATTCCCACGAATACTATATAGCACTAAATGTTAGTTCCTACCTCCACGTTTTGGCATCCAGTGGAAAGGTCATAAAGTTTCATAAAGTTTAGTAAACATATCTAATCAATAAGGAACTAAATCTTGCCAAAACCAAGAATTGACTCAAATGCTTTAAACTTTGTCCATGAGCACTTTACTAGTTACTGATAAACAATCAGCAAATGGAGTTATTCCTACTTGACTGGTAGAGGGCTGTTGTACAGTGAATTCTAACTGGGCCAACACACTTCTTAAGACACTTGCTCTCAGGTCCTTACAAGTAACAGAGGTCAGGGATTCAAGGAAACACCAGCCACCACTACCTGTGGATTCAAACCACACTAAAATGCCAGGTGACAATACATTTCAGCTGCATATCAGGGTGCCACATTTGGACTCTTAAAAATGATGGAAATACAAAAAAAGGTTTTCCTGCACAAAAGTAACATTTTGATCATGACCTCTTAAAGCCCTAGTCATCACACCTTATTCAGAAGTAATTCCTTTCATAACTCTGCAACACCAGAGCAATAGCAAAGCCAGGACACAACTTACAGCAGGATCAGGTATACAACAGGAAAAAGGAACTCCACACTTCTCACGACTTTTGCTTTCACTATTGCAGTTAAAATATATGTTAAAGTCCCAGTCTTCTGGACCTTGGGCACCACAGCAGTGGTTCTGCAAGAGATAAGAAAGGATCATTCCAGAGGGTACGTTCAGTGGATAAATTGTCTCTAAAATACCTCCAAACGCTAAATGTTTGTTTATAAATCTTCACTATCTTCAAGTCTGTGCAAAACCAATGAAAACACCAAAGTAAAAATGAGTAATCAATCATGTGGCTCTATGAAAGCAAAGCAATACATCTGGCACACTGCTCCTGGAAACAGGTGTCAGCATGACAAGCCAAGTCATAAAAATTATCACTTCAGATGTAATTGCCAAATGGAATCAGTGTACACTGAAACAAAGCTGCAACAAAATATTTTATACAAATGCTTTGTACCCTACTATTTCCAAGTCACCTAAAGCAGAAAAGCTATTGAAAAAGCTTTCTTTAAATTCGTGACATGCTTTAATTTTCATGAATCAACAAGTACTCTACTTATTTGCTTCCAAAAGTAGATCCAAACATTTGTGAACATACTTCCTTTCTTTTATTTAAGAAGGTTTTCTTATACAAATGAAGGAACTGGTAAAATCTCACTAACTCAAAGGTCACTCAATTCTAGCAGTATTTCACACAAGTTTCTTGACCTAAACAGTGTGACATAATTACCATAACTGCAGACAGGGGAAACCCTAACAGTTCAAGGAACTAATGAGAGCTAATTTCTTATTGGGTTATGCTTTGCAGTTTAGTGGCCTAGACATTTAAGGGTACAAATCTTCCTCCTATAATCTGAGTACTTGAAATGTTATACTATCACACAGATTTTCCTGGCAATGCTCTCTGCCAAGGCACACACCGAGAACAGAGCAAGTCAGCCTAAGAAGCATGGCTCCCTAGAAGATAAGCTTCAGTGAGGCTTCTGAACACACTGCTGCACCTCACAGAATACTCCTGCTAATTCACACTGCACAACTCCTCCTTTCTCAGTAGTTTCAGACATGGACCAATGACAGGCACATTCAGGTTTCTCTGGTCTTTCCTTCTTCAGGTTTATTGGCTTGTTAATATATCCTTTTAAGCAAGCTAAGCCTTTTAATTGGAAAGTAACTGGAGTTCACCTGTAAATCAGCTTCGCATATTAGCCTGGCTGACTATACTGAAACTAGATAAGCAGAAATGACATAGTTGACAACACTAAGATAATTACTTGTGTTGGTCAGGGTCAGGAAGAGCCCTACTTTACAAAAGGGTGTCCTCAGCACCAAAAGCTAAAGCCAAACAGCACTGAGACCCATACAGGCAGCTTAGTCAGAGGATCCTTGCACTTCATTGCACACAAGAGTGAAGGAACAGGATAGATAAGCTGCTGGTAATTATACTGCTGACCAAACTGGTATCCACTCTAAAACACACTTTGCTATCAAATTCACTTGTGAGCACAGATTTCTAATACAACCTTCTAGAAGATGGAAGACAGATAAAACCCACCCTCTTTCATAAGGGGAAAAATATATAGAGGAGACCATTTTACCTCTTTGAAAAGTACTCATATGTACTGTCTCTCTCCATATATATATTTTTAACCACATACAAATAAGTAAAAATCAGAAGAGTCATCTTTACTGATTGTTTTCTGGGCATGATTACATAAGCAGCAGCTGGAATAAATGCAACCAGGCTCTTATTAGCACAGGCCTTGTCATCCCTGGTATACATCACTGTCTTCTAGTAGATTTTATGACCCCTGGACCATAACATTATTTCAACCTTCCCTGGCAGCTGTCTAACTACGAACTAGCCTTTCCCACTTACAAAAAAAAAAAAAAAAAGAAAATTCTCTTTTGTTTCAAGATGAGGTACATCTCAGAAGATAAAAAGCTTTATGCTGCATCCTTGTATAAGACTGCAGTGCCTCCTAAAATAACAATGTGGACTACCAGTTCCACTGGACTACTTTTTTAGGAGAAAGGTTTTTTTGTTGCTCACTTCTCACTTCAGGTAGTACAACACTGATCAAAACAAGGGAGCAAATGAAGGTTCAAGGCAGATGGATGCTTGAGAGAGCTTCCATAATCACAATTGGAACAGCACTCCAGAATATCTTGCCTCACTGAAGCTTTCAATACAGAAAGAAAAAAAAGTACATAGTACATCTGTAACAAAGATTAGCTACAAAGTATCTCAATTCTATCGCAAAAATGAAAACATTCTCTTGGAACACAATGAAGGAAGTAACAGGATATGAACTTACGATTCTCTGCAGTGAATCAATGATGTTCTGGAGGTCAATATCATCTCTGTAGGATTTAATGTTATTCTCAAAGAATTCCTTTACCCTGTCCCTCACCCAGTCCTGGAACAGGAAAGCCATAACTGCTACTGCCAGCTCCAACAGGAATATAAACACAATTGCTCCACAGAACTGTTATTAAAAAAAAAAAAGTCACAAATTGGAAAATAGTAATTCATTTTGAATGAATCCCTACTCTAACACCACCAGAAACAGACACAGAATTTGAGAATATGGCCTCTGAAATGAGAATGGCAAGGTAAAGAAATCCCTAAGAGGTATTCATTTTGTTTTGGTCACCTGAACTTGTCAGTAAAACCAACATCATACCACAATCACTGTGTACAGCAGTGAAAATACTAATAAATGAAAATCTGTAAAACACAGGGCTAAAGTAGTCTTCATATTCCCTCTTAGACTGTTTATAATTTTATAATTTTGGTTTTAGAAAGTTAAGCTAGACAAAACAATTTTCAGATCAAAAGCAAAGAAGATTCAGTATAAAAACAACTATTTAAGAGACTTCACATCACTCACTAAAGTCCCAAAGTTTTGCCCACCCAACATCTACAAGAAACTTTTAAGCTTCTAAGGGATTTTTTTCCGCTATACTATAAGCTGTCAGTAATTCCTAACTGACTAAATATGGTCCATAACATCACAATGTTAGCTTCTGGTACACGCACTATAACATGACCACATAGCGGAACAAAAGAAAAGAAGGAAGAAACATGTTCCATGCAGAGGAAAATACACAGGCTGGAACCTCTACTGCTCTTTATTACCATTACTCTGAGGTTTGTTAAGACAGCAAGTTTACCACACATACTGTAATAAACCAAACTCTATAAATAATCTGGGTTTGCTAAAAGTTCATCATTTGCAGCTTTCAGACACATAATAATTGACTCATATAATGGTGTTACGTACAAACTTCAGAAGGCAGATGTTTTCTCTCAGTGCTCCTACGCAACCAGCAAATCCCAAAGTAAACATCACTATTCCCACCAATAGGACAAGCACCACTGGATCCAGACCATGAAGACCAGTCACCTTTGTCAGATCAGACAATACACCCTGAGAGAAAAAACAGAATAAAAAAAGGTGACCCCTATAAGCATATTATTCATTTAACATTCTTTCTGCATGATTTCCACAATTCCAAGTGAACTGGTTGCAAACCCTTGAACTTGCCTACAATGACGCCCTAAAAAAAGTCTTGCAAAATACTTATTGACAATACCAATTTTCTTCACTCTGGCAGAAGTAGCATTAATGCAAAGTTATAGCTAACAATCCTTTTACCAAGTCAATCCAGTGCAGTCGGTTTCTCAGATTACATCCTCCTAGGTCTATTTGCCAAACATGATTCCACAAGATGGTGCCAAAAGCTCAAAACCATCACTGAACGTTCATTTAGTTTCAAGGCAAAAGAACTAATGTTTTATAACAGCTTGAAATGCATCAATCAGAAGGGCACTTGAATATAATGGCAAAAAAAGTATTAAGAAAATAAGTTTTCCAATCCTATTGTTTAAGTGACAGAAAGGGAGAGATAGTCTAAGGACAAAGCAGTTTATGGGTGACATTTTAAAGGCGGGAAGGGGAACATTGTTTTCATTTTCAAGGGAAGCAGGTTTTTCCTCTCATTTTAGTTACACCCCTTCTAGCGCCAAATAGTCTTAGAAGTGCTTCTCCCAACTCTTTCAAAAATACACAAATATAAACATTGCCCCTTTCACCCCAGATAAAATTCTTCCAGCAAAAGGAGTTATCTATTCCCTATAATTGCAACTTGCCTGATTTCGCAGCAATACTTTCTTCTTTGTTAATTATCCAGAAACACCACTTGTCTTGACAGTAATCTTAGCTATTAAGCCTCTCTGTCTAGATTTCTAAGTCTATGTAAATGTAATGCTAACACAGTGAAATCCTTCCTTAAAATTTCTAGATTAGGTTTTAAAGAAGTTATTACTGGCAACCATTAAGGTTCCATCAAATACATATTAAAAAAACCTTCTCTTCTTCTGTGAAACAACAAGATGGAACATGTAGAAGACAGAAAGGGCAAACAGCTGAAACTACTAAAGTTAATGCAAAAGATTTGTAGGGACATCCAGGCAGCCTTGCAACAATCTGAGTGCTCATCATATACTCAACAATACACAGAATGTTTTAATACGGAAATACTTCCCACTCACAACAAAGAAATAAAAGATCATCACAGTATGATATCCCATAATTGCAAGTTTGCTATCTTTTCATCCTTTATAAACACATTCTTATGTTTAGCATAAGAAAAAGACTGAAGTTTGCAATAAGCTGCCTAATTCTGTAAAGAGAACGTAAATTCTCCCATTGCTACCCAGGTACCTGTGCTAGAGTTAAGCGCAAAGTCTACACAACCTAAGAGAACACCTGGAAAAATCCATATTGTTTCTTATTCAGCTGCTTACTTAAAAATAACATCTTCAAAAACAGCATTAGAAGAAAACGTGCCCATGGAGAAACTTCATCAGCTGATGAAAAGACACTGATTAACAGTATTACAGTGATACACAGGAATTCATCTTCTTTCATAATGTGTTCCATAACAGATCCTGTGAGAGCTGTTAAATCTGGCAACAGCAAGAGAGTTGTTTTTACCAAAACTGGTTGAAGGAATGAAAAAAAAAAAAAAAAACAAACCACAGAACTCAGAATTCCCTTGCAACAGCTGGTGACTAACAGCTGAAACAGCCTATTAGAAAACAGTCACAGTTTATCGATGTTTGTTACCAGTGACGCGTTGCCATTCTTAAAAACTAAGACCTCAAAGCTAATAAACTTGGTCTACCACGTTAATTACGAGAGTCCCACTTAATCAAACATTGGCTCAGACCCCACCAGCAAGACACACGTTCCAAGATTTGACAGGCTAATGCAAGGTCTCTGTAGAATCAACACACTGTGAAACCAAGCACTGTGTGACAAGGAAGTTGAAATTTCCACAACTATTGCCAGTCATCTCCTCCTCACACCCAAACTCAAGCTTTTTGTTTTCAGACAATTTCATTTGCTCAAGCAACATCTTTTGGAAGAAAACTTTCTCTGATCAAAGCGCGTTATGAAAAGTTGGCAGGAATGGGGCTCTATTATTCAACCTCAGATGTTGCTGGGTTCACAGCACTTTCTTCATGTTCACATTTGATGTTTACAACATGCTCTTTTGAAAAGAAGGTTGTGGGGGTTTATTTGCCTAACAAAAGATGTTATTCAAAAATCCTGAAGGAAGGAAGTAAACAAGAGAATTTATTCAGAAAATTATCTCATCCCAACCTTATCCATCTGTCTAAAGATGCTTCTGCCTGTGCCATCTGCAGGACAGTAAAAACTCTTTGAAGGACAAGCTGTCCTTTACAACATGTAGGTTTCCAACAGATACACAGCAATGAAGTCTGACACCAGAAGTCAGTGTCAGAAAATCCTATAACAAAACTCAGCCTTTAACTCTTTCAGTCACTCAGAACAGTGAATTAGGCATTCAACTGTACACACTTAGCTTGTTACCCATTTTTAATGTTTGTAAGCATTATGCCACCATCCTAATGGAAGTATGTTGCCAAAAGAGGGCAAACAGATTGTCTTTTAAAAAAAACATATAAATCTCTAATACAGCCCATTAACAAACACCAAACCAGTTACAGTTTTGAGATACACTAGTATGGAAACTACAAAATAGATCTGACAAGGACAGAGCTGATTTCTTATAATGAAGGTCTGTAAAGTGGCTGTTGGTTGTCACAGTATCATTGCCACTGATTACAACACAAGTTAGGTGCCTTTACCTTTAGACAGTTTACAGACTCCCATGTACAAATGCAAGGATCAGCAGACTCAAGAATAAGTACATTTAACCATAGAGTAAGGTTGGAAAAGACCTGCCTGACACAGGGGAGCCTGAAACTGGACACGGTACTCCAGATACATGTTAACTGCGCGAATATTGTTAGAAGCCCCTCCCTAAATCACTGGCCACTCTGGTGCTAATACAGTCCAGTATGGTGTTGGCCTTGGCATGAGGGCATACCTGATACTCTACTTACTGAGCCAATAGAAGCTCAAGGCTTTTTTTCCTCACTAAGTTGCTTCCTAAGCAGTTAATCCCCTGCCCATACTGGTGCATGGGGTTGCCTCATTTCAGGCACAGGATTGTGTATTTGCTTTTCTTAAAAATAAACTGTTATAAGGTTCCTGCTTTTCTGCATGCTTTTTCTCCACTCTTGAAGTTCCTTTAAATTACAGTCTTAATTTTTAAGTAGACTGACCGCTCCCTCTCCCTAGCCATGAACTCACTGGAATGAAGTTAGGCTGACTAGCCTCTAGTTTCCCAGATCTTCCTTAGTGTTCTTCTTGAAACCATTTTAACAATGAAAATTGTTTTCTTCATGAGAGGGCTGTTATTCACCTTGTTTCTACCAATAGTTTATGATAATTTACTTTCTCTTCGCAATTTTTACATTACCTTTTGTGTGACAGATTAATAAATATGCAGGTTTTTTGTGTAGGATTGTAATTTTATGCAATTTAACTGTTATGTGACTTTTCAGAATAACAATAGCCAGTTACAAAATCATAAGGACAAGCCCATTAGATACACCAGTTAAAGAGTCTAGAGTTGACTCAAAAAGGTAACATGAACCAGAAAGGTAACATTTTTGCATATAGTATTTTCAACACTTCTCACAAACTAACTGTCTCATTTTGACATATCACCGCCTAAAAGAGAAGCACAGGATTTATAGCCAGGTAAAAAGATGGCTGAGGAATTAGGCCAAAGTTTAGTCCTAATGGAAAAACTAAAGAGACAAGAAAAAACAGATAAATTAAACGGACCTAATATACTTCATATTGCAGTAAGAGACAGAATGTTCAGAACTCTTCCACCACCTAGTTTATCTTTGGGTTTACCACTGCAGCACAGCCTCTGCAATGTTTTTCTCTTACTTCCCATCTATTGTTCACCAAGATGTTTATCTGTAAAATACAGGCACTGTGGCTGAAGAATGGCACTACTATGAAATACTAAAAACACAGCACAGAACAACTGGCATGAAAAGTAGCCAACAGATTTCATAAGCGATTTAGAAGTTCAAAACCACAGGAAAAGCTTTGAAGCACTTATTTGCAATACAGAACAGAGAGCAGAAAGAGTTCAGGTAAAATTTAAAAAAAACCCAGTCTTTGTCTTTTAGTAACTTCAATGTACCATAAAGTCAATTTGGCAAATGGGGGTAAGATGTGAGATGTTAATTTCAAACCACACAAATAATATGTGCTTGTTTACAAAACAGAAAATGTCTGAAGATGAAAGAATACAACTTCAAGACAAGTTTAACATCTTCTCTAAAGGGCTGGAAAGAAAATTCTTTTAAAGCAACAAAATAGCAGGAAACTGCATTTCTGTGTGGAATAGGCTGTTTACCATATTTCAATGATATCACGAATCTAATTGTGAGGATGAGTGCATGCACATAGGGATCAGGGAAAAGGAGAATAAATACCTCAGAATTAAGGTCATCATAAAACACTTTCCTTTTCCAAAAGCAGAGGAATCTCAGAATCTCTCTGTATGTGGACAGCTGCTGTGTATAAACACTTCAACTAAGGAAATGCAAACACTGTGATCATAATTGAAGTCTTACTACTCAGCAGCACAAATGAACAGTGAGGGCATTTGCCCTCCACTGCTAATTAAGATGCAGATCAGTCAGTCTCCAAGTAATTGTCACTTTTTCCTACTGCTTGCAGTCATATTAAAGCCATGCTTTTACATTCATTCAATGTACTATTCCATACCTATATCATTCTCTTCTCTTGTAACAGGAGAACTCTGCAAGTACGTGTCTGCATAGACTTCCTTTGACTGATGAATTTAGCTACAAGAAACCTTTGTTAAAAGTAAGAGTGTTATTCAGCTAGATCATGTTCACTAATTTTGTTCCTCTACACAGAAAGACAGTCACTGCAGCACTCCATGGAGAGTAAAGTGGACAACAGATGGCCATAAGACTGGAACCAGCTTCCTAATGTACTTCAAAGATGCATGTTTGAATTTTGTTGTTTGGTTGGTTTTTTTTTTAACATGAAGAGATCTCTCTTAGATTTCACACCCTAGTTCTTGTTTGTAATAAAAAGAGTGGGGTAGAGAAGTGCATTTTAGAAAACATACTTTTGAAAGAGAATCAGTTCATAAAGACTATTCACTAAGATTAAATTCTCCCTAGCATCCTGCTCGTACAAGTTTATAAAAAAAAAAGCTCTAAATAACAAGGACCACAACTTAGAACCAGATCAGGGACAAGAACAAATTTCCAACTAAACTCGATTCAGATCATTTGAACACAGTCCTGAGCTCAGCTGCTTCCTGAGGAAATAGCTTTACTAGGCCTGGGGAGGGCAGCCACCAAAATAAGACCAGTCATTTCTATCCTTACCTTTTCACTCCATGCCCACAGACCAGCTGCAAGGAAGGCCACCCCAGCCAGCTAAAAAAAAAAAAAAAAAATTAGATGTAATAATCAACCACATTCTCAAAACACCTAGCCAGTAGCCCTGTCACTCAAGTAAAACATACATTGCCTGCAATATCAGACAATAGTAATGGGACATTCCTCCCCATAAGTCTATCTCCTGCAAAAATTATTTAAAGGGCTTTTATTCTATAGCATTTATAAATTTTACAAGGTACTTTTTAAAAAGCATTTCATTTTGATTCTTCAAGATTACTCAAGAAGTACATGGTACTAAACTGACACTTCTTCACAGTCGTGTGCAGGTGGGAGCTATCCTCTTCCCAATTACTTGCTCTAAAACATTTGTCTTCATGTATCAATCGAGTTGCCAGAATATTTAACGCACTTTGAGGTTATTCCCTATTTAGTAATTTTACAGTATCAGTGCCAGCAGTAGCCATGCTTGACTCCTTTTAACTTCTCATTGTTAAAGCTTACTACATTAGCTTCTTCTCTCATTAAACAGTTTATCTTCTGAATACTTGTTTAAGCACTTTTGAAACAAGTCAGATTAATGGTGCATTCACTTACTATCAATAAGCAACATACAAACCCTATACCAATTCATGCTGATGTAATAAACATTTCAGAATTATATTCATCCAAATGAAGCAAGTCTCTCGTTCTAATCTTTTATTCCCTTTCTCCAATTCTGAGGCAGTTTGTCTCTAATATCCAATTTCAATAATCAAACTAAAATAACCTCTCTACAATCTGAGAGCAGTTCCTCTTCATGAGTTAAAATGGCATTCTACCCAGCTACACCTCTCTACAACTACCCAAAAGGAGCTTGTAGTGAGGTGTGTATCAGTCTCCTCCCATGTAACAAGTGACAGAACAAGAGAAAACAGCCTCAAGTTGCACCAACTGAGCTTTAGATTAGATAGTCAAATATTTCTTTCCTGAAAGGGATATCAAGTATTGAAGCAAGCTGCCCAGGGAAGTGGTTTAGTCACCACTCCTAGACATATTTAAAACATGTGTAGACATGGCACTTCTGTTAATGGTTGAACTCGATCTTCAAGGTCTTTTCCAGCCTAAACGATTCTGTGGTTCTGCAGAAAGCACTGAGGTTGCCTCCACCTGCCAAGCCTTACACACACTGACAAGCAAATCTCACAAACTGAAAAAACTTTGAAAAAGGAGTCCTTGCCGCAAGGAAATGCCGCGCCTCCTGTGCACTAGATGGGAGTCATGGGCAATTCCCCACAGTGCAGGAAAGTAGCAAAAATGGAGCCTTGTTACAGTCACACAAGAAAAGCTGTGTAGATTTTAAGTACTGCTGGGTTCATGGCCTGCCTGCCTTAGGGTGCACTCAAGGCAAATGAAGTTGCTCTGGGTTTACTCTGGTGTTGAAATAGGGGAAAGCCAAAAAAGGGCTACAAGCATCCCTCACGTCATTATGTAAGAATTACTCAAATTATGTTAGACACCTCTGTCTTGGCAGGAATGTTGCCATATTTTAGGGCTTAAAAACACAGGTTAACCAACCAAACACACTACTAATACATGGAGCCACAACTGGACAAAGCAGCGCTAAATGAGTTAAATTTCCAGATCTTGCATAATAAGCAACAGCACAGTGACTACCCACCTCAGGCTCTGACTAAGCTAAGAACATTTAGAATGATGATTTGGATCAAAGCACAACTTTAAAAATGTGATTAAAACCCACATTGATATAAACAGAATATTGACCCAGATTAACCCTAAACCTTAACCCACTGATTTTCAGATAAAGAAGCAAAGGAGGGGAAGAGAGTCAATAATCAAACTCATATGTCATTAAGTTGCACAGTGCATGTAATTGATGCATCCTTCATCCTTTTCATTCCAAATGCTCCAGGAATGCTGGGAGACAGATTAAGACAGCTGGTATAATTTGCAGTAATCAAGGTAAATTACACAGTAGACAGCTGGATCTTTGGGAACTTTTTCTACAGAAAGGAGAAGGAAAAAAGTGTTGGGAAGACACATATCTTCCATTCTGTATACAAATTAATGGCACTATAACACTAGTATTGTGCTATTGAACACATAAATAGGATATTCTCTTCAGACTGTCTCTCATTACAATTACCACTTTAATTAAGTTGCAATAGATTCTTGATTAAATAGATTTTTTTATTAGCATGCTTTATTCTCACCTCTGAACATAAACATTGCTCTCGTGTTTTTATAGTATTTTGTTTCACAAAACTATACTATTTTTGCAAAGTTACTTCCATGAGCACCTATACAAACTACCTGCAAGTAAAATAAGAGTTTATCAGAAGAAAAATAAACTTTGTCTCAGAATAAATGTGGATAAATCTAAAACTTAATTCAGCTAAGACTTTTCACTAGAAGCAGCCAAATCATACACATTAAGTTCCTCTAGCAAAAACCAGTAAAGTATGACGTACTTGAAGAAACAAAGTCACCAGCCACTACACTGACAGGTGCAACCACCAAGACAAACAACCTGCAAGGAAGTAAACTAGTTATTTCATCAAATGACATCTCTTTGCTTCAAAGACTACATGTAAAATACTTTAAAGTATCACATTTTAAATTATTGTAAAATGTACCATGATGATAAAATTACCCCAGAAGTTGCATGATTGAGGATGCCCAGAGTTCTACACAGAATTAGCACCAAGAAAATACTCTAACACTCTTGCACAGCATTCAAGTGCCTTATGAGGCAGACTTGGGAACTGATCCACCTTAAACTGAAGGAAAAGTTTTCTTCAGCTCACTGAACTTAATGGCTAAATGAATGGGAGAACAGCAGGCTCCAAAACAGCAAGGCAAAAAAAAAAAAACAAACCCAAAAAAACCTAAACAAACCATACCCAAGGTGAGAGTAGGCAAGTACTTCAAAAGAGCAGCATTTTGAAACTTGCCTTTCACCAGAATCTGAATGACATGTAGGCAAGAACAAGCTGGACTATGAAATTCACTACTATGCTAGAGAGTCATTTAAGCCATCTACTGCACGAATTAGATGGAAACATGCACACAGCAGCTCAATCATGCCCCTTTAAGGGGAAACTAAACCAGCAGTTACCAGCTTGGATCATTTCCTGATTTAGAAATGAAAAATCCACATTATTAACATATCACATCAAGCTGTAAGCTCTGCTCTGATGTACAACAGTGATGCCAATTCCCAAACACTGTGCTCAAGATCATTTTTAAGTATTATCTATTCCTAATCACACTTTGAATTCCTTTGACTGTACTATCAGAATCACCCTACTAACTGAGAAAATTGCTCTAAGTTTTTTCTCAAATCTAGGCTGCAGCTAAACATAATTCTTGCAAAACAACCCTTGCACACCAACTGATTTTGGGTCAGTCTGCCTCTAGGTCTGATCAGGAGGAATAGAAACGGATTCCTATTTTACTCAGATAAAATCACAAAACGTGATTACAGAGAACACTTTCCCCATCCCCGAACAATTCTATCTCACATTGTGTTCCACCCATGCAATCAGCACCCTACAGCCCTTCCTTCCTACCCTTGTCTCTTCCTAGTCTCTTCCTCTCAGGGACAGGAAACCACCTGGTGGTGGTTCTTTCCTCTTCCTAGCACAGCCTTGCTGGTTCAGATGTTCCTGAAAAACAACATACACTGCAAAAGCCTGAAAATCTTATGCTAGTCTGGGTCTTCTCTTTTCTTTCAAAAAAATTAATTCTGAATTCTTTCCCAGAACTAAAGAGAATTTTTGCCTTTCATCATCATGTTCAGTGTAAAATGCCACATCTGCAATAGCATGAGTGAAAAGTATTATTTTTGTCTCCAATAACCGTTAAGAATAACACACAAAGCTACAGACCATTAGATGATCAATCAAGATGATGGCAGCTAAAAGCTATTTTACCCTCTCCTCTCAATTCATCTGAGAGACTGTGAGCTCACACGCAACCTAAAAGGTTTTGGCAGAGCACACATACAATCCTTCACTTCACTGAAATGGCCATGTCCCAGATGAAGTGCAATTCTTGGACTGTCCCAAAAAAACCTTCACCTGGAGACAAAGCAGCAAGCACCAGAGATAGGTTTTGAGGCACCGCCTTTAATTCCCTGGGCTTTTCCCAGTTCGGTCTGAAAGGCATACAGCAGTGCTGCAGCCCAAGACAGGGCACCCTGCACTCTGCCTGGGGTCAGTCCGCTGTCCACCTCCTGCTTCCTCCTCTGCACCAGCGCTTACACAGAAGGACTCATTCCATTGCCAGATTACTCAGAACAAAAAGGTGCCAGAACAAAACTCTTTATCTGGTATTACTGCAGTTTAAGTTTCATTATGACAAATGAAGCTATTTGGAAAAGAAAAAAAAAAAAAAGAAAAAAGTTTTCAAACACAAAAGGAGGTCCAGCCTCGTTATCTTGCTCTCTACTGGGATATCTTAACAGTTGCAGTATGGTCTTATCACTACTCATTTAAACAAGTGTACTTGGACAAGTTAGATCTTACGAGCATGATTAAAAAGCAAGATGAAAATAAAGTAATCACAAATCCAAATCATGCCTGGGAACAGAGAGCCTTCCTATGACCTCCATTCTGTTTCTTACAAGTGAAAGCCAAGCACAAAGAATAGGAAAGTGATATCCCAAGCCAGACACATGCAACGAACTAAAAATCAGACTTGAGCTTTCTATTCCCAAATTGTCCATATGAAAGAAAAACAACTTGGAAAAAATGAAGACTTACAGACTTCTAAAAGCTGATTAAACTATGAGCTTGTCATTATTAGTCATATTTGCCCTCTCAGTTCAATATTTTGTTTCACTCCAATCTATGTTAATTTCATTTGAAGCATAAAACAAACTGAAGTAATTGCTCACTGAAAAGTTTAAAAATTCTGTAAGCTCTACGCCACCATGTGCTTTAATTTTAAAGTTTATACAGTCACTGATATTATCTTCAAAGCTAGAATGGGAAAGTCAACATGCACCTATACTAAGTATGGCAGAATAACAAACGCAACTCTTTATTTACATGCACATTACATGGCTTGTGAATAAACTGTGTCATGAGTTGAGACACAGGTGAGCTGCAACAGTTTATATGGGCAAAAGCTGGTCTGCAAATCTATCTCTATGTCATCCCTCATACCCCTATACAGCAGCCACCCTCACTAACACAAAACAAGCTCCCACAAGCACCTGCCCTGCAACTCAAGAAAAGTGAATCAAGGCTAACATCCCCTCCTTAAGCGCTGCTTTTGAGTTATGATTACATTTCTCCTTCTGATTTTGTAGTCCTTCAGTTCTGCTAAGGCACAGAAATTTACTTTGTTCTAAAAATGGTGGATTTGTGCAATTAAAGACATTGTTAGACTAGTCATCCCAGCCAGCTTTCATATATATGTTCCTGAATCATTGTGTCAGCTAAATGATTCATGCATTGCCTATAGGAGTGTCTACCTTCCCACTCAACATTTACATAGCTTGTTCTACAAATGAAGGAGCCAAAATCTTACCAAAAGAGCTGTAGTTAGACATTATTTACTAGGTCAGCCTGATAATACTTCTCAGCAGAAGCCTCAGACCATTTGTTAAGGAAGCTACCAGGAGTACAGGTATCAGTTCACAAAACCAATTCATCCAGCCAACAGATCAGCTGAAACACACAAGTTATATTGCAAATTCTCCTCAATTGTTTTTGGCATCTCTTTAAAAATTTCTCTTTAGTGAACAGAAAAATCCTTAGATCTTCATCATTCAAGAGAATACAGTAAAAAAGAAACATGAAAGTGTAATGACAGCAGAAAATAAAAAAGAAAATAAAGACAAAATTCATTCCTGTGAAAAAACAGGTAAATTTGTGACAGTCCCTCCAGTAAGCATAAAAAAATTCCGTTTTTAAAAGATTGTTTCTGATGGGTAAACAGTCATAGACAACACTTCATCAGACATGCACTAGAAAAGAAGCAGAGGTCTAGAACAATTTTAATATATTCATAGGGTGCTGATTTCTCAGCTATCCCTCCTCTGCTGCCCAAACCAGACCAGCATGACAAGTATTACTTCTCACTACACCACACTCGCCTGCAGGTACATGGAGTTGTACAATGTACAAAAATAGTAACTACAGAGCTGGTGGCCTTTAAGGACATAATTTTTTACCTGTTGATGGCCATCCTCAAATGAAATGTGTAAAACATCATCCCTGATGAATGCTTGCACTATGCAATATTGTGGCCAACTTGATCATTAGTGGAACAAGTTTCTATACAAACCAAGTACCTTTTCTGCCCTGTTACCCTCACAAGGGTAACTTCCCTGGGGCTCAGTGCTACAGTATCATGTTAAAACACTGTACCAGTAAACAAGAGGTGGTGCCAGAGCCAAAAGTTCTGTGGTTTTCAATGATACTGCTTGCACTAGACAATTCACAATGCACTTTTCCATGACTACCCATGTCTTTCTATGAATTCAGATGCAAACTCTTAACATTTGCCTTGCAAGTTCCAAAAAGAATTGTCACGTTTACCTGACTTGCATCCTCACCTTGCCCTCACAGACATGTTAACTACTTCTAGTGCAACAACCTTTGAATAGTCTTCTTTTCCAAGATAATCTGGTGATTCAGTGACCTTGGCCACCATACACATCTAAAACTACACACCTGCTTTTGTACCCCTTTCACATTCACAGTTCTAAATAAACATTATAGGCATTATAGGTTAATCTACAGATAAGTATTTCAAGACCATATAAGAGAATTTTGCTGCCCACAGAGTGTGCTGCCTGTATGTCAGATCTTGACTGCACTGTAATGCCAGCTGTTGACACATCTCCAGGGCAGCTCCTTTACCCACTTCTGTGTAGTGCAATTACAGTACACCACCCAAAAAAGATCAAAGATGATCTGAAAGAAGATGTTTTAAGAGACTTCTTTTAACAGGGATAATATGGATATCAATTCCTCACCTTCTGAATAATAATTCATTTCTCACATGGGATAGGCCTCCTCAATTCCAAAACACCTGGGATATACTATACATCAGTTTACTGCTTTCAGGTAAATATTTCAGCTTGTTCTTTTGAACAGAGAAAGGAAGTTAATAAAACTGAGCCATGCCTAAACAACTTCAGTTTCTATGTTTTATACTCACCCAAAAGACAATGTTGTAGCTGAAAAGCAAGTATTTGTACCAACAGCTGACTTCTGCATTAGAATATCGGTAATAGTGCATCTTCTACAGCACAGCGTCTGCAGAGAAGAGAAACAATAATTACAGTCAAAGATTTCAGGAATAAAGAATTTTTTCCAGCTCTCTCTTGACAAGGGACCACAGTAACCTGTACCATATGCCTTTTAGAGGTGTTTTAAAAGTCAGGTCAAACTTCCACTGACCCTCAACTCCCATTTGTTGCTCAATAATCCTGTCTTTAAGCACCCTTATGTGATAACAGGAGGAGGATGCCCAGAAACAAAACTAGTTATTCAGTTAGCCTAGGAAGATCTCCATCAGCAAGCTGACACTCATTTGCATTCTCATTCCTTCAAAACCATTTTACTTAGAGATTGCTACTTGGACTTATGCAAAAGTTTCAACACACAGTCTGTAGACTGCACATGACACAACACAGCAAGCGGCATGTTAGAAGTGGTTACCTGGAATTCCTCAGTGTCTACAGATTGTTAAATACAACAGGAACTGTACTCCATCCTTTGCTTTACCAAATCATATCCTGTAAGAGGTTTTATTCTCAAAAACAAAAGCCCCACCATTCAAGAGCCAATCTGCTGAGCAGTTTGTTTTGCTTCCTTACATACACTAGAGATAAGGTTCAACTGCAATTGTTGCTCAAATATTTCCCAGAACTACAGCTTTTCATAGTATCATAACTAAACCACCTCTGCAGAAATGCCATGCATAAGAAAACAAATAGAGGACAAGCTGTGAAATTGAGAGCCAGAGAAAAGAAGGCAAAGCACTCACATTCTGGACAGCTGAGCACTGCCTATGACAGACAAGCAGCAGTTCCACATTTCAACCCTCTACTTACTTGATGTAAATGTTAGTGAAAGACTTGCAGAGGGAAGTAAGAAAGCAAGGAGAATTTACTTTAAAAACCCATAACTAATAAACAGTATTGTGCCAGGCTGGGCATTCACAGACAGCATGCAAAAATCAAACACCATGGAATGAAGAACTGAAGAACTCCACTACATCCAAAGTTAGGACAAAGTCAACTAGTTCTCTTTTTTTTTTTAATTTTGAAAAGTCTGCACCCAAGTATAAAAAAAAACACTCCCACTGAAAGAAGGAACAAAAGTAAATACCTGTCAGCTTTGAGAATGCCATCCAATTCAATAAATAGCTTGCTTTAAGTTAAGTACCAAGTATTTTCCATGACAATTATGAAGTTCTACCAGCAGCATCTTACTAAAGCTTATTTTTTGAAATCTCAAAAAAATATTTCATGCTATACCTCAAGCTCTTTTCCCCTGAAGCTAAAACCACACACATACAAGATCAAGGACACAAGACAGACATCTCCAGTCCACAAGAATGTGAACATAGATCCCAAACCAAAGGATTTCCCTTCCAATGGAAGCACATTGAGAGCCCCTCGTTGGTCCAGACACATTCCTCATCCTGTTACAAGTCAAGTCAGAAAGTTTCTTTGCTGCTCAACCAAATGAAAATAGTTTTCAGAAATACCAAGACCACATGGAAAAATCTAAGGAGGGTGCATTTTGGTAGAATACTCCATAGCTTTAAGAAGCTATGCGGGGAAAAAAAACAAACCTGGAAAATCATGTAACCTGGCACACCAAAGTAAGGTTCCAAGATTTGTAGACAGAGATAAACTTGTTTTACTCAAGCTAAAATGGTCTGCACATTTTTCAGATACTACTGAAAATCGGTTGTTACAAGTCATACTGACTCACTGGACATGAAGTAGATTAATTTATATACAACAAAGTCAGACAACACCTAAGTAGCCTTCGCATATGTGTTATCGATGCAGGTTGCTTAATATATATCACCCACAGGCAACTCTAGATTAGTGCATCTGGACAGACACAGTAGCAACAGAAAAAAGTCATTAAATTCTTCCTCCTGCTTCTATATGAGAAGGAATAAAACTGAATTAAATGAGAATTCAAACACCTTTTCCTCACTAGCTCCAGTAAAGGTTTCAGAGAAAAGAGTCCAGAGAAAGATTAATATATTGCACATTTTTACAGAAACAGTACCTTTGAAATTTTACAGGCTAGAGAGCGTAAACAGTTACCATTAATATTTGCCCTTGATATTTCCACATTTCAGATGTTGATTTTCACAAAACTTTAACCAAACACTGAAAAGAAGTTTGGGGTTTTTTTTTCCTTCCAAAATCTCACTTTATAACCAGGTTCTAATGCTCACAGTTCCTTTATAGCAGAAACCACTTTTGTTAAAAAAAAGGAAATTGTACTTTATGGTAGTACAGACAGTGACTGGAAAGCATCTTCCTAGATGTGACCCAGTCACATTACATAAAACTGAGTTTTGTGGCATACGTTCCTAAGAAGTAGAGCATTTTGGTTCCTCATCTCCTGGTTCAGCTTTAGTTACTGACCTTTTCAACCCACCCAACTTCAAAGACATTTGGGAACCTTACTATTACAAATCGCAGCAAAGAACACCCTAAGCACCACTCTCCTGACATGCTTATCTAAGCAAGCCCACAGCGGAGAGAACACAACGGAAGGGAAAAAAACCCTGCAACTTCTTCATTTCAGTTTCTAGTTCCAAACGGCAATTTATATTTCAATAATCAATACTCATACACTTGTTCAACTCAGTAAGTCTGAGGTGCCCAGGAAGGGAGCAAAAAGAGGGTACAAGAGCAGAAGCCCACTAATTTGAGCAGCGTCCAAGACTCCATTTTCGTGACTATAATCCTGTATTACAGCAACACACTGACTGCCAGTGCAAACACATTCTCCAGATGAAGGCACGCTAAGACCTCCATCATTGTTCTGCCTCCCTCCCCATGAAAATCAGGAACCTGCTAAGACACAGGAGCAGCAACTGTAAAATGAACATACTAATAACAAGAAAAATTGCCTTTGCTGCAGCTACTCCTACAGAAGAGAAGGCAGCAGGTGGCATTTAGCTAACACATAATTAAATTCCATAAAGATGGGGTTCTACTAGACAAAGAGGCTTAAAAATACAATCTGAGGCAAAAAGGCAATCATATCATTTCAGGACCTAAAATGCAAGCATTGTTTGAAGATTTACTTTTTGTTAGGTTACCCTCTCTGACACCGGGACTTGCATCCAACTGTTCAAGTCCCACCTTCACTGAAACTATTCACAAGAATAAGAGCATTAAAAGTACCCTTATTGATAAGCACCACTCTTCACCTACCTCACTGTTTTGACAAGCAGCTTGCAAGATATTTCTCCTCACTTCTTCAAACAACTGGTAAAATGCCCCAGTCAATATCAATTACAGTATTTTAAGAAAAGGAAAAAGTCAAATTTCTTTTTTTTTTTTTAATATCAACACTTCTTTTTAATGCTGCGAGGTGAAAGGAGGGGGTTGTATTACCAGTATTAGCAAGAGGCTGTCCTATAACAGCACATGGCTCCCCAGACACATATTACCTTCTGAAGTATCTGCCTATCTTAGGAGCTAATTGGACTTACTCTCTTTGCTTACCCTCATCAGAATTCTTTTGGTTCTTCTTGACACACCACTGAAAAGCATATGGTTGGTATAATAAATCTAAAGTGCATGTACGTCTGACTTTTTCCCCCTAACACTACAAACAGACAAAGCAATGCACTCAAGGCCACACAGCCACCTTCCCTGTGTTTATACTAAAAGCAGTCATGTTTCCTAATGTAGGAGGCATCTGTTACCGGTCTAGAAATCTGCTACATCAGTAATTCATTTAGTTCACATCACAGGCTACCTAACTACGCTTAAGCAATACTACAAAACACTAGGAAGATTAAAGTAGTGTGTGGGCCGCACAGACTAATAACATTCTCTACTGTGTTTCAGACAAAGTAAGTCACATTGTGTCAGCTGAGAGTTATCACCCACTCATGGCAACAAGAATTTCTAAAATTAAATGCAGAGCACTGCTGTTTTGGGAACATTTAATTTGGTCTTTGTGTTTACAGCTTTAGTGAGAGTGAAGGGGGGGGAAAAAAAATGTATTCATTCATCAAGAGGCTACTACCATTTCCAAAGCATTCCTACACCCACGATTCTACTCTTCAAAATGCTACAGCAGTGAAATTCCTAATGTATATGCTTCAATTCCCATAAAATAGAAGATGTGATCTATTAAGTAATCTACTGTGGACATGCAGAGAAATCCTCATAGACAAGATGTTAAATATAGAACAAGTGAATCAAAACATCTCTAGATCTAGGACCACAAATTCTTTTAATCCTCAGGAGGCATTAACCTTACAAGGCAGACCTAAGTAACACCAGTTCTAAGTTCAGCCAGTACTACCACCATATGTAGAGGCCTGATCCTCTTCCCTATCTCGCCTAAAATCCACAGCCATTAATCAACTTCTCACAATCTAACAATTCTCAAAGCTAACAATCACACAGCAAGTCACATAACAAATCTTAAGATCAATTCTGTGATCTTGTACCATGTACCAAGAAGTAAACAACCTTCCTTCCCAGAACACACATACAAATACCAGTGTGGGTGCAGTCAGGAGGTGGAAGGACAACAAGGATGGGAAGGCAAAAGCAGTGGTAGTTAAGCATGCTCATGGAAATGCAGCGCTCCTACAATGCCAGCCTACACCACACTTAAAGCCAACATGCTAAAATGGATGAAGGTGGGGGAACAGAGGCAGAACTGAGGCAAGAGAAAAAGAAATAAATTTCACTTGGCAACCTGTTGACTCCTCCCCCATGGTTCACCAGTACTGAGAAGCAAGAACTTTTAAAATACAGCAAAAGATGCATTTTGATCTATGACTTGCTTTGATATGACTCCTTAACTCTGTTAATGCATCAACACCAAATCTATATCAAAAAGCATCAATTCATTCAAGATATGGTACCATTAAAAATAACTGTCATATTCTTCAGAGGTGCTCAATTGTTAGCATTTTTTGTGAAGCTGAAAAAAACCCTTACTCCTGACATTCAGGAATAATTCAGACATATTCTTAGAACCATCTGAAAATGGAACAACAAATACGGACCTATAAACTGCTCTTTCCACATCTTAGAGAGAAGCTGACCACCAAAGGAGTCTTAACGTTCAGTACAGTGTCCGAGTGGTGGGCATCAAATCTTCACGTGTAGGGACTGAGCTGGTACAATAAAAAGCAAGAATAAACGACAGGATTCAGAGCTGTTAAAGGCTAATCTGTTCCTGGAAACAGAGACAGTAGTCCTGCTGATGACTCAAGAATTCCAGGCAAGCACGTGTCATTTTGCAATTTTGTCTCCGAGGAACCCAGACTAGAAAGAAAAGACAAGCTTCTCTTAAGGAATATACAAGTATAGTGTATTTTGGTCTACTGCAGACCTGATGAGCAGAGAAATATTAGCTCGTTCTTAGAGGAAACTTAGAGGAAACCTGAGAATTAATCAACAAAAGCATAGTTTTTAACCTGAAAGACTCAGGATGCAAGACAGATACCTTAATAGGTTTTACCAGAACAATAATGCAAAGTAACAGATCTCAAAACTCAATGGAAAACATGACCAAAGGGAGACAATTCTTAAGACATCATTTAGGGCCCTTACTTTGTAGGGTGCTGAAGACTCAAAGTCCTCAGTAATTGAAGACTTTTTCAAGCACAAATTGCTCCAACACACACTCTACAAAACAATCCCTCAGAGCAGAACAAATCCCCTACAAATGGGAAGAATTTCAAGATTCAGTGATGAGGCTTTGTTCACTACAGCACAAGCTACAATGTAGCAAAACTTAACAAACATACACCAGTGTCCCCAAACCCAGAACAAGGAAGCAGCAACTCAAAACAGCTCAATTCCAGCTCACTTTGTAACTCCTACTAAAGTTAAGCTGAGCTTTTGGCCAACACATTGCTTTCATGAAGATGAGTTGCATATGAAATACATGTAAGCTCTCAGAACTCAAGAGTAACATTCAGAATCTAGACACTTCAAATTCTGAGAAATAAGCTACATGCACATCAAAAACTTCTGAGCTGCCCACTAGCATTACAAGCACTTCAGCATAAAAGCTCTACACTCCAAAACTGTAATTCAAGGAGCTATTCAAGCTATGATTCACAGAATATTTTCAGCTCCACTTGATTTCTTAAACTAACACAACTACACTACAGGAAGACTTGGAAAAAGCAAGAGAATTCAAGATTGCTCCCACAAGAATTAAAAAAGCTATGACAGAGGACAACAGCAGTTGTAAGAGTTTCACTTTTCACTGTTCTTCCTACAGAAGTCACCAAAAGACATTACTGGCTGCCCTTGTTTCCACATGTACAAGTACTTATTCCTATATTCACGTGTAGAAGTATTATTTGGCAAAAAAAAGCTACTACTAATATTAAAAAGAAGAAATCCACAAACCAAAAACAATTCCACAGAATCCACATTTTCATTTCCACAAACTGGTCAGAATGAAAGTTAACAACGTTGCAAGTATTGACCATGTAAATTTAAGCTGCAAGTATTTTAGTTATTGACACTGAGAAAAGGCACAACTCGACTATCCACTAAATTTTAGTAGGTTTGTGCTAGCTCTGCTCCACTGACCTAAGGTTCATTGAAGTAATAAGCAGACAGATGAGATACTTTCCGCTGCAACATACAGCAGTGCTTGACAAAGGCACCAACTAAAAAGCACGGATCTCTCTTACCTTTTCAAGGAAAATGTGCTCAAAGCAGCTGACTGCAAACAAAGTATATACGCCTTATTTTGACTTAAAGCAAGAGATAGGACAGGAAACAGAGAAAAGGAAGTGGCACATGCAAACCTCATCTATATGCCAGTAATTTTCCAAACATGATCAGAATGCAGTAGAAGAGAAAATTCCTTTCTGTGCTATCCATCCCTTTATTAAGAACTGCATAAAACAGCAGGAGCAGAGGATGTAGGGCCTTCACTAACCTTATCCTCAAAAGCACTGCTGGATAAACCTCTGGAGTTAAACTCAGACTGCACCAAAGTAAGTGAAAACAATACTAGACACTGTCACTACAGTTCAACAGATACCTCATTAATATCTTGAAAAAAATTTAGAAAAATGTTTCATGTCTCTGAAAATTTTCTTTAATAAAGCTATTGACCAGTTTAATCTGAATAGGACCTTTTCTGTGCTGTAACTTTTTTAGTACACACAACAAACCACAAGCTGTTTTCCCTTTTACTTTGCAGAAAGTTCACATACTGTGAAACACATAGAAGTGTGTCAGTCATTCTGACCAGGAGTTTATTCACTCCAGGAAGCAAAACCTGTTACAACAAGTAGCCAGAATAACCTTAGCTGATCCACACTCCTCAGCTACTTTCTACTACTTCTCATGAGAGCATTTACAAACACCAGAGAAACACTTATTCCAAATGAGGCTAGTACCAGGGGATACTATTTATTGGGGGAATGGGGTGTTAATGCACGTAGGGTTTGGGGGCAATGCTCTCAAAGCTTACTTTTGCTGCTCTCCACCTCCACCAACTGCATTCACAACACAACCAGGACAGCCTTATTTTACTTGCCCAGAAGGACAATCACCAGCTTAAAGGCCAACAGAGAAAATGCCTCCTTGCAGCCACGTAGACAGCTCAACCACCATATAATTAGTCTCTCTACTGACTTTCCAATAAAAAAACACAATTGTGCAACTTTCAAAAACAACCAGTGGGTAAACTTCTAAGGCAGCACCAGAAAGCACTGCAGATGTGACAAAACAGCATTCACCCCATGATCATAACCACTGCCAGCTCTCAGCAGAAGAGATGTCTCAGCCCAAATATGCAGCAACAAGCTAATGCTTCAGGAGATATTGCAAGTAGGTTTGCAGAGCACTCTGCACATGCTACCACAGCACAAGGAAAAGATTAAAAAAGACAAAGACCAAAGCAGCTTCAGGCCAAGCCAATGCTTGAAAAGCTCCAACCCTTCCTCCAAGAGCCAGTGCTCTGGTAGGTCATGAGAAACCCTCGACTGTCTCACCCAAAGATTCTGCATCCTCCCCTGGGGAAGGAGGAAAAACAGGCTTTCAACCTCTCAAGATTATGCCAAGAAAAACATTGTGCCATTCAGCACACAGAGATCAGGGCAGCAAGTGCTCTGAAGGGACACAGTCAACTCTCCTTCCAGGGCAGACCTCGGCCTCTGCAACAGCTTAACAGCAAACACAGCAGCAGAATTAGAAGGTGCAGATGTTAGACACAAACACTTCCTAACCTGTGCCTTCTTGATGGAAAAAGGTGATAACACAGGAAACTGCTATCTTAACAGGCTGACAGGCATGACGGGTTACACAAGCACCACAGCTCAGAGAAAATTAAAAAAAAAAAAAAAAAACAAACAATAAAACAAACAAACAAAAGAAAGAAAAAAAACAACAAAAAACCAAACAAAACAAAACAAAAAAACAAAACAACAACCCAGAGTTGAACAACACATTCCTTCTCACTTGCCCCAGCTGGACAAGCTCTTTCAGTTGAACATCCTCCTGCTACGACCGCTTTGTCAAAATACCTTTGGCAACCTCAAAATGCTGTACACTTGGCAAAGAAAGCCAGCTTGTTGTCTTCAAAGAGTCATCTCACTAATTGCCTTCCATTACTTTCAAGTCAGACAACTTTTTCAGTGAACCTTCCTCCTCCACAGGCTTGCCACACAGACAAACTGAAGTAACTTAAGTACTCAGGGCAGGGTAGAAAGCTTGGCTGTTTTGTACCCTTTATTATATACAGCTATATCACTACAGGTATATGTCACAAAACATTAAGTACTTCCCTGAGCACCATTTAATAACAAATTGTTGAGGCAAAAGCAACGTGCATCAAAAGAATCAGCTCCGTATTCTGGCAATCAGAAGGCTGCTGTCACATAGAGACCCAAGTGTAACATCTCAGGTGTCTTTCTTCAGACAAAAGACACTTGATGCTCTTCTTTTGTTTTCTATTTCAGGAGTTTCTAAGTGGCAGTGAATGTATTTCAGCACTTGTTTTATACCCCAAAGCAAGAGTAGATGGCTCATGTCCAGAAGACCGTATTATCTTTTTTTAAAATATTGAGCTGCCTCTGAATACTGTGCTTCGTCCTGTAGCTGCAAGTGCAGCAACTCAAACTTGTCTTTGTTACCTCCAAGTCCATCAATTATTTAGAGAAAACAGCTTTCCAGACTCAGTTTTTCAGCGAGAAACAAAAACCTTTAAAAGACAGGGAAAAAAGGGTTTCTGTAAAGGGCTGTTGGGTCACATGAACATATTTGGGGCTGTACATTAGCAACCTGCCTGGAACAGAATGAAGAAGCCAAACAACCCATAAAGCCAAAAGCTCACATGCACACACAAGCTCATCAAGTACCTGAGCCAATTAGTGCCAAAGAGCCCCAACTACATCAGGGGGCATCAGTACAGGTCTTTACATGGAAGATCTTTATCAATTTGGTATAAATGCCTGTTCTCTAGACTGGGAGTGTAAAACAGAGAAGCTCTTTTGTAATACCAGGGCAACATTCAACAATGCTTACTGCAAAGATCAAGGGGAAGCAAAGCCCTATGTTTATTACACCCTTGCCTTTCACACCCAGGTTCAGATTAAGAACGAAGACAGGCCTAAAATTTTCAGCTTTTGCACAGACTTCTAAAGACAAGAACACAGACAGAGCTCTCAGAAGAAGCACATGTAAGCAGGCACTCTGGAAAAGAACAGGAATTCTTTCCCTGACACATATCATATATGAGCTGTACTACAATGAAAATGGTAAAACACTGTTGATTTGCTCCCAAAGAGTTGAGGAAAGACAGGAAACACTGAAGCAAAACAAGTGCTGGTCCACCCTGCCAAACAAAGGCTGAGGCACGCTTTGAACCAGAAAGCAAAATAACCTTATTTTAAATCCTGCTAAGCACCCTGCGTTTGGATATAATTCCTCCTGTGGCCAGCGTATTTTATTATCATTTGCTAAAAGTTTCCTGCAGAAGTGATAACAGAATTCATGTGTGAATAATCAAGCTGAATGATACTTCTCTCTGAAAGTTTCAGTTCTAAGACTTATGTCAGACTAGTCAAAAAGGTTAGCAAAAGCCTGGCCACTCAAGGCAGTGGTTTCAACTGCAATCCCTTATATTGCCAATATCTGAGGATCAGCACTTTCTGCAGGTTAAACCTTATGCTGTTATCCACACCTGTGACACGCCTAAAATAGAAGAACTTACACAACAATGATTTTCCAGCTTGCTGACCACAGAAAGCAGATTTTGTTCATTCCTCCAGAATAAAGAGAAGTTGTTTTATAATGCAAAAAAAATTTTAAGTGCAAGACATTCAACTATATTTAAGTAATTAAATTATGGCTGCTTTTAAAATTAAGTCATCTGAGCCTAGACACTTCAGCCCCTCCCTTTCTTTTTGGATTGCTAAATTAAAATCAGATCTCCATATTCTTGGGAGGACCCAAACTGTTAAACTCTAAAACCCACACATAGCTAACCTTGATAAGATTTAGTATAATTATTTCTAACAATGTTCTTAACCTTTATCAGATGCTTTTGTCTGAGCAGGGGCCAAAGAGTCAAGGAGAAAGATCCCGTTCCCACCCAAGCTGTGCCAAAGGCTGGAAGGCAGCATCAGTACCTTCACACAAGTTACCAACACTACAGCTTTAGAAGAGCCACAGATTTTAGGACTGTGCAATACTGGTGAGGAAGACACACATCCACCCTTTGGAAGTACAATCAGAAGCCAACTAGAAAAGGACCTCTTCTTAATTCCCTTTTAGCAATAGCCTGTACAATTTGCTGTTTAAGGGTCTGATTTACTTTATCTGAGGTACTTCAGCTTAAAGCAACACAAGAACCATAGCATGTTAATGGACTTTGTGAACTGCAGCCCCATTAACCTGAGAAATGCACAGATGCTGTAATGGGTTAAGCTGAAACACAAAAAAGTTCTTCCAAAACCAGGGAGTTTTGACCCAGGCAGACAGTGGAAACAGCATGGCACAAAGTGCCCACAAGTGCAGCGTGTCCAAAACCCACATACTTGTCCATAACCCACTGAGATGGAAGTTTTTGTAAAAGCAAAAAATTACAAAGGGAGGACCCACAGAACAGTTTTGACAATCGCTTGTGAACTCCACTTCCCCTCACACACACCCCAATGAGAATTCTAAACCAACACAGTAAGATTAAAACAAGAGTTTAATTTATTCACATTGATTAGTGCTCAAATTGTGCCATGAGAAATTTGCAATGAGAAATTTGGTAGGAGACTGAGAATTAATTGTAGGAGTCTGCCAGCAGAAAAATTCCCGTCCTTTTTTCCTCTAAACATCCATTTACAGGTAATGGTCAACTAGTAGACACCGATCAAAGCTTCATTAATTAATACAAACACCTGCTAAGTAAATCATAGGTCAGCCTCAAAACAAAGCAGTCTAAGGGATCAATATTCCTCAGTTATTCATTAGAACTTAGACTTAATCATCCAGATATGATCAAAGACATAATGCCAACAATCTTCTTACTACATCTAAGAGCAAAAAGTTACAGCTGCAATACCAAAGAAAGTGCCCCAATTAAACAGTGTTTTAGGGCTCAGAGCAAGGTCTTTTTATGGCCCTTCCCTTAAGTATTACAAGGCTTAAAGCCAGCAAAGGTAGCCTCAAGTACACCTCCTTTCAGTCCTGTTAGGTATGTCATCTATCGGAGGGCACTTGCACAGACTCTGCTCCTAACAGAAGATCATACTTTTTCTTTCTTTTCTGCCACCCTCCTGCTCCCAGCAAGGAGGAAGAAAGGACAGGAAAGAGGTTTTAAAACAGGAAAACAGCACAAGATCAATTTTTCTACAATGCACTAAATGTCAGGCAAGACCTGTCCCCAGAAACAAGAATAAGACTCAATTAACACTTCAGTGAGTTTTCTTACAATTTGGGGACTGGAGATAATGCTTATACACAAAGGAAGCTACAGAGGAAGCTAGCTGGATCAACTTACACTAAATAAAAATCACACAAAGCACACATCAGCCAGAAAAGCAACTTTCCATGACTGCAATTTAGACTGACTCCACCTTTAACAAGTCCATCTGTGAGCAACATCAACAAAAATAAAACACCAAACACATAATTTACTTGCAAATTGGAACTGCATTTATGACAGTGTCAAAAAAACCCAATCTTCTAGGAAGCTATTTCTAAAAATTGCTATTTCAGTGGCATTATAATTTTGAACACAACAATCCTCTAAGGACAGGCAACAACACTATGTTCTTCCTTCTCGGCCTTCCAAGAAACAGAGCTAAAGACCACACCCTAAAAGTACCGTCTTCAAGTGTCATTAGCCAGAGTATAAAGAACACCATTCCACCAACACAAATGTCCTGGATTCCTTATAACAAACAAGCCAAAACAAACAGAAAACAAAACCTGCAACGTAGTTTCCCCCACAGTTCACTTCTACTTTCCACTGAAGACTAGACCTGAATTCCCACCTGACCCCTTCTCTCTGCACACAATTTAGGTAGGTAGTACAGGCAACTCAATCTTCCACACCCAAGCATCTACAGTTTCACACGTTTATTGCGAGTATAAAGTGCCTCAGGAAGTTTTAAGAGCACGTAAGTGCTGATGCTTAACTCGGCCAGAAAGGAGATCATCACAACGGCGAGCGCTCACACAAACGATACACTCTGTATACTTCCACGTACTTCTCTAGGAACTGATTTCCTTCCATTTTACCCAAAGCTTTAAGTCACAAGCTTTATGTCTTTATAACAAACAAAAATGCACGATGGAAAAATCTTGTCCTGCTAGTTATCCTAAAATATTCTTCCTTCCACCACCTAAGGAAGGGAAAAAACAAAGCTCTTTTACAACGTGTGTTCATTTTCATTGTGGGGGTTTGTTTATTTACTTATCTATTCAGACGGTCTCAAAGTGAAACCGCCGAGCTCCCAAGGAGCAGGAAGGCAAAGCGAGAGCCGGCACTGCCCCGGCCGCGCAGCATCCCCTGGGGTGCGCCGGGCCTGTTCCGGCAGGCGGCTGAAGGGGTGCCACAGAGCTCCCTCACTATCGCAGCTCACAGAAAATTACGGTGAAAATAACTTCAAAAAATTCAGTTCCGGGTGTCACTCCTCGCCCCCACTGCGCCGCCGCTCCGCAGGAGCCACGGCTGGGCTGAGGGCAGGCTCTGGCAGGGGGCAGGCGAACCGCGGCTGCAGCGGCACCCCAGAGGCTTTCCTCGCCTACCGTGAGCTCCCAGAGCAACCCCGCACGGCCTCCCCGGCTTCCCTTAATGGGCAGGGACAATGGCAGGGGCTCGCCGGGCCCCGCGCTGCCCGAGAGCTGCTCCCCGCCCGCACCGGGCCGCCAGCCCGCAGGGGATGCTGCAGGGCACGGACGTGCCTCGGGGAGGGCAGGCCAAAATGCCGGTGCTTTAGGATCGGGGGGCACTCCGGAGACAGCGAGCCCGGCGGGACAGGCGGTGGCGGGGCGGGCAGGGACTCACCGGGGGCAGCAGCCTGCTGGTTGCTGGTGCTGGCGGAGTCGCGCCGAGCCGTGCGGAGGGCGAGGCGGCGGTGGGCGTACCGGGGCCCCTGCGCTGCCTCGGCTAGCCCATGGACACCGCGGCGCTGCCGGGCCCTC
>JAWWMP010000167.1:10163539-10191287 GCA_035047865.1 Dendrocincla tyrannina
GCCCAGCCCAGCCCCGCCGGGCCCCGGCAGTGAGGAAATGCCCGCCCGGCCGCGGCCCCGCCCGCCGCCACCGCTGCACACAAAGGGGTCGTGCGGGAAGCGCGGCCCTCCCGCTGGGCCCCGGGCCGGGCTGCGAGCCGGGCAGAGCCGCCCCTCGCGGTCCCTCCCCCGCAGCCCCTGGGGCGGCCCGGCCCGTGGACAGCGGGGCTGCTCGGCAGGGCCCGCCTCTTTGCTACGCTCGGCTCGCCCCGCGGCTGGGATGGCACCCCCCGGCCCAGCCCGGCCCTGCCGAGGGGGCTCAGCCTAGCCCAGCCCAGCTCGCCCCCCTCGGCCGACAGAGCCCGGCATGGCCCTGCCCTCAGCGGCGCCTCTGACCCCTCGGGGCTCCGGGGCGTGAACCAGCACGCCTGGGACGGGCACATGCTGGGTCATACTGAAGGCACGGCCGAGCTTACCTGCAAAGCCGGAAGGCGAAGGAAAACTATGAAACGACCTCGAAGAGTATGTTAAGTCTTCACGTGTCCCGCGGGTTTGGTATGTCTCGCTAGAGGCGCTGGGAAGAGAGCTGGGAGGGGAAGGCAGGGCTGAGCTGTTAAACCCCATGTGGTGAGCAGGTGATGGCTCACACCTGCGGAGTCACCACCTGGCAGGGGGAAATGCCCCCCATCCCAACCTCCACACAGCGCTCCTGCTCTCTGTCTCTACCTTGGGATGTCTCTGGGCACCTGGAAACGCTTCTGCCAGCTGCATTCCCTGTCTCACAGACAGACCAAACTAATTTTTTCAGTGCCTCGCTAACTGTGAAAATATGTTTGTGTGCAGGAAGGCAAGGCCAAGGAAGGTAGTGCACCACCACACACGTAATTACAGGCTGCCTTATCTTCTCTACACTTCCTTTGCCTGCCCCAGCCCTTGGACCTTGGGGAATTCTTTATTCCCCCTGGATCAGGAACAAGCCTGCTCGCAAAGACAGCAGTAATCCCGTGGAGTGCTCGGCTGCAGGGAGAAAGGAACAGTTGAATAATCACACAGTGAGAGTTTAGCACTTTTGTGTCGTAATTCTCCACTCAGTCAAATCTGACAACCAAAACCATGCTAAGAATTCATTACCAGGGTGTAAGTGCACAGTTCACCTCACCCACATCCTTCTGAGATGAAAGAGAGCAGATACACACCAGTGTGTCACCCACCCACTCACCAATCGTATGATGAAGATTCTCTCTTATTTCCTACATGAAGTTTTTAAAAAAATGTCTTGTGTTTTTGTTTTTTGGGTTTACTTTTTGTAAGAAGGGAAGTAGGGGTATTTGCAGGCCTCCCCAAGCTTGCTCAAGACTCTTAGAAACCAAAGTAAAATCGTGAAATTGTGAATTGAGTGTGAAAGCTGACAAGATATTTGAAGAATTACCTGAATTTTAGGGAGGATCTAAGTGGGGAAGGGCAGCTAAGACAGGTCATTAGGTTATCAGATAGTAAAAAGAACTAGAAGAGATGCTGTACTGAAGTAATTTCACAAAGCACTGAGTCACATCTCCAAAAAGTCCAGAGCCAAGGCAGAAAGTTCCAGTCTCCAATTCTGTAAGAGATAGGAAGATGGAGCGTGCAAAAGTAACTGCTAAGATTCAGTAGGGAAAATAGGAAATTTCAGAGAAATTCAGCAGCTTTAGGATGTAAGGACTGTGGAACTAGGAAGGGTAAAACATTGGAACTAGGTAAAACATTGCTTTCTTACAATTTAGAATTACAATTTAGTCTTGTAAAATGGTTAGTGTTAGCACTTCAGAGGGTAGTTGAATCGACTGCATTCACTGTTAGCATGGAGATAACTTGAACAACCTCTCTCTGTCCCATTTATTTGCCTCTGACATTATCTCTGCACAGTGCTTCGCTGTGTTGCCAAGAAAATGAGGGTAAAAATCTCATCCATCACAGAAACCATTAACTAAGTGCTAGGGGAAATTGGAAGACTTTTAAAAAGACAGTTACTTCAGCAGTAAGAGAGTGTAATAATACTGCAGGAATGAAAATGGAAAATCTGATTTTTTTTGGTGAACGTGCAGGCTGATGTTCATGTATGGTTTGTCAATGATGTTTCCTCTGACCACTGCAAAACATTTCCTGAAATTAATGAGTAATCCATTATGAGGAGCAGCTGGTGGAAAATGGCATGACCAGAGCTATTCACAACTGTATCTGCTCACCATTATCATCAAACACCATTTCTCAGTGTAAAAATTTCTGTTTACAGAGGGAAGCTTCTGGAAATCAGAGTTACAGTTGGAATTTTCATGTGGGTTTGATAATTATGAGGTTAAGAGAGAGGGGAATGTGAGGAAACAAAGCCCACAGAAGCTACTGGGAGACTTCAAACAACTTCAAATACAAAGAAAATAGCGGGATCTAAAAGAGAAATCAGAAATATTTTAGGAAAAACCTTTATAATGTGTTAGAGATCGACTAGGAGAATAAAAATTAGGATGGAACTAGTCCGATATCAGATAAAATTAGAGAGGATTAGGCTGAATCTAAAATTTTGTCCACCACGCCTGCAGAGCCTTTCCTCACCTCCCCTGCTGTTACAACTGGGTATCGCACCTGTCTGCTCCCGCTCCTCAGTCTTGGACAAAGGAAGCCACTCACACACCGCCAGTATCGAAAATTAGTATCACAAATACTTAATATGTTACATTTCGTAGGTATTACAGTGAGACTGTTAATAATGTATTCCCTCCACGGTTACTTAGAAATATCTAGATACCATAGACTCTGTCATTCAATACATTCTTCCTCCAGGCGTCTTAAAGGAAAACGTTCACACAAGTAAAAAGGTGGCAGGAGTAGATGTCTTTTCGAGCAGTGGTGAGAATCTGTTATGCAAGTCTTTCACTGCAGAAAAACCCTCGGGTTTACTGCTGACCTGCATTTTGGCTGGGGCAGCAGTGACATCCAGCGGTGCATAAAGAGAAACTTGAACATTTTCTTTCTGCCACAGCGCATCACAGGAAATGTACCACAAAACGGCAGGGATCCCTTGGCATTCCCTTCTCTTTGTGGATATTCGCAAATGGCACCAACTGCAGGCAACTGGTCAGTCGCGGGAACAGGTAACCCACACGGGGAAACAAAAGTGCAGAACCGAAAACATCTTCGGGGGCAGACCATTTTTTTAATGGCCATAAAAGGACACTAGAGATAGGAAATGCAATTGGCAATTTTTAAAGTTCAGATAAAAGCACCTTCCTATATTACACTGATCCCACTGAGACTTCACAGAATTTTCATTCTTGTTTTATTTTTTTCCCTTTTATTAACCCTAGTTACATGCTGAAAAAAGATTAACAGCCAGACAAAGGGAAGTTTTGTCTCTCCGCTGCAGTGGAATTTTATTTCTCAAGCCCAGAGTAAACAAACTTTATTAGAGTTTCCAGTAGCCAGATGAGTGTTGAACTTTGATGTGATATTTGATGCATTGAAAAGGGATTTAGATTTTCGGTACATGTCATGTTAAAAGAAAAAACACCAAAACATTAGATGCATACAAAGAACTCGGTCAGCAGAGGCCGCTGTTAGCATAACAAAATCAACAACTTTTTTTTTCAATGACCATTCTAATTTTTTTTGTTTTTAACAGAGTCGGACTTTGCAGTCTACAGCATTCGAAATTCACTTACATTTGTTCCTCCTTTACTATTTTGTTGGGGTTTTATTTCTTCAAGACTGTCCATTTCCAATTGTTATTAACTGTTCTTAGCTCCTAGGCACCACCTATTTTCTATCCTCCCCATTTGTGTTTTGTCAACATGGAGTTCAGAAAGGATGAGTCAACTCCAAATAATCCCAAGGTTGGCTGGGAAGAGAAAAAAATCATATTTATCAATAATAATTCTTCAGAACATTTTTAAATGCCATTTTGACCTTCCTTGGCTCTAAATTTTGACTTGATTTCTGAAAGACAGGATTAGAAAACCTTACATGTGGGTAAGCTTAGGTAACTTTCAAATGAAGAAGCATACTAACTGTTTATGGGAACTAACAGCAGGAAAACGCACTCTTCCACACCAAGGTCTGACATGGTTACCATATACATGCCTTTGCAGAACCTGACAGACCAGAGAACCTTCAGTTTCCATAACACCCTCAAAAAAAACTTTGTGGGTCTTTCTAAAAGTGTTTTTACACTAAAGGAACACTTCAGCATGTTGTAGCATTAGTGATTTTTATATTTAACAGCCATTCTACTTCTGATAAACATTCTAAATGCTGGACAAGATATCTTCCTGCTTCTGTTTCCAAGATCACAAAACACGGTCCCTTTGGGCAGGCTAAGAGCAGGGCTGCAACCCCAGGGGATCTTTGCTATCATCTAGGATTCTGCAGCCTGAGTGACAGAATGGGAGGCCAGCTCTGATAGAGCAGGTGGAATTCAATTGCATGTACACAAAAATTTAAGATCTCCAGATTTAGCATTTGACTGTAGTGTCAATTTCTTGGAATCTCTAGCTTCCATCCCATTCTCCAAGGACTGTTTATGCCTTTCATGTTTATGTGAAATGCATAAACAGCCCCTGGAACAAGGCTTGAAATCCAGGTCTAAGATCAGTACCTTCTTTGCCATTCTTCTTGAAGGATCCATTCTCTGCAAATAGCAGTTTTCTAGTTCCCACTAGAAAGAAAACTCAGAACTCTACAGAAGCCATGATCCAAAATTCTCTTACTGTTAGTTTTTTATTAGCAGCATCCTTGTAACTCTAAGACACCCATTTCTTTTAGCATCTCTTTTGTGTTTCCTACCACTTGCACTCCCCAGTCACCACACACCTATTGCAGACAAGTGGTTACTTATACAATGCTTTGAACTTTTTAGGGCCTATATGTCAGGCAAGCATGCAGGATACCAGTACTGCCTTTCAGCAGTACAACTCAGAGCAAGAATCCCTCAGGCACAATTCTTTATTTCATGCAGTAAACTCTTGGCAGCTACCTGGTTGCCATTTGGAGGAGACCATTTTCACTCAGGCAGTTTACATCTTTGAGAATCCAACACCATTCATGGGCATACTTACCCATGCAGCTCTGAACACAGAGACAATAGATGGTTATCTGCACCTGCCCATGACTTCAAGGAGAGCCTTTAGAGCAAGTCCATATCATGTAGTCAGTTTGCTATAGACTTCGCATTTCTATTCTGAGCTCCTGTTCTTTCCTCCATCCCCCAAAGTAGTCAAACATAAATTTCAGTGTATAGAGTAGCCTAAGTCCAATTTCTATTTTGTTTTCACATGAAACATACAAATCACTCAAAATCCTCACTGTTTCAGGGAACTGTGAAGAACAGATTCTGAAGAGCATATAAATATTTTTGGTTAAAAACAATTCTGCCTGGACATAAATATTTAAAAAAAGTCTATTTCATCCATAATGATGCAATTAAGCCTGCATAACTGATTAACACAGACCAAGACCACAGCTCAGGGTTTGTGAAGTCCTTGAGTTCTTGGCATCTAATTTTTCAGTACAGTCAGCACTACATATGGCCACTGTTTTTTGTACACAACTCCACAAAACACATGGACAGGCACTGGTACACAGTGCAAAAACAGGCGTGTTACTAGTTTCAGAGATGCAAAGTATCCCTACCCTCAGTACCAATGACACATGAAGGTTTCATTAATTTAAAATCAGAAGAAAGCAAAATTACAGTTCTGGCTGATCTGCTGTCAGGACAAAAGAACCCTCCCCTTTATTTCTTCCAATAGTTTAGCACTTTTCCAAGGCTACATGGACTTTTATTTACACCAGCTAATGAAGGATATGCAACACTTAATAATCCTAAGTACATGATAAAATTTTGTTTAGACTGAAATATCAGCACATTTTGAAAGTTCATGCTGCCCTATTCACACTTCAGTCTAGGTATGTGTATTTGGCTATGTTTAGTACTGGCAGTCATGCTATTGTGCAACAGTTCATCTACTCTTAGGAGTAACAGCCCAACCATTCTACTGTAGAATTCATGCCAGGAGAGAAACTTCACCTAATCCACTCTGATATTGTTCCCTTTTTTTTGAAGAATCCTAAACACAAAAGGAATTTGCCCTCATGCCACGATTACCTTCTTTGCAGGGAGTCACAGAGTTGGAAGATCTAGAGCCAGTAGCTAACTGACACAAAACTTAATGTGTAGACACAGTGGCATGTCTTGAGTGCAAAATCTCAATTATTTACACTGACAGGATTTAGTTTTCTAGAAACACAGATGTGCATACATGTTAATGAAAAAAACCCAAGGCATTTCATTTTGCATGAAGTTTTATTATCCTTCAACCTCAGCTGGTACTCCTTTACTCCAGCCTTAGCAGAGTTTTGTTCCCCTAGGTAGACAGGTTTACAACTGACTGTCTCTGACTGGAAAACATCGAGGCTAGGTCAAATTTTAGACCCAGCCTTTCATTAATACAGTCAGATACAAAGGAGCAGATGAAATCCTGACCACCTGAAAGGCTGCAAAAGAACAAAAAAACAATTCTAGAGGTTTTTCATAATTTTCTGTTTGAATAGAGAACCTTTCCTGGGCACTGATCACTAAATAGTTAAGCAAGTAAACTGCACATTCAAGAAACACATGCATTTTACGATTCAAGCTGTAATCAGAAACATGTGCAACTGTATTTGCACTTATGAAGCCTGTGGTTTTATCTTCTCAGCAGCTCCAAGGACAGATGGAAGGCTGACTTTGTCTCCAAATTCTTTCTCACGATGCTCCAGTAACACACCCTAGTCAAAAACAAGAGAGAAATTCATACATTGCTCTCCTCACGGGAGATCAACTGCCCAGCAACTGAACAATTCCAGAAAACAAACTTCTGGTCTTACAGGAGACATAAAGGCCTGCAGTACCTGTCTTCCTGCCCCAATCACATATACTCCTCCCAGGGTGAATCCTTCTCCTTCCAGGTTACCACTATATCCATTTCTCCAAGCACGGAAGAAATTTTGCCAGACTCCAACACGAAAGAAGCCAGACATCATCATTTTTCGTCTGCGTGGACCATAAAAGCCTTTCTGCAGAGAAACAAAATCTCAGCAAATAAAGTGAAAAAGAATTTTTCTCCAAAAAACCAGTGAACCCTGTATCCAAGAAAAGTTCATAACACACAAAAGTTAACCAGGCATGGCTAAAAATAAATAGCTCCTGAACTAACCTCTTTAACGTGCTACCTGACCCCTTACCTCCACACAGCCAACTAGTGGCACTGCCACCATTCATGTGGATTTTAAGGTCATCCACAGGTATTTAAGCCCCATATACAGCTACATCCCTATTTCTGACAATAAGGGTGCTTTGTGATCTTTGTGATAAACATTTTTTATTTGGTTGGTTGGGTTTTTTTTTTAAATTCAGCCTGATTCTTTCACACAAGCAGCATGGGGAAAGAAAATAAAGGTATATTCTAGTTGATTAGAGTATTACATATTCTTTTTTCTTCAGAAGCCAAATGATTCTAAAATGTGTTTTTGGGTTAGGGAGAAAGCAAGGCTGTGGTTTTGCTGGACATGAGATTGGCAGTACGGCATGTGCCAGTGTACTGGGACAAGCCATATCACTGCAATTTGGGCTGTACATCATGAATTATTTATATCTGTCACCATCAAACCTTGATCCATGCATCATAAACATCAGCAACTCACACAGCCAGCAGAAGACAGGAGTAAGTATTAACAGGCCATATTGTTTACCTGTTAAAGGGGTGGAATAATCCTGCAACAGCTTGTTATCAGTGCATAGCAACACAGCAGTTTGGAAGCTGAGGAGGATGTGTATATTTAGAGAGAGAAAAGCAAAGCTAATTAACTTCTTAAACTACAATGCTTCTAAATCCTTTTTCATTCGGTCCACATTTTACCTATATTATTAATACAAGCTCTTCAAAGAGGGCATTCATAGGGCTTGTTTTTAGGCAAAGGAGAACACGAACTTCACAGTACCTTCTCATCCAAAAAGATTTCTCCTTTGAAATAATGCTGAAAATCCTCCACTTCCGTCCCTATCTTTTCTTTCACAACAGCATAGAGAGGAACACCCAGCTTGGACAGCTGAGGTTGCAGAGAGGAGAGCTCAGAAGCCTCCTAGGGAAAGGAAAACACACCAAACATTTAAGTCAGTAAATGGAGGTTGGAAAGCTTCACCCTGAATTTCAAGATGATCAGAAATATATGTAAATCTAGCTTGAGATGCAAACCAGGAACAGACCTGTAAATCAGACATTTAAGCCAGCTGTACTCCTAGGCAGCTCTTTATCAGATCTACAACAATTTTCTTTGTTAAGCATGGAGGAAGGAGATTTTTTTTGAGCATTTATTGGATAAAATATAAAATCCTGAAGAAAACATACTTTTAATTCAAAGCTGTAGATACATCTTGCCTGTACTAGGGCTTCAACTATGTTTTGAAGTATTTATGCATGGTAAAAAGATACTACCGGCACATCACTTTCCAATCCTTTTTCCCAAGTTCAAATCCATCATTATCAGCCCTTCTGCAAAGTATTTTGAGGGCTCTGTGGAGAAGCAGGCTTTACAAGTCCGAAATAAGTAATGGAGTGAAGATGCACTCTCCCTCCTAAATCCCCCAGTAAAACTAATCAGGGAATTTCTTCCTAGGCCTTTAGTATCCCAGAAGCAATACTGCTTTTTCTGGTGTATAAGAGTGTAAGTCACTGCTCATCTGCTGGGTTTTTTGTACTGCTGAAGGAATCCCAGCTCCCACAGTTTGCACAAAGATTCCAGAGGTTTCGAACAGAACAGAGTGTGCCCTGAAAATATATTTCTTATCTCCCATAGAGAAAGGTCATTTTCACATGACCTTTCACAAATCCCCACAAAAAAACCTAAAAAAAACCAAACCAACAAAAAAACAACACCCAAAAAAAACCCCAAAAACCAAAACACCAACCCACCAACCTCCACACTTTACTATAAAATCGATACAGTTTACCTAACACTCAGCCACATACTGAAATGCCTTAACTGAAGGGCTTGCAGGACATCTAGAATTTACTACATACCAAGCAGCAGACAGATAGGAGTGAGCAGACATTAGAAGGAGAAAAGGAGAATTAGGATGAAAAGACATTAGAGAAAGGTATCAGTAGGTTAAAGGGTAGGGGCAGCTTTCCAGTTCACTATTCTGCCTCTTCAGAGGAAATGAAAAGGGATGAATCAACATCACAAGTAAACACTGAGTAGTGAGTGGTGAGAGTTAAAGGATCTAGCTCTTTTCTGTTCTTAAAGATGTGGGAATTTTCTGTTTTCCCTCAACAAAATGCCTTAGGATCTTCCTAAAAAGGGACTGATAATTTTAGCTAGGATTTTCCATATAGTTCAGAATTCTCATAACCAACAGAACAAAACCAAAAAATAATTTGTATTGTAATCTAACACGTCTCAGAAGTGAGGTTCCAGGCTAGTGCAGTGGGATGCCCTGTAAAGCCAGAAATCACTGTGTTCAGAGAGAAAGCAACACCATCAAAACCTTGATTAGGTCTTAGGGGAAAAAGGCACTTGAGCAGTTTGGTGTAGTTTATTTTATGTCTCCTTGCTTGGCTTTTGGAAGAGGAAAGATCAGGAATGATGTAAAAGCATAATTTCTAAAATTCAGAAGAGATTAGATTTCAAGCAGTATCTTGGGACTAGACCAAATCTGGTTTTCTTTACTGCTTTTTTTAAAATGATACAACAAGAGAAATCAATGAAGTCTATTTTGTGGGCAAATTACGTCATGTAACAACTGTATGGCTGTGACCATTTCACTGAGTCTGTGAAACTGTTCTTTTGTTTTTCTAGAATGTGGACAAGCACATCCTAGCAGAATACGTCCTCTCTCCACCAAGGCAGGCACAACTCAGAAAGAACAATCCCTATTTCAGCCAGTTCCTCTGACAGATCAGTTAGGGCTCTTATGGTACTTTAGACTGCTTATTATCTACATTATTTAAAAAGCCCTTTCACAACAACTGGAGCACTGGAACACTATATGGCTGGATCCAGACTATGAGAAGTACGAGTGCAGTCACGTTAAATATAGTCCATGTTAAATAACAAAAAAAGGAATATGATAATTTAGGATGCAGATGATAAAAAACTTCTTAGGTCTACATGCCTCAGTTCTCAAGAATCCCAAGGCATCATTCCAGTACTGTGACATCCTTTGCAGTGGGGCGCATGGAAGCATGTCCTCACCACTGATCTTAGGACAGTGATCTCTGAGTAGAATAACCACTTTTCAACACCACCACTGTGCCCAGGGAAGTATATATTCCTTCTTGGTTCTGTCAAGGACAAAATTCAGCATCCTTTTCAAGGTGTAAGATAGGGGGAACCAAGTGTATCCAAGACCTACTGCCTATGGATTAACAGATACGGCAAGTGACACACACTCAATCCTTTCACTAGCTCAGAGTCAGTGACAGTAGAGAAAGCAGGAGCTTTCATGCTATGGAAGAACGTTAATGGACAAAAAAAAGGGAAACTGAACTTAGGACAAATGCGAGAGGCAACTCACAAAAACACTTTGAGTATACAAAAATCAAAAATAAATTAAGTTTAGACAGTTTAAAAGCTTTCTCAAGTGGTTTCACAGTTAAAATACAAAACAAGTATTTAGTCACACTAATCAGTAGTGTGACTGGCTCTGTTAAAAATGTCACATTTTGAACCAAAAATCAGAATTATAAAATTAAATTTCTTTGTCCTCAATTTTCTCCAGAAAGAAAAAAACCACGACTTTTTGATTTGGGCTCTTAATTTCTTCTTAGGAAGTTTGCATTAATAATAATAATTAAAAAAAACCTCAAGGATTCCTGTCTGACTGTATGTGAAAGTCAGTCAGGCATGTAAGTGCATTCTACTCCTGCCTGTGCTACACCTGTTCAGAGAGTAAAGTATTTTAATCTTTAACCTTCCATGAATTCTACACATACTTAAGCAGTTGTTACTGACAGGAGCAGATGCCTTAATGAAATGGTTACAATATTAATTACTCCTTGTTATAGGGAGTAACAACATAATAGCTATTTGTCCCTATAGCTATGAGAAAAATAATTTCTAAGGTGCAAGTTATGGCTGTTCCCAGGCACCTGGTACATTCAAATCATATTTTATGTGTCTCCTTCATAGGAGCTCCACCCAAACAGCCTAATGTCAACGTAAGGATCAAATTTTGTTTCACAATCCACCTTTTTATGGAACAGTAACGCCTTACCTTCCTGCCTCATATTCAGCATCCAGAACAGCTCAGGACTCCCTTTATGCACATCTCTTGTTTTTGACTGTGTTACCTGACAGCTTTCTGCTGATACAGTCTTGGGCTGCTTTTGACCAGAGACTAGCTGGCTCAAAGAGATTTATTTTGGACATCTGGAACACAACTATCTCATAAGACTCATTATCAATTGGATTTTGTGCAATCTCCCTTTCTAATTACCATTGACTAGGTCCCTGGCAGATGTGAATATCACATAACCATCACCTTCAGAAGGAAAATATTTAGGACTGGATTACACAAACAAGCTGCAAAGGAAACTAAGTAAGCTATTAGCTGGTGACCAGTTTGAACTAGGAAGACCTTTCAGATATTTTAGATGTGTTTGATGAATGCCCTATTCGTCCCACCCCTTTATGTAACAGAAATCTAAGAGGATCTATGCAAGTAGACCTTAACTCATCCTAATTAATCCCCAAGCCCAGGAAGTACCTCTCTGCACAAAAATCATCCAGGTCTTCGCACAGCCATGATCACTGCACCATTCTTCTGCCATAGTTCACCAGCTTTGAATGTCTTTTGTTCTGTTTGTACAGGAGAAACAGCATCAACAATAATATCAGCCATTCTTGTTTATAATTAATGCCTTAAGGACCAACACAAAGCACTGCAGAGAATTTGACATTCAAATATAGTTGTAGCAGAAAAAAAATCTATATGCATAACAGGATATCACTGTTTTATTGATTTTTAGAAGTGCATCTTGTTCCATCCAGAAATAACAGTTTTAGTTTTCCTTCACCAGAAATATTGGATATCAAGGACACCCAACTGCGTGTTATAACTAGCAAAGACTAAGAACACTACTTCCAACCCTGGCCTTACAAAGGTTCTTATATAAGTCCAATTACCGAAGAATGTGTGCTGAAATATCCAGAATCTTACCTGATCCCAAAGTTTTTAGCTCTATCTCCTCTAAAAACTCCAGTGTAGCCTTTTCTGGCTTGGACAAAAATAAGTCAGTGTTAGCAAGGACAATCCCTGTCACAGCTGCACCAATGGCTCCAAGGCCAACAGACCATATGCCCATGGTGAAGATCCCAAAGTCAGGCAGGAAGGACATTTCTGGAAAGAGAAAAGAAAGCAGCTCTAACACTAGACATCGATGCCAGAGGAGGAGGAACTGGATTGAAACAACTAAAAGTTCACACAGCTATTTTTGGTTTGACTGGAGATGATCTGTATACTTATTAATGTACTGAACTAGGTTTTAAAAGACCTAGTTTGTTCCAGTTTGGCGCCTGAACCACATCAAAACTAGATACTAACAAGACATTCTGACCTTGTTCTGCCACCAGCATGAAAAAAACATTAACTATTAAAATGCTCAGATGCAATAAGGAGAAAGATGATTGAAGGGCATGTCTGTAATAAAGAGCCTCTAACAAGATGACCGCTGTGTTAGCCAGTAACTTAAATTATTACAAGACAATGGTTTCTTTCAAAAAAAGAAGCATCTGTAGGTTAAATGTTTTACATACACTAACTTATATTAGCTAGTGAACTTTACAAATATACTTCCAAAAAACTAAATCTAAAGCTGGTATATCTGGTTCAACACAACTGGTAACTTTTCATAGTCCTTACAGTTCCCCACTAGAACCAAAGCAGGCACCAAGCCAAAATTAGAGCTCATGCCTGCAGACATAAATATGTATTCTTGCAACAATTTTATTACACAAAGTGATCCAACATTACAAACATGCCTGGAACAGCACCTTCCTTCTACATGATAACTAATTTCCACTCTTGCTAAAGCAGAAAGGACACCAGAAGCAAACAACTTAAACTCACACCCATCACTTAGAACTGATAAAATTGCCATGGGAACCATTACATATGCATGCTCACGTCTGAAAGCACAAACACTGCTTGTGGTTAGCGGTGACTCTAGTTAGGTAGCAATTTTATTTAACCACCTTCCATCCACAAAGCCCCAATAGCCCAATCCCGACCCCTGCACATGTTTCACAAGCCTGGAAAGGGCTGACAGCCACCTTCCAGTGAAGCAGTATTAGTGAACGAGGATGCTGGAAATCCCACTTAGCCCTGTCTCATGGACATTTTAAAATTCAAGATCCAGCTCTGAGCAACAACTGGTGCAAAAGTCACTGCAGTTCTGGCAATATAAAAAGTCACTGTACACTTACATCACAAGATTTGCGGTCACCGAACCACAGCATTACACAATATAGAGAATAATTTTTTTTTTTTCCCACAGCCATCTGCAAAACCCTATTTTCTGATAGAGTATTTTGGTAAATATTGCTGTCAGTATATACTTCTTTATGGGATAAGTTCCCACTCCAATGAGTATAAGAAAATTAGTCTTTTGAGCTGTGACTAGCAATAAACCAGACCTACACATTCGTTATCCCCACAGCTAGCTGTTGCCAGAATTCATACAGTAAGAATAAGGAGTAGCTCCTCGCTTTTGTGCCCAGTTTTCTGTGAGAAAACTCCTTTCCATCCTTAAAAGTAGCTCCAGAATATTACTGACAAACAAATACAATTAACTGCCTGTTTGCAGAAACAGCTAGAAAACATCTGAAAAACAAAAGAACATATTGTTCTTTTAACAGCACATTTGGTTCCGTAGAAGACAGTATCACGGTATCTAGAAATGTGAGTAATCCATGACCCAAAGCAGGAAACAAGGCCAGTTTACACAAACATAATTGAGATAAGAGAACACATTCTACCCTATTTCACCACTTATTTCTGACAAAGGGAAACCTTCCTTGACTATATCTGCTTTTTTTGCATGGTGTGGTCAAACATGAAGTCATGCAGTAATGACAACTTCTTGTTATCTGGCTCTGACGCCTATCAGAGACCATCCTGATCCTAGCCTTTGGAACGACCAAAACGTAACTCCAAATATATGTAATGCAGCAATATCCTTAAGACTTAAAATCTCTGTGACATAGCCAAAAGGCTGTAGCCCTGCTCCCTCCCAGAGTTTGATTACCCAACTATTCTTTAGACTTCAATCTTGTCTGGTCAAGAACGGTTTTTCTCTTAATTCTTAGTTACAAGGAAGAGGGTGGGCATGGGGGGCAAAACACAAATGTTAATCCCTTGTGCACATCATTTGTGTACAAAAGTGTTGCTAAATTTGTGGAAACTGACTGATGAGTAGTTCTCACAAAACTTTTTATTAGCATTATTATTCTTATTGCTAACACTATTAGCATCACTAAAAGCCAGCTTCAACTCAGTAATCGTTGATGGAGGAGATCATTAGTCAACACACTTCTTTAGTTTAGTTGGACTCTTTGAAGTCTTCACACAGTGACCAAAAAAAAAAACCCTATTCAAGTATGTGATTTTTTTGCTACTTATATAGATAGGGGAAAGGAAGATGCAGCTCTGTGTGATGATACCAAAATTCCTCCTCTGCTAAGCAAACACCATAATGAGCCACTCTGAAAAATATGCATGGGAAGCAGCAGGCAGGATTATAAAAACATTTGCTAGCAAAACAGACTGAGCCCTGATGCATCATGTCATTGAACCCCAAGCGGTTCACTGGAAAACAGCTGACCATTTGCCACAAGCAGCTTTATTTCTGTTTAGCTGCTTTTTAAGGAAATCTGAAGCTCAAAAGAACTTCACAACTCTCCATCCCACCTTAAAAATATAAACACTGCATTGTGATCAAACCCTAGGAGTGTTTTAAACACCAAAGGGTAATCAGCAATAAGAAGACACAACAAAGCATGCTATAAGCCATAATCCATGAGAAGAGCTGACACAGCATCCCGTATGTCTCTCCGCAGAGGTGCAGGCACTCACCAGAACCCATGCAGCCTGCGTGAGCATCAGCCACCAGCAGCAGTCCCGAATGCGACCGCGGGCAGGAGAGAAGGCAAACTGCACTGCCACGGGTGGCGAGCAAGCAGGACGAGGCAGTGCTGAGCTCTGGAGCCTTTGCCCTGCGGCCAGGACCGGGCTCCCGGAGTCTTTGAGCAATCCCTGCCCCAGTCACCCTGCGGCGCTTACGAAAGAACAGCTGTCCAATCCAGGGCAAGACTGTTTTAAAGGTATCATAATCATTCACCTTTTTTTTTTTTTTTAAACTGAACCCACGGTTACCTTTATTTATGGGGTGGCTAGGTAGAGGGAACAGCAATTACAGAATGCTTTTTTGAAGCTAGGAACAAGGCACAAAGCTTTAAGATCTGCATGCTAAACCGTGCTCTTCTGCAGAACTGTGCATTTTTACAAGTAATACTTTATGTTTCAGACTATTCTATATCTAACCCCTTCACATATGCACACTACATGCCAAAACAATACAAACAACTCTGGAAACAATTAGAAAGCCATCACAATGGGTAATATTAGGGGGAAAAAAAAAAATCAGTATAGTGGCTGTACTAGTGAATCAACCCAGCATTTCTATGCTAAGTTACCTGCTTTAGTTGCAACATCCCTTTGCTAAAAAGCATGGTTTTCTCCGGAACTATGGGATCTGCAAGCTCACAACTCTGCTAAAACTTCCAGAAGAGAACATGCACTTCTCTAAAGAGAATAGAGGCCACACAAAAAACCCAAAAAACATCTTTTTTTTCAGAGTTTTTGTGGTGCCCACAAGAGATCTCCAAAATAACAGTGAGATATTTTATCATCTGTCAGTACACAGCTAACCAAGATTAAACACCAAGATTAAACAAGCTTAGTCTTAATCCTGTTTTAAGTGCCAGCTGATGGTCTTCATTTTTGTCAAGAAGACCAGTTAAAACATGGTCTTCTAGATGTCTCATTTCCCTCCCACCCACAACCAGAGAAAAAATTGTGTTTCAGAGGATAGCTATCCTTAAACATTTATTTTAGCAGTGTAAACAGGACCCATTGCAGCTGTGTCCAAAAAAAAAACAAAACCAAAAGAAGAAAGCCTATGTTTTCAAGTTGTCAATAAAACTCAAGAGTAGCAAACAGATTTACTTACATACTTTTCCTGAAAAGAAAATTGACCAAGTGGAAACACTCAGTGGACACTCTCACAAGGTGGATTACACTAGCAAATACTCTCTAGCCTAAAATGCCTTTGACCATTGCTTGTTCTTCCTTTCTCTCCCACTCCCAACTGCCTCAAAACATTCTATATCAAGGTTAAAAACGTTTCCGAGCTTTGTCAGAACTTGCGTATCCCAAACAAGTTGAGCTGATTTTTTTATGAGACATTCCCCCCTATAAATGAGTCATGATTACAAATATCTTTGTAAGCTAACTCCTGTAAAATTTTACAATTCACAATAACCTGGTAACATGCTTATCAAGATTTCATGAGCTTTTAAATACCATTAAGGATTACAAAATACAGGAACCTGACATACCTTAAAAATTAGCCTTGCTTTAAGCAGAGATCTGACTGGAAAAACTTAGGAGGTCTCTTCCAACATAAACCGTCCTTTAAATGCCAAAAATCAATGCACAGACAAGCCTCCTAACAGTTCTGATGGCATGACTATAAGCGATTTTCATGTCACGAGGCATTTTTTAGGTCTTTACAATAACAAAAGGAAGACTAACAAACCATGCCTTGTGTCATTGTTTTAGATCTCAGTTCACTACTCAATTCCATACAACATTTGGTTTTAGCTGAAAAGAAAGTTGTGTGTCAAGCAAGCAAACCATACTCTTTCCTTTGAAAAGAAGTTAGTTGGTAAACCAAATAATCTCCCCCATTCTCAGGCTGTTTTAAAGAAACCCATCAGCAGGACTTTTCTTTTGAGCAAAATCAAGCAAACAGCTCTGGCACGCCACTTTGCAACTCTTCCAACTCTCCCGGTGTATTCAGAGGCCACAGGCAGCTAAGTACTGCGTGTGGGAAACTTCAGATCTCTGATCAATCAGCCAATGGAGGTACCATGGAGATAGGATGCAGTACCAGGAGCACAGAACTACAAAAAGTATTTATCTGAAGAGAGTATAAGCTAAACTCACTGCATGGTCTGCTGGTGTTCCAGAGCAGGAAAGCTGCACGCTGTGCCAGTCTGCAGAGGTGAGGGAGGAAGGCGAATACCAACAGGCCCACTTATAATGCGAGTCAGCATTCACTGAAAACACAGCAGATGCTAGGCAGCAAGTGGTCCCTCCTGTTTCAACCCAGCAGATTCGAGAATTCCAGCTGCTGCACGTTCAAGCTTAATTTAAGAATTATTTTCCCACCTTTTTGGATTCTTAGGCCTTCCTTGTATTTTAACTTTCACACTCTTGACACTAACACATAACATTCATAACAGCAAAATTATGTTACTAAAAGCAAAACCGCAATAAAATGGGCACACGTTTCAACTCCACCCCCTAGGGCAGGGGGCTCTGTGCATAAAGGAGGCTGTAGCACCTCGCCGTACCCCCAGCGGAGAACAATTTCCCCACAACCTCGTTTCCCCCGTCCCCTGCCTGCTATGGACCGGGTCTGATGAGGAACACTGTCCCCATGGTTCCAGAGGGAAAGGCTGGGAGGGCTCTAAGCTTGTCCTCCGGGCAGTTCAGCGGATTTACCGCGCTGTGCGCTCGCACCCCCGCCAGACCCAACCAAGCCCGCAGGAACGACACGAGAAACGCGCCCGGACCGACCCTCGCTGCCGGCAGCGCACACCGCACACGGCAGGAGGCGGGCGGGCCGGGGACAGCCCGTGGTGTCCCCGGTGCCCCCCGGCCGTGCTCCCCGTCCTCCCATCCCCGCAGTCACTCACAGTCTCTCCCAGCGCTCCCGCTCCGGCTCCGCCGCCGCCCCCGCGCAGGCACCGCCCCCGCGCCGTGCCCTTCAGCCCTTCGGCCCGCGGGTCAGCGCCGCTCTCCGCGGCAGGAGTGGGTAATGCCCTGCTGCTCCTTCCCGGAACCCATTGTCCCCTCACTGGGTTGGTTTTTGGTTTTGTTTTTGTTGTGTGGGTTTGTTTTTTTTTTTTTAGCTTCTGCTTAAGCACCGAAATACATTACGGGATACAGCGCAGCTTAAATATGCAAGGGGAAAAAAAAAACCCACCTCCCTAACGACTTGAGTCCAAGAATGTAGTGAGTTTATCATTCAAGAAATCTGATTAATGGGGCACTCGAAGCGTTTACATGTATATTGCATTCAAGAATATACTTGTTCAGATAAGCCAGCCAATAACATGTCACAACATCCTTAAACAAATACACTCTTCAGATGGTTGTGGTCATTAGGCACCACTCCAGCCAGAAATTTAGGGGACTAGACTTAACTACCTTGGGGCTTGTTTCAGGAGGTCGCCTGTTAACCTGGCACTTAAAATTCCAAAAACCAAGCAAAAGAAAAGGTAACAATGGCAGAACAGTCTGGTCGGTAACACAACAGCAGCTCAGGAGAATGAACCTAGCCTCTCTGATGGTACTAAAGAGTCTACATTCCAACAACCAACCAAAGCCAGCATTTTTCATCGTGACCCAAATTTACCTAGACCAAAGGTTCTTTTCTTACCTCTCTTAACTGGGAGTCAACAGTCACTCTGGTTAGACCTGCTCAGTTTATCCCTTCTGTGCAGTTTCTGTTTATCTTCAGTGCAGAGGCTGTTCTGAGGAATCTCGCCACAAAGAAAGTTCCCTGCTAATTAGAACCAACAGCAGCATTGCCATTCTGATCTAGCACTGAGCACACTGAAGGCAACAAGCCACACGCACTTAGAAGTGCTAGAAACCACATGAAAGTGTGCCCAGGCAGCCCAGCAGACCCCTTTGAATACAGGGCCATGCTGCTTTCAAGAGGCTGGCTGCTCCATGACCACGCTGCCCTCCTCCCTCAAGAGAAGCACAGCAGCCTTGTGCTGCCGGAGAACCACATGGAACAATAGTTCTGCAAGACAAAGCCCCATTGCAACATGTTGGGTCGTACATGTCAGAACAGCATGGGCTCAGGCAGTTACAGGAAAAAGATTTTGGGTATTTTTGCCCAAAATTGTGGGAGTTACACTTTTATCAATACACCTATGGATTATGAAAAGCACTAAAGCCACTCAGTCTTAGCAGCAATTAAACTCCATGGCAGAAACAGCATTACCAGACTACCCAAAAGAGCTGGGGAATTTGGAAGGATTGAGAATTTGGGGCTGCCTTTTTTCCTTGAAAATCCATGAAACAGTACCTCTACTTTTTCTCTTTAATCAGTGTGGGAAGGTTCTCTGTCAAGACTTAACATACAATGAAGTGGCTTTCTCATGTTTTTTAGATGCAATCAGCATTGAAATACATGCATCTTTGCACAGTGACACAGCAATTTTTGGAAAAAACACTATCACCAAAAAAATTATTGGCAAATTTTGTCAGCCATCATTGTGTAATTAAAACCCTAATTTCTACAGGCTGTCAACATTCCTTTCTTCTGACTTTTATAACAGTTGTGGATCCAGCTGTCAAGATTTGGCAATAGTAGAACAGTAGCTCCATTTTTTTTTCCCCCATGGAAAGCACACAAACCAAACTTTTTTCTTAATGGTAATTCTGAACATTGCACCTCTAACAACCTGGCAGCAGGCCTTCACAATTCCCAGGTAGCCATCATTGCTGGGGGGGGACAACAAAAAACCCCAAACCAACCAAACACCTATCACCAAATAAAAACTTTTGATTTATTCTTTTCTCTGGATAGGAATCCATGACAAGGCACCAGGCAAGAATAAGCAGTTAATCACAGAAGTGACTCTGACTCCATTTGTCCCTAATGTAAAAATGCAGAAAAATCTGAGCTCACACATTTGGATTCCAGCAAAGAATATCTTCCTGCTTTACAAAGCTGTGAAATCCTTTGAATGTATGCACACATCCAGTAGACATAGAACTCCAAGAAATATGGTGTCATAAAAATACTGGACTCTAACCTCACACTCTCTACCTACACCTCCAGAAAGGCTTTCCATGAAAAGCTGTTCTGTTGCATAACATGGAGTTGCAGCAACAATCCCTTTATCCTTACTAGACTATCTTTCCCTTCATTGTGTAGGAAAGGTAGTGAAATTTTGGCAGGAAAACTGAATGGGAATTTGACCTCTCTGGTTTTCCCTCTTGATAAAATCATATTATGATTGATCTATAATATGTTAATATTATATAATAATATAGTTTAATATAGTATAATATATATTATACTATATATTTTATATAGTATAATATAGTTTAATAATACTATATAATAATATAGTTTCGTTTTTCCATATACCTATTCAGATATTATTCACATATTTCTTCCATTTAAAAAAGACAGTAATAAATTCTCTTAACACACAGAGAACATTTCACAGAACATCAGACACCCGCATTTAATATTCAGGTTCTCAGGTTTTGAACAGTGTTCTTAAAAAGCACAATGAGGCCTTCTCTTCCTGCCTTAATAATTCAGTTTTACAGCAGTTAAAGTGAATGAAGACTATCGGTCTGTAAAGTGCTTGTACATCAGTTAATTAAACTTCCCTGGCATGTCTGTGCATAAGTCACCCAGAATGCACTGTTATCAGTACCTATGCTAAAACATGATCTAGCATTACGAAATTTTCAATTCATGTACACAATGACACAGCTGTATGTTATTTCAGAAGTTATTTCTTTTTCTTGTTGGATCATGCTTCTATAGATCAGCTTTAGACCAGTTGTTAGAGAAATGACTTATATTAAACAAACTGCCTTTTCTATCAGGAAACAGGAGATCTCAAAAGCCACAAGGAAAGACAGTGGTGGACTAAGGCAGGATCTAGGCCCTATGTCTGCAGAAGGATTTCCAGGCTAATTTAAGGCTTTGGACACCAAGCTAATAAGACTGGATGTAGATATAAAAAGTAGAGCTTGAACTTCTCACCTATGGGCTACTAAGGGCAAATCCACCCAGATACAGACTGACATGGGTCTCCACTGGGCCAAGCAAAAGCCATCGCTTGTTTGGAAGCTGTACAGTGATGTGCTCATGTGGTGGTATTTCCAACGTCATCCTGATTCTCAGGAAATAAAAGCACCAGTCTGTTTACAGCCAGCCTGGAACACAGGATCTTAGATTTATTTTAAGCAAGGTTATGGTGCAGTAGTCACACTACAGGTATTTTGAAATTAGCTTCACCCATATGAGCAGTTCACATTGGAACACCGAGAAGAGATTGGTGCAACACCCTCCATCTGGACAAGAACAGGAAGAAAGAATTAGTAAGTCTTTCTAGTGGGTATACAGATTGTTAAAACAAACCTCTTTTGCAATAGCCTAATAAACACTGAATCACTGAAAAGCCTACCACTTACAAGACAAAAGATAACCAAAGCCTTTGGAAAGAGCAGTTGAGGTCATTAATTCTCTGACTGTCCTTCTGTCTTTAATATCTTTATGTCAAGTAAGTGCAATTATTAAGTGTATGCAAAATAAAATCTCTGAGGTCTATAGTTTGTCTTTTTCTCATTTAGTGCAGTGCTACCTATAATGTTATTCTGATTTTTTTAGTATTCTCCGTTGTCCATTAGAACATTGAGGCCTAGTAAAAACCAGTTATTTCTAATGAGTGTTCAAGCCACTAGAACAGTGACCAAGCTTCAGGCTCTAGAAGCAAGATCCCAAACATCCCCAAACATACACAAAGATAGCACTGGAAAGGCAGTCCCTGCACTTTTGCAAGATCAGGACATCAGAGGAAAATAGTCCATCTGCAGTCCTGGTTAATTGCCTGCAACTACTACATCGTTTCTAGTAAAATCCACCATTTGTCCTTAGGACAGCAAGTTTCTATAGGCAGTCAAAAAATGTATCTGACCAAGTTGATTCTATGCGGCTAGAAAAACTAGTGTAAATATTCTTTATGTAAGTATTATAGGTGACCAACTTGTAAGTTTTAAAACACTTGGTTGATTTAGCTGTTACTCAGAAGTATTTGTTCAAACTCTAATAGAGAAAACCGGTCTTTCTCTAACAAACTTGACCTTCTCCCATAGAAGATGAGCTGCTCTTAATATTTAAAATTTGACAGAAAAAATCCACAGCCTCTTCTGCTAGAAGAATAACCATGTTATAAAACCAAGATAACCCTGGTGTTAGAAGTGTTGATGCCAATTTGTGTCATTTTGACAGAACTTGGCTAGGAATCAAATACACATGCCAGCGACCTTCAGTTCCAACTCCTAGTGGTAAGGCTGTAATGAGTACTTAGGCATAGTAAACTTCTAATCTAGCAGAGCTACAGCCACACACTCTAGCCACAGCCTTAGAGTTAAGCTCTTAAGCCTTTTATTACCCTGAACTATTTGTCTGTGCAACTTTCTTCTGCTAGAGCAAAATACAAATGTCTTACTATCACACTTAATTTCAATACTGCATATCTGTACTCTGCTAGCATTCATTCTTGGTCATTACACATCAAACTAAGAAGGGTCACAAACTATGTATTTCATATTTTCAGTGTATAGTTTTCACTTAATTATTTGTGAACTTTCTTTTTAAGAGGCTGTGCTCATCTCTGGGTATATAGACTCTGTTCATGTTGACATCAATTTTTACTTAACTTTCATCACAACACTAGAAAGAAAAACAATACACCACAGCACCCAGTTGTGCAACACATGCACAACCACAGAGTATCTGAAATGACTTACTCTAAATAATGACTGAAACCGACAATGGTGAACATCATACAGAGAAACGCAACAAAAGGCATTCTACTTACTTAGCAAGGTACATTTCAAGTCCATAGCAACCCTTCTGCAAGTCCTATTTCCTGGAACATATGGATTTATGTGCCTTTAACGGGCACATGAAAAACTTGCAGCAGAACACAATTAAATCACCATCGGTCTTTCTTCCTAGAACTAAGTTATATTTCATCACCCTTTTTGGTGACTGGTTTAATCACCAACCTAGAACTAAAAGTTCACAAAGATATTGTTTAGATTTAGCATAAGTATTTTGTTCATTAGATAAAGCTTGTCAAAGGTTGCAATTTGTTTGAGAAACGTTGATAAGTTTTCTTTTGTCCACTTAAAAAACCCCAAACCACACAAAACAAAAACCCAAAATATAAACATCACCTTCTGTTGGTACTGTGTCTGAGTGTACTTTCAAGCATTTTTCCCCACACCCATTTTGTTCACATCCACTGTCATTTTTTTCCACTGCATAAACTGGCAAGTGTAGCACATACTTAAAACAATCGTATAGGGGCTAAAAGCCAAGAAATTTATGGTCACACCATTCTGCAAAATTAAAACTAAGCATATTTTAGTGCATTTTGTATCCTGTTCCTAATTGAACTAAATTTGTATTTGGTTACTCAGCAGTTGACAGTGGGACAAAATAACGTATGGTATGAAATAGTGCACTGATTATGCTGAGACCTTTCAAGGTCACCATTTGCTGTTCTACCAAAACAGCATCTGAAAGCAGGGGTTGCTCATGTATCTTGCACGTTAGGTTTGAAACTCCCAGACTTCTGGGAGAGAAAGGGGGCTGCTTAGGTAAAGGGAGTGGCAAGGCTAATTGCATTTCAAGCCACAACTCTTCAGGAAACGATCCATGTCATTCCCCATTCCTGTGGTTTTACTATTACGATCCAAGAACACTCACAGAAAATTATGTTAGCACCTTGAGATCATTTGGCAAGTGTTTTTCTACCTATGCCAGCTATTGTTCCAGTAACAGCCAACCTGCAGAGGCCCTCAGTAGCTGAAATTGAAAAAAAAAAGCTCTGGAGAAGAGCAGAGTTAGTGAAATCCTTATTAATTCACAGCTTTTCATGTGCAGTAAGAGATATACACCTAAAGGCTTATGGGATGTGAATGAAAGTCACTTCACCTGGGAGATAACCAGTGAAAAGAGATGACTAAAGATCTACCAAGCCAGATGAACAATGCCCTAAATGTTTAATAGAGAAGCCAGTGAAACCCACTAAGAACTCTGAGTTGTAGCCATAAGACTCACATGGAAACCATTAGAGTTGTGTTTTTGTTGAATCAGGGGAAGCCCTAGGTAAGCATATTACAGATGACTCAGAAGAGTGGCTCTGAATTGAAGCAATTTCTCAATGACAGAGATGCCAAAGACAACCCCATCATCAAACTTCACATGATATACAGAATAAACAGGAAAAACTTTGTTTCCACTTTAATTAAGAAAGTATTCAGGCTTATTCTAATTAGTTCATTTTTTCTAATTTCCTTTAACTATTGCTATCAAACTATTTAGCTTATTAAGAACCACAAAACATCCTATTTCTAAATAACTGCCTAACAGCTGCAACACAGTTCATTAGGTACATACAGTCAAGCTTTTCTCCCCCAGGAAGCAGGCATTAGTAATTACCCTTAATTCAGGAGTCTCTTTCTCTCTCAGAACAGTAGCAAACTATTCACACACAAAAATATACTGAGAACTTACCCTCCCTTAGGAGAGCATCTCCTCTATATGCGTGTGAGGCACTACTACACAAAGAAGTCTAATGTAGCTTTTTTCTGAAATGCTGATTTTGTTAAACATCAAGCAAAGCTGTATGGTGTCTTCATGCTGCAACTACAGAAAATAAATCTAGTGTCCAGAATCAAGAAACACATGGCTGTTACTATTCTGTCCTAATCACTATCTCCTTAATACTTCTCAACAAGTTATCTTTTAGGGACAGTGGTAAGGACACTGTGAGCATGTTTGGTCTATCTGATCATGTGCCTTAACTGCCCTATGCATCTTTTACGCTACACCCCATAATTATTTTCTGGTATTTACCGGCACTGCTATTCCCAAATTTCATAAAATGTTAAATAATCACTTCATGACACTGTATAAATAAACAGAGCACCTGACCAGAGTGAATGAGACATGGGATACTTTTTGCTACCTTAAGTAAACAGTATTGTTTGAAGTATTAATACAACTATAAAAGCAAATATATGCAGTTTACAAAATGTCCAGTTTTCTCAAAGAAGACTTAAGTAGTTAACTTCAAAACTCACAGTGAATGAAAGCCTCTAAAGACCAATTCCACATCAGTCAGAAAATGCATGAACATAAATAGGGCTTCATAATCATAAAAGCAAGTAAAAACAAAGTTCCTAAACAAGACAAAAACAAGATAAAGGGAAACAAAGAACAACCAAAGTCTAGTACTTCATTTAAAAAATGGCTTTTAATATAAATCTGAATACAAAAATAACCAAAACACCCTACAGTCATAGCAAACAAATCCTCAAAGTCTTCTCTCATCAGTTTCCTGACAATTTGGCAAGCGCTTGTCTTCTCTGTTCTGCAGTCATATACTCACAGGCTTCCAAAATATTTACTATAATTAAAGTCTGTTGAACTGTTTTTGCTTTTACCCATATTCTTCCATTCATTCCCAGCACCAGCTCAAATGGGTACAATTGTGACAATTCCTGAATTATTTCACATTTGGGAGCCAGGAGTCTGTAAACACGATTAAAAAAAGTCAGATGAAGAAGTGCTTAAATTTACAGATAGCACATTGTTATCAATCAGTAACACCAGCAGAACTGCTGTTATGGGAGCTATTAAAGCAACACCCGAAGGTAAGATGATCAAGTTGAATATACATGCAAAATATTAATACAATACCAGATTTTTAAGTCTCCTCTCATACAAAATATATCTACCAAAAAAATACAACAGTTGTGAATTTAGCTGGGTTTTTTTCTAATTAAGATTCAGAAGTAATACTTAACAAATTTAAAGTGAATTGATACTGTTATAACAATTCTATGACTTAATAAATTCTAAATGTACAGTATTTGAAAAAGTGACATTTTTAAAGTGCTGCTATTTATAAATTTGACACCTAGGAGGCATCTTTCAAAACAGGACTTGCCTTTTACTTCAGGAGACTGCTTTATTTTTATTATGTGACAGCATAGTGAAAAATAAAGTTCTCAAGAATACTGTAGTATGTCTAGGATTAAATCAAGCTTGGACAGGCATTCAAAAAGAAGATAAACACATCAGGATTTAGCAGTTTACTTGTAATATCCTCTTATTTCTTTACGTGTACACAGACAAAATTTGGAAAAGAAATAGAAAGGCTGCAAAAAGTCTTTGTATCAGTTCACACTAACTTCTGATGGGACATATAAATCAGACAAATAATTACAGGTGTGAAATAGCTGCTCTACATCTCCAGGTTGCTCATCCAAAGAACGAAGCCAAACAAAAAGCAATAACAAAGCTTGGCTATAATTTATCCACATAATTTGATATTCTTTGATAGTCACAAAAAATCCTGTCTTTACATCAGCATAAGTAATCCAAAGTTCACAATACATTTAAAAGCTTATGAAACAGTTCCTGGTTTAACAAGTCAGTTTTAAGTTAAAATCCTACAAATTTATCTGTATATTTTTATTTCAATGCAATTTATTTTTCTTTGGGAAATTACATGTACTAATGTGGAAAGACTCCTTTAATCAGCTGTCAGCCAAATGTACATACCCTTAAGCAGAAAAAGGACAATAAGCATTTCCAGTTGTTAAACTCCAGGGTAGTCTATACATACCTGAAACACTGTCCTGAATGTTTGATTTCCCCAGGACACTAGCTTTCTTCTCCATACTGCCTTGGCAACCACATCACTTGTTTTAAACAGGTCACACAACACAATAAAGAAGAGCATCTAAATCTCGTAAAAGTAAATGCTCTTTCTAGGTCAATATCCATATTCCATTCAGTACAACTGGTATAAATGCCCTACAAGAACTACACACTGATTACCAAATTGCCCACATTGTTAGAGGAATCCTACCCACCATATTCCACATTAAAATGACTACTTACGTTCCTTAGTACTTACTTTCTTATTAGACCTAAGGAAACTTTGAAGAGGAAGCCATCTTGTCCAATTATTCCCATTCCACTTGATTTTCCACTGCTGTCTATACAGACCATCTCTGGTTCCATGTCTTTATTTGCTACAAGGAACTGACCATAAATAAGGTCTCCCACCTAAACAAAGCAGTGTCAAAAAATAAATGTAACAGACAAGATCATACTGCATATTTGTAACAAATATTGATTATTGATAAAGATCCTTTAGAGAAGCCAAAAAATAGTTTTAAAACAGTGGTGACAGAAAAATAAACTTGTATACTAGAAATTTTAATCTTCCCTTGTTCTACTACATACAATATCCTCCATGAACAATTATCTTGTACCACTACTGGAATTTCTATGATAAAAGGACAGAATTTTATTTAATGGAGTTAAATAACTCTGTTCTTTTTAATACCATATATAAATTCCTCTTTCTTTAGACTTTAATGACATTAAAAGTCTAAGCAACCTGCTCTTGTAATCATTTATCAGGACAACAGCAACAAAAAAAAAAAAAAAAGAAACACACCAAGGTATTTTTCTTTACATTTTTCTTTCATTTTTACATTCTGGTGATGATATTTCACCTGAGTGCAGAAACTGGCACGCATCTTTACAGTAGTGTTGTTTTG
>JAWWMP010000167.1:10193312-10214704 GCA_035047865.1 Dendrocincla tyrannina
CCGCCCGCGCTCCGCCGCCATCGCCGCGCTGTGCCGGGCCGGCTGCGCCCCGTGGGTGCGGGGCCACAGCGACACCGCCCGGCGGGCCCGGAACACTCAGCGACAGCGACACCGCCCGGCAGGGCCCCGCAGGGACAGCGACAGCGACACCGCCCGGCAGGGCCCCGCAGGGACAGCGACACCCCCGCAGCCCGCACCGCGCCCGGCCCATCGCTGCAGGGAAGCAGACCTTCCGCAGCCTCCCGCCGCTGCCAGGGAACTGCCAAGATAACACTAGCGCAGTTAAGCGTTAATTGATTAATTAACTGAATTAATTCTTCCAGCTGCAGTTGCTTGCAGGGATGTTTAATACCTGATTGGAAGCTGCAAGTAGAGCAAACAGCTGGTCAATTTTCGGGTGAATGTCAGCCAAGGGGTTTGTCAGCGAGGAGGAAAATAGCACTCTGCCTTAAAGTGTAAGTTCCATAATAAAGCGTTTATTGAAAAATGCGCCCTCTACTTGGCTACAAAACTCTTACTCTGTGTTAGCGCAGGTTCCTTCTGCTAAAGCCCCAACAACCTCTTCTTCCCTGAACCACTTTCTAGTCTTAATCTACGTGTACCTATGCATTTATACACACGCGTGTATAATCCCTGAATTACTCGGGCAGGATCAGCGCGTAGCCCGCTGATCGCAGACACGGCTGGCTAGGGGTGTTTTCGGCTTTGTGGACGCCCCTCTCCGCCGTGAGGGGAGGACACGGCTGGGGGTCAGACCGGTGCCCGCCGCCCTGAACGGGGCTGGCCCGGGCGCTGTTGCGCGGCAACCGAGCGCGTCGGGGCCGGGCCGGGCGGGGCGGGGCGGGGCGGGGCGAGCGGGCGGTGCCGCGGCGGCACAAGCAGGGCAGCGCCTGCCCCGCCTCCTCGGAACGGGACCCGGACCGCCCGGGGAATCCAACGCCGAGGGCAGCGGTAAGGAGCGGGCCGGCCCGCGTGTAGCGCAGGGCAGGGGCAGAGGCCCGGGCTGTGTTTCAGTGGAGCCCCAGGGCGGTGGCGGCTGCCGGGAAGGGCCGGGACGGTCTGGCCGAGCCCTCGGGCCCCGCACTCGCCGCTCGGGGCGGGGCCCCTGGGCAGTAAGGGGAGGGTTGTGTTTGATTAAACAGGGCGAGTAAAACTGTGTGTGTGCAAAGAGTTGTGCCTTTTGTAACTGTACAGAGCGATTGCTTCAGGTCCTGGTCTCGTATACATATCTTAAAGATAGCTGTGTTAGTTCAAACTAGAATCTACCCTTAATCTTTCACAATACTTCACTGTTCTTAAAAGACTTGTATACAGATATTCAACATCGTGTTGTGCTTTTGAGGGTTTTTTGCTGTCATGCAGACCTAGAATTACCAGTGTATTTCCAAGTAGTTTGTGAACTATGCATGTCTAAATAGCAAGGGGAGGAGGAGTTGAGCATTTTTTCTGCAGTGATTGGTATAACTGACCTATCATTGGAGCTTTTATAAACTGAGCCAATATTAAATTTAAATAACTTTCTTGTATAAATTGCAAGGTTAGTAAAAAGTGACGTCATATGTAGTGTTTGCTGTCTGAGGCAAAAATGTCATTGATGGTTAATATCTGTCTGTTTATTGTTAGTAGATTTGGATGGAGTCTCAGTATCTGAAGCAATGCCTTGGAAATTGCTTGAAGAAAGGACTGGCAGAGGTTGTAGAGCACCGGCCAGCAGATCCAATAGAGTATCTTGCACACTGGATTTACAGTTACAGAAGAAACTTAGATGAAGAAAAAAAGGTGGATCCAACATAGGCAAAAAAAAAATCATTATAATTGATGCTATATAATACCTCTTTTTTTTAATTGATTCTATGTTGCCTCTGGAATAGAGAGTATTGGAGAGGGCTGAGCTGGAACAAGAACGGGAGGCAGCACGAGCAGAACTTGAAATATTGAGAAAAAAGGAGGAAGAAGAGCGAATGATCCAGCAGAAACTTGAAGAACAACGTCAGGTTAATAATACTTAATAACAGATAATTCAAAATGGTGTCTGGTGTTGTGGCATCTTGTAGCTCTTTGTATACTTCAAATGATTTTGATAAAGATGGCATAAAGGAAGTATTTTAATTTCACTTGTCTGAGTAACTGAAATTATTAGTCACCACATGGGCTGGAAAACTTACACACTATACAGTAAAATGTTATTAAAAAAATGAAGGCACTTAAGGTGAATAAAACCCAATTTAAGACTTACATGAGGAGGAACTGGTTAATTATGAGCAAGCGCTGGTGCAAATAAAGCTAGAAATAATTGCAAAAATACTAGAAAGTCTGGGAGTAATAACCAATCATTGTCCCAAGCTGCTTCAGCGTAATATCACTAATGCAAAAAAAGGTAATGAGAATGTATACGCAATTAGAGAGTCCTGAAAATGGTTGAAAATCAATGAATGAAGATTTCTTATTTAAGCAGTATGTATATCCAGATGCAGTGAGCTGCCTTTTTCTTTCTTTGCTACTTGAGCTTTCTGTTGGCATAAAGTAATTATAATCCTATACCATTTGAATTTGTGAGAAATAAATATAACATCCGTGTTTCTAACTGTTGTTTATAAAGGAGTCATGTGAACTTGATTACATGTGCAACAACCTCAGTGTTGCTGTGGTGATGTTGACATGATTTGACTGGATTTTTTTATATGGCCGACATTGATAATGTTAAAATCAAAAGTGTAGTTTTGAATTTGTGCTGCTCACATTAAGCCCAGTTCTAGTGTAGGTTGCATTTATTCTATTTCAATTGCAATTTTTAAATTTGGAATTTTCTGTTTTGCAGACCAGGAGTTATGTTCTTAAGGATTTTATGAGTGATTTAAAATAGTAAATAAGATTGTGTCTAAAGATAATTCACAGAGAATTAAAAAAAATCATTTAATGTAAATATGGAGACAATGTAGAAACATACATTAGATGCATTTTTAAACCTAACTCACAGAATACAAGAGCAAACAGTATTTTCTAGTGCTGTTGAATGTAAATACTTAGATTATGAAGTTTCTAAAGTTTTGATGCAATAGGACTTATGCTTACAAATAAAAGACTTTCTATTAGATATTTCCAGTTACAACTACTAAGCGTTGCTGATGGACATGATTAATGTTAGTGACATTGCTTACCAATCCTCTATAGATTTGATGCTATATTGTTGCATCTGTCTGTGCTAGATACTACACAAAGTGTCAAAGAGCTTAATCCAAAGTCTAGGAGATAACTAATAAAGTGATAAAGAACATATGGAATGAGACAGTATCTGAAGTGTGTACACTAACTTCAGTTAACTGTTTCTTCTTCCTCTTGGTAGTAAAGCCTTGTTATCCATGAGAGTGTAAACCTTTGAAAATGCTGAGCCAGATGATACTGAAAGGACTTTGTTATTAATATTGCAGTTACATTTTATTCTTTCTTTTTGTTTTATTTATGATTTCAATTATGAAATATATTGTAAACAACGTGGTGGAAATATGAATGTGGGGGTTTTTTCTTTCTAATTTGTCCTTTCTTAAACTGACTGCAGGCTGAGCTGGAGAAAGAACGTCAGAAGTTGGAACTGCAGAGTAAAGAAGACAACATGGAGTTGCAGCAGGAAGATCAAAAGGTTTAAGCCAAAGCTTAGCTGGTAGTTTGAAAATATCGTTAATCAGCCATCTTTTCCAGATAGAGGCATCAATTATAAAACACAAGGCAGAAGTCCATGAATGTTGAATGAACACGTTATTTGAAAAAAAAAAAAGGTGTAAATGGGGTAAAAATGTCTAATACCTTGTTTTTGCAGTCTGAATTTTTTACTTGAACTTTGGTCTGGTCTATTAGATGTATTTAGTTTATTTTCAGAACAGAGAATAAATGTATTACAAAATGTAGCATAGGGCCATTTTCGCTGATGCGTCCACATTCCTTCATGGCATTTATGAGAAAGTATTGTAACATAAACACGTCTAACTTAACTATTGAGACAGTAATGTTTTACAGGGTGTTAGTGCAAAGTCCATTTGCTATACCTGGAAAAGGAACTGTGGTTTGGAATTGTGATGCCTCTTGATTCTGAGATCTTCCTAGTACATGGGAATTTAAACTAACGGAAGAGTGTGTATACAGATATCTGAGTCTTTTAATGCTACTTCAGTAGAAACAGACACTGATAATTGTTGTGTTTATCTCCATAAAGCTTTTAAATGTGAATATCTCTTAAATTTATGGGAAGCATGTAATATTTTAGCCAAGTGTAAGTTTTTAGAGCACTCAAAATACTTACAGAATGTAATTGTAGAAAGATGAGAGTATAAAAGTGACAGAAAAAATGAATATGTAGAAATTTAAACTAAAATTGCTGTTATTAAAAAACCAGATAAAAATGGTCTTAAGGATACAAAGACCATATTGATATACTAACAAATTTTATGGTACTTACCTAAGATGTTCTCCTTATATTGATACATAATGTCTTGTTAACACACCTAAAACATTCTCTCTATATTTCATGACATAGAGTATTTTAAACTGAAAACTGGTTTTTATTACCATAGGAAGATGAAAAGACAGTACCTGAACTTACAGATACACCTGGAACACCTGATTTGACCAAAGCTGAGGGGCTAGATGAGGGTGGGCAGCTTGAGGTAAGTGTTTAGCAAGAGATTATGCGTGACTGATTCTTACATATTTGCTTTTCTGTGCTGACTTATCAAGGGTTCAAACTCTTGCTGGTACTTTCCTATGGCTTTAAGGGATGGTATTTTGGCCACAACCTCCAAAATGCCCATAGCCTGTTCTCTAGTACAAGTTAAGACATTCTAATTTTTTAATTCCTTTTATACTTGGTGGACCAAGCAAATGAGAGAACATGAATCAGCCTTCATTTAAAGGAAGGCAAGGCAGTGCTTTTAACAGACGATGCCAACTCCTGTGAAATCCCTCAGCTTTCTGAGGATTTACTGGTCATAAAGGTATTGATACCTGTCTGACAGTTTCCTGTTAGAGTATTTCAATGTGGTAACTTGAGATTTTGATATACTAGTTTTAGTACATCATTATCAGAAGGCTTTTTCCTTTACTAACTTTGAAAGTTTGTTTGCTTTATTTCTGGTATCAGTAGTGTAATTCTAGCTCAGAATTTATATTGTAATATTAATATGCTTTATGCTTAAGTCTAGTTTAATAACAGCTGTTTTATGAGTGTTCTCTAAATATATTATTAACATGCTTATGACTATTCTTATGGTCAGGTTTTCAAAGGTGTTTTTTCCACTAAGGTAAATCAGATGACTTCTCACTATCTTGTGTAGGCCCAACTTTTATAATTTTCTGATAATTGCATATGAGAAAGTATTCTTGAGGATTCAGGCATATTTTATGTGTTCTTGAATAAGCAAATTGCAAAACCAGAAGTGAAAATGACTAGTAAACATACCTGCTGATTCTTACATGTGCCATCTTCCAAGTTTTCATGCATAAAATAATTTAAAGTTAGATTATGTTGGTCTTTGGTAATGTTAATTGAGGTTTTACTTTGATATGTTTGAATATCAAATCAAGAACAGGTTAATAGAATATATAGAGTTGTACTGTTGCAATGGTTCTGCCCTCAGAATCACGTTTCATCCAGATTTGTTGGATTTTATAATAAAAGCCTGGTGATAATGTTCATTGTATTCCACTGAATGGAAGAACACATGATTATACTGATGAGTACCAGCTTGTCTGTCATGTGAAGTTTTTTTTCTGTTTTCTTTTTTGCAAAGTCCGGTGAATTCTGATAAGTGAAAGAATTTTTTTGTTGTTTTTTAGAGTGGAACAGATCTCGCAGCAGAAGCAGAAGAAAGTTCCTAACTGACCTGAAAGCCATAAATATATTTTCTCCTCATTATTTGCTGACCCTGAAGTGTAGGATGTTGATTTATGTATTTTATATGTAGAATTGATTTACACACCTGTTGTTTCAGTGTGTCTGTTTTCAGGGTGTTTATAGAATCTATAAAGTCTGTTAATACTGGCACTGATTCTTCCTTTTTGTTCTTAAACTATGACTGACTTGGAGGAAGAAAACTGCAATTGAAATGAAAGCAGCAAATACATTTTCTAGTTATTGCACTGGAAGTGTAACCATAATAAATACAGATATAATTGATGTGTCAGTATTATTTGAGGGTAAATGCTACAATATGGTAATTTGAACCAATATTAAAAGAATATTTTTGAAATACAAGAATTTGTGTGGTTTCTGATAGAAAAAGGGAATTCGAAGAGAGAGTTTTGCACATCAAAGTACATGCAAAAATCCAATCAGAAGATTTTCCCAAGTATTTGGAAGAGATAAATTTAACTCTTGGTATAGGTTGTCCAGAATATTTTGTGTCTCTTTGTTATAAACGAAAAAGACATCAGCATTAAGAAATCCTGTGCTTCTTCAGTAAAGTGTGCCTTTACATCTCAGTGTCTTCTAGTACAGGTTAGTTGGACAATAACATTAAGTCATTGCCAATATTGTATAATAAAAATATCTTTCATTACAAATTCATTGCATAGTTAATGCATTCACAGCATTCTTCAGTTTTGGGATGAAACAGATTTTTGTGATAATTTCGCTTTAATTTATTTATATTAGTGCTGACTCTTAATGAGTTTGCTGTCTTTGGCAAACCCCAAAATACCTGTAAACTCAACAGGGCAAAGGTCAAGTGTATAATAAATATTTTTCTGCTTTGAATAACTTTGGTTCGTGCAGCTCATACTAAGCATAATCCTATCAGTTTTTAAAAATGTAAGTACTAATTATTTTTAGTATAGTAATATATTATTTTTGCCCTAAAAATGAAATGCATTTATTAAAAAATCCTGTGCCCTGTTTATTGCTGCATTGCTTTTTGGATGCTGTTAGCTAGAACACCTTAAATGAATAACCTTAAAATCAAAAAAAAAAAAATGTCACTTATCAGGTATAAATAATTAAAAATGTTTGTATAATCTTTGAAGTAATGAAAAATGGAGCTATTTTGTGACTAGGAGGTCAGGCTTTGCTATCTACATTTACTCTCAATGGGTATAGGTTTGCAATTTCTATGATGGTCAAGAATCTTTTCTGTGACATGAATATACCCTTATGGTTAATATTGCAGTGAACCAATTTTGTCACAGTTTATGATTACATTTATTAGTAACAGTTACAACAGTATCACTTTAAGGACATTCTTGAAAATACTACATTCTAATTACATCTTTTAACACTATATGCACAGCAGCTTCTTGTGGCAATTTCAAAGGAATGGAGTAATTGGATAAATAGATGGAGCTTCTCTTTTGAGTCAGTCTGTATAACTGAATCTTGTTATTTAGATTAAAATTTTTAAAAATTGAGAAATAACTCATGTCCATTTACATTTTATGTCCAATCAGGTTGACTCTGAAAATTTCAACCTTCAGCCTTCAGATCGTAAGACAGTGTTTTAAAACATGTTAGGAAATAATTCTAATAACATGTGGCCTTCATTTTTTAATCTTTTCATAGTTTTTGTATCTTTGTTTGATTTTGTTATATGTGTGTCCACTAGAGTGCATCCTAAATAAACACACTGGGGGCTCTGTGAGTTACAGCCCATGGAAACTGCAACTAATGTTTGTCATTTTGTTTCTGCTTATTTTTAACTGTGGCTTTTTCTTTGTAATCCTGCAGTACATATTCCCCATTTTCTTTCAAGATAGGAATTGAGTTTTTGGATGGAAGCTTACCAGAAAATTTCTTAGCAAGGGTCAAAATAAAATGGTAAATTCCCATTTACCTGCTCCTTTGCTGTTACGTGCAGAAGACATTTGTTGTTAAAATGTTATTTATAGGAATTCCCAGTTTTCTCAAGATTTCATATGCATAGACTTGGTGCATTATTCCCCTTCTGCAGCTTTATATGAATTCTTTTCTTGGGTATGGGACAAGAGGGTAAACAGTTCTTGGCTCAGTGCTTTCTTGAGGTGCAAACCAGCCTGTAGGCAACTTGGAAATGTAGTTCGTGACAAAGATGTTCGGGTGTCTAAACCTGGATTATGCCTTCTCTTTCTGAACTTTCACCTTCTTTCGAGTATATCAAGTTAGAGCCAGGAATAGGAGGAGAACAGGTGAGAAGGTAACTATTTTAGTTACTGCACATGATGTGATTTCAGAAGTGTTAATACAGTTTAACCTCTGAATAAAATCTAAAGTTGTATATTGGAAAAAAAAAAAGACAATCACCTAATGTAACTTCATCTACAGCTTACACTCCCTTTGAATGCATTTTTTGTGGAACGAAGATGATGGTATTCAGAGGCAAATGATAGAAACTGAAAATAAGGTGCTAAATACTGACAGATTTATGAAATTGTCATTTTTCCTTTCCTCTGAATAAGAGTGGTCTTACTTAAGCTGCGCTCAGATCATGTATAGATCCTTCACAGAATGTGCTGATAGTAAAGGGCTTGTTCACAGCTGTTCTCATTCCAACAATACTGAAGCATAAGGATGAAAACAGATATGAAGCCCAGAATAGGACAAAATGATGCAGATTAACTATCAGTCTGCTCACAAAGATGATAACTCAGCTCTGCCGTGTGAGAAAGGAGAAATACATGTTGCAGCAAGCACATTTTAATCTTACCTTTTAACAGAATAGGCTTTATTATTTTGCGGTCCCCTTTCTTATGATGGATGGTTTTCACAGTCTAAAGGAACTAACTTATCTTTTTGTAAGCAAAAGCTTTATACAGTAATTCACTAATGGGAATGAGAGCCAGATGAATTAGTCTGGATTAAATGCAAAACTGAATTCCTCTGAACTTTACTAATACAGTTTACTTACATTTGAAGTCAGCTATTAAGTGCTTTACTTCTGTGAACTTTTTCCTGTACTTAGGATACAAAAAGAACAGTGTTGTCTATTGACTACAGATAGAAAACAGTCTAAACCTGTTATTTGCTGATAAGGACTGATGTACTTTTTAAAATATATCACCAGTACACTTGTTTGCTTTTTTGGTTTTGTGTTTGTGGTGGGTTTTTTTGTGGATTCTTTTTTTTTTTTTTTTTGGGTTTGTATTTTTGTAGTTTGCTTTTTTGTTGGTTGGTTGCTTTTGTTTGTTTTGGGGTCTTTTAAAAACTTGTGTTTGTTTTCTGGCACTACCATTATAATCCTTCATGCAGTCATTGTGCTTCAGACTTGTGTATTTGTTATGATTCATACAATGGAAGAAGTTATACTATAATAAACATTTATATAGGTGTTGGGTTAATAGTAGTGGGAGGAAGGCCAGGTAGAGGAAGGTGCCATTTTTTTGAGCTGTCACAGAGTGTAGCAAACTTTTTAAGAAGTTAAGCAGAAGACTCATTCCCAGAATTTGAGAGTTTTCAGATGTATGTACAATTTAAATGCTGTGGGTCTTCCCTGTTAACCTGCACCTCGTAGAATCATTCTGATTAACAAAAATCAGTATTTAACTTGGATCAGAGATCAGAATTTTTGTAATCTATGCAACTTATTGGAAATAAATTAGAATATGCTTGTTGTTTTGTTTAAAAAGAAATAAAAATTGAGGCAAACAATTTCTGGTGCTCTGAGGAACTATTCTTCCAGGATTTCACTTTTGTTCTCATTGTAGTTGCTTAAAAAGCTGTGGTTGACATTAAGATTTCATGAGATTGATGACTGAGCTCTCAACTAACATGAACATGAGAAGCCATCTCCCAGTTATTAAACTTTTAATATAGTCATGTAGTTATTAAACTTTAAATTAATAAAACATGAGAGAATTGATTGACTCAAACTACGTGCAGGGAAGATACTGCAAAAGTAGAAAAATATTAATTATTGTAGGGAGGGTTGGAAAGAGGAAATATTCATGTAATAAATCATACCCATTTCAGCAATGTGGCACTGCAGTTCCCTTTTGCTCAGTTTCAAGTCACATTCCTGGGAGTGTGTTTGGCTTCTCCAATCATTCTGCTTAATTTCTACTCCACCTCTTGGATGTACTTTCTTCCAGAAATGACTGGCTGCACACAGACACACCTGTATTTGGTTCGTTATTATCTTAAGCAATTGTGGTTTTGCCACTGATGTGTTTAGTAGATAAGTTTAAAAAATGCTATTTATTTAGCCGATAATTGTAATCCTGGAAACAGGAGCTGGTGTTTGTTTCACTGTAAGCCTAGCTGCACTGAAAAGTTGCCCTTAAGCACTGACAGCTGAAAATTTCTGGGGCTGGGATTGTGGTGAAGCTCTGAGACAGCTGTTCAACATTTTTCAGCAGGCATATGTATCTGAGTGGAGCCTATAGTAAAAATGCTCCACTATGTGTTTTATTGTATTTGCTTGTATTTGAAAACTATTGAGTCAGGTTTATCAGGAAGAAGTACGAACTCTGCAAGAGCTATGGTCATATACTAAAGCACTGTACTGTGACACTAGTATCTCAAAAGATCATGTTTTTATAGACACTGATCTCTTAATATCCTTAGGTTAAATGTTTCTGCCACTGCTCAAACATAGGCCACTGTGAACTCAAACACATTTTCCCCTTACCCTTCTTATGTGATTTTTCTAGCTTTTGGTTTTGTTTTTTCTTTTTGTAAACTGCCACTTGGAAACTCAGCATAGTTATGATGTGTGAGTCTGTCTCTGAATGTGCCCAAGCTTTGCTTGGCACAAAAAATCAGGAGAATACAGCCAGAGCTATATATTTGACTGTCTCTTGACATAGGGTACTGTAAGAGCAGGTTTCTCTTTTTCTGGTGCAGTTTCTTCAAATGTCCCTCCAGCAGCTACAATTTTCTCACTATTCTGTGACTGCAAGAAAGTTGCCACTGGTGAGGTAAGCTCATGCAGCTGGCAGTAATGCACCAATAGTCTTCTTCACGCTTCTTTAAATAAAAGGGCCATCTAACCTTTAAAGAAAGATCCACTGACTTTTCTGAATTTTTCTTTGTGTGGTAGGATAAGTAAATTCCTAGTGTTAAGTAAAATACATTTTTATTGCTTACAATATTTCAGTGTTACAGACACTGTGAAAATGAAACCTACAGCTTTGGGTAGATTCAAATATTTGTGAAGTCAAAATCTAGGAATTGATTTCATATTCTAGTTTTCTCTCTGCGTATAAGTTTTTTTAGTTTCTAAGGAGATCAAGTCTGTGCTTATCGAACTTGCTGGCAGGAATGGTAAAACATTTATGCTAACCATGTGGAAATGTCTGTATGTGTCTTAAGAATAATTACACATTGAAATAACTTTGCTGACCTTGCTCCTAAAGACTTCTAGAGAATCCTGGTAACATATTTTATGGCACTGCGGAGGTGGAGAGTTAACAAAATAGATCTGATTACCCAAAACCTCTAAATGCCTTGTTCTCTGACTGTTGCTGTGGGGATGCTAAGCCATTGGTGGCATTTGGGAAGAAATTAACAATAGACTGCAGAATAAACTTGCCATTATTTTTCTGATTAGCCAAGATTTCTGAGGACACAGAAAAGAGGTTGCCTTAGAGGAGCTGGTTTATGTAGGTGCCAATTTCAATGCTAATTTTCAAAATCAGAAAATGGGATCTTTCACTTCACTGTCTCAACCTTCTAATATGTGTGAGTCAAATGCATTTTTCTTCAAAAAATTGATAGGAATAGCTGATAGGTTTTGGTTATGGCAGGGTTGCTCTGTTCTCTGTTTTCTGGCTGGCTTCTTATCAAACTGTTGAGAGGCCAAAGGCAACACTGGTGTTTAGTTACAAGCAACCTGGATTGTGGACATAAGAAAGAAGCAGTGGCAGGAACCCTGTAAGCTGTCAACGTCAGAAACAGGAAAGAATCTTGTGCATAGAAACAGAATCAATGATCAGTATGAATTTATGAATTTAGGAAATTAAGGTGCTCCTTAAATTGATTTATACAAAAGCTTGGAAGAGGAGAAAAAGAACCAAAAATGGATGAGAAAATACTAGGATAGAAGAAGAAAGAGATATACCTTCAGAGCAGTTCTTGCACATGTTTAACAATGTGCTGTTACCTGTGGGTAGCCTATATACCTATGTAAGGTAGAGTTTAAGATGACAAAGAGAATAGTTAATAGTTTTGGCCTTCTCTTTCCCTGCCTAGGAGACCTGCAGGCCTCAGTTTCCACTTAAAGGTCTAACACTAGGTCTGCTTCCTTGAGGTGATCTAGTTGTTGTTTTTATTTTCTGAAGTACTGTGATTTTTGCATAACTTGCAAATATGAAAAAAAAATTGATCTTAAACTTCAAGAACAAAATTTATTAATTCACATTGCAAATACTCCTAATAGCCATATTCAGGAGGAGTTTTTTGGGTGGTTTGGGTTTTTTGTTGGGGTTTTGTTTGCTTGTTTGTTTTGTTACTTTGAATAATTTTTGCATGTTTCAATACAATAGGTAAGGTATGACATTCTTGGTCCTGACATTTCTCATTGCCAAAAGTGTTCTTGTTCCTAAGAGTCTAAGCAAGATCATTACACCCCACAAGTCCTGAACTTTTTAGCTTGTTTCAGGGCAAAGGACTTAAGGGGAGGAAAGAAGATTATCATAATGAAACTGTGAGATGGCAACTACATCTATAAGCCTGAATATGCTTCAGTGAGATCCATTTTCCATTCTACATTCCATAAGGGAATGGGGGTCTGAAAACATTGGTGTGTTCTGATTGCAGTATGAATTTTTATATAGTACAATTTTTATACTTGTGTTGGTTGATGCTGCATACTCTTCATTCATTATCTAATGTCTCCCATTTAGGCAGATATCTAACAATGTTGCTGGCTGTGTTTTATTTCAGACTTGTTTATCTGACACTGCTAAATGACAAGCTGCAGCGAAATCTTTCAGACCTAGATGAAAAATAATTATGTTTGTGGTTTGCTAATATATTTGCCCAGATGAAGTATGTGAAATTGCTACCTGACTGGCAATTCCCTGTCTAAGTCAACTGTAGTAACAAGGTCAGGTTGGAGGATTTCTGAAAGATGTGACCAATCAGATGATTTAGTTAGAGTTTCCTGCAGACCTCAGAGCACCAGTAGTGCATTTGAGCTCTGTAGCAATGACAGTGGGAGAATTTCTGAAAAGGCTGTGAATAGCCTATGGACAGGAATCATGCCTAAAATGGTTACTGGATGGATGTTGTATCTTTTTCTCCAACTTAATACAAACCTAATTCTGGAGCTCACAGCATTATGCAGTCATTTTCAGCCATGCAAAATGCATGCAAAATTCTGCTATGTATTATTTACTAGATTAGTACTGAATGTTTGAGTAGATGTGTTTACCTGTATCGAACAGTTCAAGTATGTAAATATTTTCATTGCAAGCATTAAAGAGGTACATCTGCAAATACTGGTTATTGTTTCTCATAGACTATGCATGTAGGGGAGACTTACAAAGGTCTTTGGTCCAGAAAAGTATAGTCCTATGAAGTTTCCTATTAAATAAAAGTCCACATGAAATAAAAGTATCTTCTGGTGTTACATCTAGAAAAGGTCAGAAGTGTCTGAATTTAACCTAATGTTCCTTGTCAGGAAGCCAAAATTTGTGAATTCCACAACAGTTCTTGCAGATAGTCTGAAACCTGACTTCATGTTCTAGAGTCAATATTTGTTTCAAAGTCCAAAGACCACCTGTACTGTAAACATCTATGAAACACTGCAGCAACAGCTCTTGGGTAATAGCTCTTTAAATGCATCAGTCTGTTTCCTAAGGTACTGAGGAAATCCTAATGGTTTACATATATACACTAATAATGTCACAAGACATGGGAAAGCAGATCATACAGATCCCAAGCTGATGGAAGACAGCTGACGTTCCGTAGCCAAATTGGTTTTGAGATACAGATCTGTGGCTGTAATGGGGTTTAGCCTGGACAGGTGATCAGGCCTGTCATTAACAGCAAGGAGTCCTAAGGAATTGTGGCTGTGTGTACACATGTGTGTGCATGTGTGGTCACACCCCATGTGACTGAAATTAAGGGTTGTGCTTTGTTACATGTCAGATGACCAGCTTTCCCAAGCCAAACAACTGGCCATAGCAACTGGAAAAAAACATCCAGTGAAAATATACAGATGGCTTTTTGTAGGGTTAAAAGGAGATAATTTCTAATTGAAAACTTTTCCTTCCCTGTCTGAGGCATAACTTTAACACTAAATGGGTTAATTTATTAAATTTACTGTAATAGCTTTTAAGCAAAATCCTAAATCTGTAGATTGTACACTGTGCGTACTAAAAAACTTTTAGCTGTGTGGGGTGAATATCGAACAGGGCTTCATGTAAGGATGTAACACAAACAAATGGTTGTGCATTGTTCTGTAGAGCTTATAACCTAAACAGGAAAACTGCCAAAGTCTAAGGGCAAAACTAATTATATACCAGTATGGTTTAATGCTGTTTAAATGAAGCAATAGAAACCAATCAGTGAATGGGAAACCTTAAAGTTTAACTAGTCTTGCTATTTTTGCACCTTTTCTGGTACAGCACTGCTTATTTATGAAGACTGATTAGAAAACAAAGACTTTTTAATTTATCATTATCTCAGGGTAGAGACATGAACAGCTGGGAGTTTATTAAGTGAATAAACAGAAAATTAAATTGTATTCACTTCCCCTTAATGTTCCAGTTCTGAGGAACAAATGCATCCACTGAAATTAATACCAAGGTACAGCTGATTTTAATGAAAGCTGAATTTAGCCCGCAGTGTAGCTTTAATTATTTCCTAAGAAGCAAACTAAAAGTTGCCATTCATACATAAAGCCCTGGGACATGTTAGTTTATGGCATCGTCATGAGCAACCTGTTCAAGTTGGTCCTGTTTTGAGCAGGGAGTTGAACTAGGTACTGTCCAGCCTCAAACATTCTGTGATTCAGTGATGTGTTAGAATAGAGAATTTGAGGTCAAAGAGATGCAAAGAGGACAAGCACATGGGAGAGAAGCAAAATTAATTATTTGCTTTGATATTAGTAATGGGAGAACCTGGAAGGACTTCGTAGGGAGTAAAAGGGAAGGTAGATGAGAGATACAGTAGAGGATCTCTCTGAAGCTGAAGTAACTGTGGAATGAGTTACATAGAATGCACACCAAGAAATTACTCTGACTGGAATTGGTAGTCACTCAAAAAGTCATAAAAACCCCTTCAGAATGAAAGAGCTGAAATGCGTATGATCGTGTGCAGGAGTTGCAGGAGGTCTCATACTCTCATCCTGTGAAGGTGAAAGGTGATATGAAAGAATAAATGCTGGTGAAAACACCCATCTGAGGGCACATTCTACCTTCTTTCCTTCTACAACCACAACTCCTTTTTGTGCTCCACAGTATTTATTTTACCCTGAATGTTTATGGGCCAGTGAAATTCTACACCTGCAGATCTGAGAGGCCTTGAGCCACTCTCAGGTAAAAATAGATAGAGGTGAGAGCTTTGGAGCAGGTGGGAAGCAGGTCTTGAGTTCCCGATGCTCAAACCCTATTACTCTGACCAGGCTTGTCATTCTTCAGGCAAAGGAAATAAACACGACTTAACCGATCTTCCTTATATTAACTTTAAAACCAAAATATCTACCTCCCCCAAACCAAAATGTACAAGCTAAGTCAAGGCTTTTCACGAACAATGCAAAAAGCCCTCAAAGACTTGCCATGAGATTTGCATAGTTTATTGCTTATTTCCAATAGGAAAAAGCTAGACTGCAGTAACTCCTTGGGAACACATTATTTTTATTATACAAACTGCTAATAGTAAATGGCACAAATGAAACTACCATTAGTTGCTTTTGTAAACACCTGCAAAATTGTTTTGTTTCCAGAGGTGTTAATTGAGAGAAAATTCCTTTCACGAAGTGAAAATAGAATAGCATAATAAGAAACATAAGCTGCTAGACAGTTAAACAGTTAACTTTGACGAAATAATGTCTTATCTGAACATAAAGGCCAAAGAACAAAACAGAAGTATTTAGGGAAATACTTTTTGGCATGTTGTTTGTATGCATGAAGTTTTTATATATATTGCTAAACTTAAGGGTGTTTGGGTTCTTTAATGATAGTGGAATTGTAATTCTAAGTTACTGTGAAGTGTGTGTTCTACAGATCAAGTCATTGTCCTCAGCATTTGGAAACTGTGATAGAGAAATGACATAGCTTAAGAAATTGTTTTCCCATGACTGATTCTACTAATGTAGAATTTCTTCAGAGTTCTTGATACAACTTACTTCTCAGTCAAAAGAAGTCACCTAAAGTTACCATAGTGACCAAACAGTATGAGTGAGGGGATCTAAACCTGTACTGCTTTCAGGGAAAACAGGATTCTTCTGCAGCTGAAGCGAGGATAGCCAAGTCTTAAAGATCCCTACTTTCTTCCTTCCCCTTCTGCTGTTGTAGTGTTTTATCTGTAGTCTATTAGCTCAAACTTGTTTTCTCATTTCTACAGATACAATTCATCTGCGAGGGGAAAAGGCAAAAAACAAATAAGGGTACAAAAGGAGAAAATGAACAAGTAAAATGATCTCATGAGAATGTCATGAAGCCTAGGATCAAGACAATGTATCAGTCATATTTGTCTAGATAATCAGCAGCATTAATAGGAATCATTCACAAAATTCTCTTCTCAGTTAAGTCTCGTTCATTACTTTCAGGGCTTTCTCAGAATTGCAGTAAACCCACGCCTTCTGTCAGGTGTTAAGTGTTTGTTATATGAACTAGAAGAGGGGTCATTTTGCAGAACTGCTCTGAGTAAAAGTAGAAAAACCATGGGGTGGTGCCAAATAAGAAAACTCTTACAGTTAATAGAAAGATTCACATTGCTATTCCAGTGGTTGCAATTGACATTATAGTCGATATAAAGTAATACAGAAGGGCAGTGTTGCTTTTACATCCTGATTTTCCTGTCTTTAGCCTCATTTCAAAGCAAAGGAGTCATCTGAAGGGGAAGATTTTACCATTAGGTATCTTCTGAGTAAAGGACATAGAATGTGGTCAAAAGATGCAATCAATGCAATGGGCAATATATAAACTATAAAGAGATTTACAGAGAAACTTTGTTAGGGCTCAGTCTACAAAGCTGTTGAGCATGGCAAGAAAGTTACTAGAAAATTTGGAGACCAGTTACGTTGAGTGGTGGGTCATTATCAATAAAATGGAGTAGGGGAAAACGCTGATGTCAATTGTTGTTTTATCATCCTTTTTTGTTTGTTTGTTTTCTTTTACACAGACAGAAGTGCTGTGCCAAAAAGACATGATAGTAAAGCACTATCTTACGTTTTTACAAATATTTAAAACGTCAGATTGTCTAGGAAGAAAAGCCAAATTAAACATTACCTAACCCTACAGTGCTTTAGCGTTGGTCACAAATGCCCTGGACGAGAACATGCTGAGGGTCTTCGTGGCCATAAAGTAAATGTGTTACTCTTGATAGTAAAACCACATCTGGAAGAAGTTCAAACTGGAGGTTTTACACAAGTTAATGTGAAATGCAGCTGTGCAACATTTCTGGAATACTATTACCAGAGAGGATGCTTCAATGAAGGGTGATCAATGCATTTAACTAGCCCAAAATGAGGAACTGTAAAAGCAAATTAAACAATGCTCCTGGCAACTCATTCATTGTATGTGTCAAATGATTTGTGCTCTTCAGCATTTCAGGAGCTTATGGGGGTTTTTATTTTTGTAAGTGATGAGAGGCCTGCTTCTCCATTCTGCTTGAGTGTTACCTTAAAAACATGAATGTTGATTCTCAAGCTACAATTTCTCTCCTTAAGTGGCATCAAAAACCAAGAAAGAGCAAAACCAGAAGCAAGAGAGCGTGGAACTCACAGACTGATAATATTTGATCTTGTCTGACTTTATTGGATGATTGATTGTAGAATTAGTAAACTCTTAACATGTACAAAAATAGTTTTTGTTAGAGTTGTTTCACCCATTCCCATTGTGTCTTTTGGTACTTCCATAAGAAAAGAAAAACATTTGCATTTAAGAATGAATGCTTATCACTTAAAAAGTAATACGATCTTTGAATGTTACCCTTTAACTAGGGTTAATATAGTTAGTTATTCGTTTTCTGTGTTAATGCATAATTTATTCAGGGATAGTATCTTCATGTCAGTAAGGTGATGATAGTTTACTCAAGGGAAGGCTGTGCCTCATAATGTGTATCTGATGTGTGAATTGCACATTTTTTTAACTGCAACCAGTGCTCATCGTTCCATGAGAGGAATAATCTACTGCGGAAAACCACGAAAAAGTATTTGATATGAACAATCTCATGTCAGTGATGATTAGAGAGGGGCCAATGCTGCAGTAGATTATTGGTGAACATTCACAGGCACTGGTTATTGTTTTCAGGAATGTAGGCAGAAAGTGAAAATTCTAACGAATTCTTACATAACTATGTAGCACTGTAGAAACTTGAACCCAAGGAACCACATAAAGGGATCTTCTAAAATAATCAAGTGTTTGAAGTAAACTAATCAGTTTTTAAACTGAAGAAGAGTGAAAAGGGTTTCATTGCTGTCAAAATGGCAAGGGCTGTGGAACACACAATATTTTATTCCAATCCAAGTACCAGGTACACTCTGAGTGATTAAGAGAGTATGATTCAATGTGCATTGAAGTAAAGAGAAGTTTTAATTTTGATAGACCTGTGCTTTCATCTGAAGTTGAGATTATAATGGTTTCTCTAAAGAAATTAAGGGTAATTACACTTCTTTATAATGGTGCAGGAGAGCTAGGCATTTTGTGAATCTACCCCATGGGTATGTTTACTTGTTTGTTATATAGTAACTTAAAGACACAAATACCCACAAAATGCCATCTGTCTTCATACCTGGCATACCATCAGCATATTCCAGACATGAGCCTAGTAATTTTCCATACCAGAACTGATCACTGATACTCAGATGTGGCAGTTACTGTATTTCTAAGGGTGATGGAATATAGTATGAGAATATGATACGAAAATATAATTAAAATGGATCAGAATTAATAGAAGACAGGACAGGAAAAAGGAAAGCAAAGGCTGAACAGAGACGTCTGCGTAAATGAGAAGCAGCCGTCACACTAGATCTTATCAAATGTTTCGTCTCTCAAATGTGCATGAAGAATGAATGAAAATGGGGAAAAAAATTAAGGAAAGAATTCTGCTTTTCCAGACATGAAAAAGTAAAGGTAAAATACATGATGCAGAGCAAATTTCTCCCAGCCTTTTGTTAGGAAAGGCATGCATTTACAGATTTTGTATCTATCCCTGTAAAACCCCAACACACAGCTGGAAGCACAACATAAATCCCAGAATTAGGGGAGAGGCAAACTGAAGAAGCTGCTGACCTGAGCTGTCACTTGTACTCCTGCATTGCTCCATGCTCAGCTGAGTTGCTAAGATAACCAATCTCACACAGGTTGAATCCAGAATGTTTCCAAGAACTGAGTTAATTAGTGAAATATCCTAAAGTTAACTAACTCCCCTGCCAAGAAATGGGCTCTTCCATTTTCCTCACATGATTATCTAGGCACTTTCACTTTTCCATATATAGGAGAGCTCAGGGACTGACAGATCAGGCTAGGTAGGGATACAGACTTCAGGCACATGCATTCTCCTTGCATGCATGCACAGATGCAAGCACCTGCTGCTTTCACACACTGAAATTCACGTTAGCGGAAGAGGTAACAAGTGAAGACAGCGATAGTCCTGCTGATCCATCTTGAAGAGAAGGTAATAAAGGTAGAACTCTTCAACCACTGTTTGTAGTCATCCATCAGGAAAAGCATCACAACCATGAATGGGCCAGTGGATGGTTTATGTGATTACACGCTGGATGATGAAGGGGCTTTCATGTTCACATCGGAGTCAGTGGGAGAAGGACATCCAGGTAAGAAACCAGCTCTGGTAAAAGTGTAAAAAGAATAATATTTTCATTTAAGGTATTTTAAAAACCTGAAGAAGGAGCCAGCTGCTATTAATCTTATTATAGAAGTTATTTGTAGCAGGGCTCTTTTTACTTTATTTCTACTTAGTGGACTTTGTCCATACAGACTATGGAATTGCCATAACTAGGGTGCTTCCAAAAGTTTACGTGCTTTTGCAGGGTGTGTGTTAAACTGAGGAGGGCAGTGAGGTTATGGCTGTTGCTCCTTCCTTCTCATATGAATTTCTTGTAGTATTCCTGTGGAGACACTACTGTGTCTCTGACAGACTCAAATTTCACATATGGATAAGAATGCATAGCTTGCTTCTCAAGTTCCATATCTTCATGGGCCCTGTGAAACTGTCCTCCACACATGCAATGCTCAAAAACTGTCACCCGTGAGAAGAATATTCCTAAGCAAACTATTTTAAAGCCTTTTTTAGTGGTCCCTGCAGCTGTACAGGGCAAAATTGCTGATTTCCACCCATGCCGCCTCCCACTCCTTTCCATCATCTGATGCAATATATGGAATTGCTTAAGCAAATAGTGGACAGTTATTTGCTAAACTTTATGTATGGTCAGCAGAGATTAGTTCAATTTTATTGAAAACAAATATTCATCCACCATAAACATGTACCTTATGTCAACAGCAACTGTTCCCTCAAGTGAGGCCAGGGGACAATAGGCTATTTGATGTCCTGGAAAGTATATTTGTTTTAGAAGCTGATTTGGTGGCCTGTACTTTTTGCTATAATAAGGCTTTTTCAGGTCTGTATTGATGTTATGTGAGCAGCTCATAAATGGGTGGAATGACAGCAGGGAATAAAAAGGTTGGCAATGAGAACTTTGTGTCTATAGTTCTGATACTGTTCTATAATATTAACTTATTGCTGCAGATCAAATCCATGGCTGATGCAATTGAGTACCTCTCCATCAATGTGGAGGCAGCTACATCAGGTTAAACCAGTTGGGGTTCTTTCTGATGTAACACAATCAGAAAGTGACGGCCACGTTTTGTCCTTGGGATATAGGTCCCATCTCAAATTTATAAGTAATTACATTCAGCGTCTTTAGCACTATGTAGTTTCATAGAAAAAAATAACATTATACAATATAGTAATTTTAAATGGATGATGATATTTCCAAAGATGACAGGTCATAGTTTATGCTACTCCAATCATTATTTTTAATCCCCTTGGGGCAATAATAAAGAAATCTCAGAGCAGAAAGAGTTCAACTGAGTTCCCAGGTTTAGCTTTGTCCCTTGATTTCTTTTCTCTTTTTTGTCTTGTTTCTTTTTGCCTTGTTCTCTTTTTGCCTTGTTTCTTGTTTTAGAATTTAGCCTATATTTTGGATCTTCTTCATATTCCCCTCTTTAGTTCCAAACCCTCTATTGGCACTCAGTAGCTTTCTTTTAAGCCCCATGAGCATTATTTTTCTCCCGTGTTAAATACTGGG
>JAWWMP010000167.1:10214804-10233238 GCA_035047865.1 Dendrocincla tyrannina
TCTTTTAAGCCCCATGAACATTATTTTTCTCCCGTGTTAAATACTGGGCAGGCCCTTGAGAAACACTGTTACCACTTGTCGGATGTGTGCACAGCATCTCATCTGGCAGAGGTTGGTGGGTGGCTGAATCTCCGAGATGTGAAGTGGCAACCTGAGATGCTCATTGCAGAGCGAGTAGAAAACAGAAATTTATTTGGATGTTTTCAAGATGGTGATGCTTATACTTTCTTAAATAGCCTAGATCTCCATGTAGGGTACTGAATCCCCAAACCCTATGGCAAAGGGAAGATGCAGATTTTCTAGATCAAAGGAGGACAGATTAGCACTGAGTAATTCTAGGTGATCCAGCAAATTCTTGTTCCTGAACACAGCCCAGCAATGGATCTTAATTGTCTCAGCTGTAGCTCTTTGTTTTTGACAGCAAATTGATCTTTCTTACATCCTGGCCAAGCCCCCTTTTCCTTCGCTGTGGTTTTGCACAAGAGGTGTAGACAGGCCACTAGAATTTTATCATTCAGGAAAATCTTGGCCATTTCTTAAAATGGGGCCCAGTGCCTGAGGCTGTAGTTGGGCTTCTGACGTTATCTGTAGCAATAGAATTTTATTGTGAGTTTTGATTTCCTCTGTTTATACAAAATGGATAATTTGCGTGTTCTTGATTATTTCTCTTCCTTATGTGATAGTAAAATTTTGCTAGAGGGCATTATGTGAAGTGAAGATCCTGAACCAGATCTTTGTCTGATGGAAATTTGAATTGTTGTGATTATATTAGTGGAGGACTATATGCTTTAATGGAGACCTCCTTCTTAATACACAAAGCAGGAGAAATGATGTGCTTATTTATTTTATACAGAAAACTGCTTTATACCTGTGCAATGCCTAGAGCTGGGTGAAGCCCAAATTCCACAGAAGCAAGTAATAGCTGGCAATGATTAACATACAGGTATTACCTATTCTCCCCAAAGATGTTATAGAAGACTGTTGAGCCCATCTTCTCAGTGCAGATTCTTCAAAATCACTTGGGTATAACATCTGGGGATCCCTTTCAGATATTTAATCATTTAGTCATTTAGTGGGGTAATTCCAAATTCCCTGAAAAGTTACACAACTTCTTCATTTCAACAGAATAATGAAAGAACACAGACAGTAGCATGGACAAGAGAAAGATTCTTTATTTCGTTAGCTGGTTTTTGTCACAGCTCCATTTTGCTTAGTCCAGTCCTGTCTGTCTGTGCTGCACAATGGTTTCCTGGTGCTTTGAAAGGCATTGTGTTTCTCTGCCCCACAATGTCTTACAAATGTCAAACCACTTAGGAATAATCCCTTCCACTATCTGGTGTGACTTCAGGTGGAATTTTCTGCAAACTGGATGTCATTCCACTTTCCAGAAAGCGTCAAGAAATCTCTTTAAAAATATAAGACCAAACATCTGCTAAAAGCACCCTCAGATTTCTGACCATGTTAAAAGCATGTGTTTATCTCCTAGATGTTCACAGGGAAAAAAAGTCATGAAAGAAAAAAGCCAAACAAACTAGGAAGTGTGTATCTTTCCAGCAAGCTGATGTTTGTGTTTCTTATATCTAAGATTATATATACTTAATGATATATATAATACTTCAGTTAACTGTGCATTGGACAGAGGACAGATGTACAAGATGTTTAGACAGTGTTAATAGTGCAGTATCGCTGCAGTTCTCAACTAGCACTCCTGAAGGGTCTTTTAAACAGGAAAATTGTACAGCATAATTCAGCTATTTGAAGTCTTTCTAGTAAAACTTTTTTGATGGAAAGCTCATATTTTTTTGAAATTTCATTATAAGTATCTGCATTTCTTCACTCTTAATTTTTTTACCAGTAAACTGAGAATTGCTCAGTTTGTCATATTTTGAATATAAAATTTCAAATTCTGGTTTAAAATTATTTTTTTCTGTTGATATAAATAAAATATAATTAACAATACTGGATTTTATTTTGATTATCACGGGTTTTAAAGAAAATCAACCTTGCCATTTCAAATGTTCAGTGTTTATTATATTTACTACACCATAAAAGTCAGAAATGTGGTTGTACCTGTTTCTTGTACTTCAAAAAGTGAACCTTTTTTGAATTAAATTTTCAATTTCTGCTTCTGTTCATAGGTTTTCTCTGCGTGTGGTGAATCTGTAACTGAGTTCCTGGAAAAGTCCTGAGAACTTGTGTTAGGTTCTTGAATATTCTAGATTCATATAATAAACATGTCTAACTATCTGGAAAACTGTAAAGCTCCTTCTATTTATTGGATATCACTTTCAGTGTTGAACACCTCATTTACTTCATAATATGGCAACTGGGCTTTTGAGTGGGGTTTATCCTCCCTGGACTCATTTGGTAGTTAGCAAGGGTTGCTTCATGGCTAATTGGCATCTCTAACATAAGGCTGGGTCTGTGAGATGACTGGATTTCATGAAAAGAACTCATGGTTATCTAATACTTTCCTGCTCAATCAAGAAATCCTCATCTTAGACAACCCTTTTGCAATATTTATCTATTGAATAGTAATTCACTGCTTGAAAGTATGCATGAACTGAGTTCTGACCTCTGTAATAATTTTTTTTAAGATAATAATGTCTCACCAGCAGTGGTCTGCTATGCTTTCCCTGTTTCCAAAAAGAAAGGGAAAAAAAAGATAAGGGAATAATGGAAGCATATCCTCTCATATTTAGCAGCTAATAAGAGAAATTAGATGGCTGAGATGAGAAATTTGAATAACAGAATGAAGGGTGCACAAAGCCTGCTAAGCATACCTAAAAATAGAATGCCTGGTTTTATTTTACACATGAGACCTTTGCTAATAGACATGCCTTTAATTTAATGCATTAATCAGCCAATCACGCAGCTAGATTTCTCTTTACAGTCTTGATTGATGTATCTGTATCTCTCTTTGGAGATCTAGTTGCAGTAGAACTGCTGGTTGTTGCACCAACAATCAGATATGTCATGAACTATCAAATTGATTTGCCTCAGACTATTTTAATCTAAAGGTATGTTCTCAACATAGTAGATTAAATTATTCTAATCTGTTATTTTCATTGGTTAGATTCTTGCATAGATTTTAAAGGCTAGAAGTGACCTCCAATATATAATCTGGTCTGACCTTTATACACAGGTAATACAATTTCATGCAAGAATTCTTCAGACAAATTACTAAACGATGGCTGAATTTCATTCATACCTTTTAAAATTATATCCAATTTTCATATAGAGATTTGAAGGAACAGGGAACCCTGAGTGCCTCTAGATGAAAAAAAGACTGAAGAACAGTCCCAGTCACTAGGACTTTACTACAGGGCATTGGACCTGCACAAAGAGGGCCATTCTAACCATGTACAGTTCTTGTAAGACTGAAAGTTCCAATGCAGCCTACATTTGCCAATTGTCTTTTGTGTTCATTCTTTTTGTGTTGAAGTGGTTAATGTGGGAGATAAGAGTGTCAGAATCACATTAGTTCTCCAGTCTTCGAGTTGTCCCTCTTAGCTAAATGTACAGCTTCTTCAGGAAAATAAATGAGACCATATTTTGATTTGAGGTTAAATGTGTTAAAAGCCTCTAATGACAGACTCTTACAAAACATTGCATTCCAAATATTGTGTTGTACATGGCAAGGCAGAAGATTAATTTATTTTGCCACACAGCATGTTATGACAAAATCTAAACACATTATGCAATACTAGACTGTTTTTTGAAGAATGATACCATTAAAGTCTATGAGAAAATTTACCATTTTCATGTAGGAGGCATTGCTGTGAGTGCTGCCCTTTTGTGTTCATTAGATTAGCCACATTATTAGATTAAGATTCAATATTTGTTACAGAGATGAGAAAAGAAAGAAAGAAAAAGATAAAAGATTATTATGATAAACCTGAGTTGAAACCTTTGTACTTGGCATGTAACTAAAGATTTACCCCAGGCACACTTCAGTTGGTAAACCCTTCTTGCTACTGTGTGTGTACTCCTTCCACTACCTTAGGTGGGTTGCAGGCAGTTTTGGGGGGTGACATTGCTGGGTGGTAGGAAGCAATGACAAAAACCAAACCTGAAACAGGCTCTCAACTGAGCTGTGCATTATCTGTATTATTTTAAACACTTTCTCAGGCTCTACCCACAGTGTTGGTCAGGTACATTCAAACTTTCTGTTGGAACAGTGGAAGTTAGTGGTGGAACATCACCATTCTGTTAGAGTACCACTGGTTTGGAGGGCATGCTGTATTGGCTTGTGTGGCTAGACAAGGAGAAGGCTGGGAGGAAAACCTCATCCTCTGTGCATTACATACTTGTTTCATATCTAAGTGCAGAAAACTACAGGTAAAGTTATAGTCTGTTAGTTTACACCAGTAAGTAAATTGCCCACTGTATCTACTGAGTTTATTTGCAGGATGTTTCATATGTCTTTCTATTTAGATAGATTGAATACGCTGGTAATAAGCAATAAAGGAATTCCTTTCTGAAATACCTACTCAAAATGATGCAAACTGTCCATGTTTTGTATTGAGTGCTATGGTTTTGAATCACAGCTTTGGTGTCTTGCAGATAAAATCTGTGATCAAATCAGCGATGCTGTACTAGATGCCCACCTCAGACAGGATCCCAATGCCAAGGTTGCTTGTGGTAAGTTGTTTGTTGCTTTGCTTTAATTCATCACACAGTCACCATTCTTTTTTTAGGATGTTTGCAAAGAGCCAGCTCATTTCACTCTCAGAAAATGACATAAGAATGTCAGTCTTCAAGAGAAGAAGAGATGAGAAGAAGCAGTAGAGTTTTTATGAAGACTGAAGCCTAAGTGGGCTGCAGAAGAGTAGGTCCATTGATTTTGTGTGTGGATTGAATTGTTCTGTGAGATACAGACAGGGTTTGATTAGAGTGGATTTTTGAAAGAATACTTAAGTGTTTTGTTGAAAAGTTCTTTTACTATATTCAATGAAGTACCATTTTTTAAGTCCAAGTTCCTGGTTGTTTTTTGAATTCTACTTAGACAAAATTGTGCCATCAAATTTCAGGTTATTACTGCAGTTCTTGTATTATGTAACTAAACCCCATCTTGAGATTCTTCCTTCTGGGACTGGAGGCAAGTTTTCAAAAGAGTTGATCACTGATAAGTTTTGTTTAGCCTCAGTATATACTTAGACGAAGTGGATTTAAAAGTCACGGTTTAATGCTAAATTCCTCTAAAATTGGTGCCTATCACTGACTCATGCTGTGTTTTGATGTTCCCATTCGTAAATAGGACACATTAGTATTTTCTTTACTTTCAGCCATATGGTGGATATAAAAAGATTTTGTTATAGATGGAGCTAATAATGCTAAAAATATGGGTAGAAAGCATTTACACTGTACACACTAAATAGATCTCTCAAAATCACCATCATCACATAGTTGTCTTAGTGGGCTGCCTTATTCTGCTTTTGTACTCTTATTTTCATCTCTCTTTTCAGAGACAGTATGTAAGACAGGAATGGTGTTGCTCTGTGGGGAGATCACATCTCGTGCTATTGTGGATTATCAGCGAGTTGTCCGAGATGCAATTAGACATATTGGCTATGATGATTCAGCTAAAGGTTGGTGGAAAGACTCATGAAATCCAGGAAAGGCAAGCAATAGGCAACTGCAAAACAGGTCTGTCACCAGTTCCATACATGGGCTTTAGTAAGCCCGACAAAAGGTGAATATGCTGTGTGAAAACTGCTTACATGGTGCTACATGACACACTTTCTGGCTTTATCCTAGTAAGTAAGAAACTGTCGTTTATTAGTTAAAACTGAATTGCTAATAGGCAGGCTATACTTTGAGCTGTGGTATTAGGCCACAACAATTAACTGCAACTGGAGCCCACAGAATTTACCACTCCTCCAAACTTGCAACAACTTGACTCTTGGTCTTTTATTTGCCAAGCTGATTGATGCATCTTGGTGCAAAAGGAGGAGAAGAAACCTACTTAATTTTGTTGTGCCTTTGTCTTTTTGTACTGTGGTAGCATCTAGAATCCCAGCTGCAGAGCTGGTTCTCAGTGCACAGAGTGCTATGTTAGCCCAGAATAACTCCTTCTACAATGAGCAATGTGCAGTGCAGACCATTTGTGTGATGTGAAAATTACTAAAAAGACAAAATGCTCTATGTACCAAACATCTTCCACTTTCTGATTTGCATGTCGGTTGACACAGTACAAATATTCTGAGAGATTTAGGTGCAGACACTACATGTATTACAAATAACGTGTTAGAAAGCAGAGCCTTCAGTAGCTAAAACATCAGCTTCTAGGAATTTGTGTAGAGGGTTTATTACTATTTATTTGGGAGAGGCTCATTTTTTTCCTTTTTGACCAGTTTTCTGAGTTGACAATTCGTAATCTGAATTGACTTGGCACAGGAAGCCAGTGCAAGAGAAAATAAGTAGTAACAAGCAATAACGACAACCCTATATACCCCACTCCAACCTAAAAAAAGTGTGGTATTTCCAAAAATTTAGTAAAAACAGCAGAAAGGCTTTGAGTTCTGAATGTGGTATCCTATAGAAATTTTGTCATGTGGTTCTATGTTACTTTCCTCTATTTTTACAGAAAAAACTAATTCATTTTTATTTTCCAAATAGGCTTTGACTACAAGACTTGTAATGTTTTAGTGGCCCTGGAACAGCAGTCACCTGATATTGCCCAAGGTGTTCATCTACACAGGAATGAAGAGGATGTTGGTGCTGGAGATCAGGTAGACATAGTATCACATCTAAAGCATGAAGGATGTTCTAATGGAAAAGTTTATCCCATTTTACTTCCCTATTTTCTGTGTCAAAACCCTTGTCAAAATAATTCCACTCCTCTATCTTGGGCTACCCCAAAGTAAAACCCACATTTTTATTAAAACAGTTGGAAGACCTTTGAGGGCAGACTTTTGCCTGGTGTTTGTTTTTTTGCCTGGTGTTGTCTGTGCAACTCAGGAGAGCTCTGGCAGTTTATAGAAGATGAGGAGGTGCCCTTTAGAACTTCGCAAAAGCTTTTTGCTTATGTATTTCATGGGTTTTGTCTTGTAAGATGGAATAAACAAAAGAATCTTTTCACTTTTGCAGAGCTCTTAAGATTTTGCACAGCGAAAAATTAGGTAATGTTTCAACTGTCATTGGTATTAGTGCAACGAATGCCAGAGTACTTTTAATTCTCACTTATTTCCTGGAGTCAGCTATTGTAATAGGTGTTCCACATAATTAAAGCTGTCCAAACTGCATTTCTATGAGCTAAATAACACTTGTAGATAATTATGGTATGTTCCCGAGAGAGATAGTAACATAAAAACTCCATAATCTGACTGATGTCTGTATGACTGAGTTTAACATTTACAGTAGTTATTATTAGAAGTAATATCTTGTGTGAAACAATGTTTTGACAACCATAACTGGAGGTATCCGAGTCCAGGAGCCAAGCAAATATTGTTCAAAAAATCCCTTGAGAACTAAATTAAAATGCTTTTATACTGTTGCGGGGTCATAATACTACATAAGATGAAAAGACATGTGACTTTCTTTGGCACTTTGATGGCCTCCCTTCCCATTGTATCAAAGTACCTTCCTGTCTTTTTTCTCTCTCTTTTTTTTTCTATTTTTTTTTCTTTTTTTTTTCCTTTTTCCTCCCACAACATACACTGAATGGGGAAAAAGAAAATGCTATTTAAACTCTATTTAACAAGTGATAATCTGGTGCAGGAAACATGAGTGATAACGGTAGATGCTGTGACTAGAAGCAAAGAGCACTGAAAAACCTGAGTCAGGTGCCTTAAACTGGGGTATGTCCTTTATGGAGTGCTCACATCCTATTCCACTGAAATTTCAGATGCTACCTGCAGTGTAAGAGTGTCTGTGTTCATACAGAAAAGCCTCTGTAACATTTTCAGGCTACTGATCCATCTTTCCTGTGACAGAATAGTCCTGAAACTTTTTCTTCAGCAGATTTTTTTTTTCTGTGAAAGAATCTGTTTGGTTTTTGTTTTGTTTTATTTTGTTTTCCACAGAAACTTCTCCATTTTTTGTCTAGGTTACCAGCTCAACATGTAAACCTTCAGGTTCTCAGTTGAAAAATCTAGGAGCATGGTTTGTTTCTCATTATTCTTTAACATGTTGGAACCTGATCTGAGTTTACGCTAATTGCACTGTAATGTAAAACAGTAGCAAATAAACCCGAGGGTGCTGTTTTCTCTTTGTTTCATATGAAATCTCATTGCCTTTGGTTGTGGTGCTTTTAACAGTGATTGAACTATATTTTCTCCCCTGTAGGGTCTGATGTTTGGTTATGCAACTGATGAGACAGAAGAATGTATGCCTCTAACAATTATTCTTGCTCATAAACTGAATGCCAGGTTAGCAGAGCTGAGGCGTAATGGAGAACTTCCTTGGCTGAGACCTGACTCTAAGACACAGGTAAATACCTGTGTCTTGTATGGATTGCCCAGATGGTTGTAAACTGAGCACATCAATTGCTGTCTCCAGAGCTATTCAATATTTCTGGAAAACAAGAGATGTTAAGCTACAAGTAACAGATAAAGCTTTTCCGCTGCCTATGATACTGTCTCCTTGAGTGTTGGACAATGGTTAACTTGTATCAGAGCCCTTTACCACCTACCAGTGAAGAGACATTTAACCCTTCAGACCTAAGTGGCTTGTGGTCATTGAAAGAGTGACAGGACATCCAAAGGCTTTATTTGTATTTAGGGATTCAGGCTGACATTTTCAAGATGCAGCGAGACTATAAATTTCTGAGGCTTGGGAGTTGGGTGGAAATCCCAACCAAAAGACATATTTTGGACAATTTCATAGAGAAACAGATTGTCTACACTGAGTTTGGTTTCTTTGGGTTTATTTTTTTTTTTCCTAGCATAGCAAAAATGAAGTGGGAAAATAGGCTTCATTTCTCATACCCTGGCAACAATGTGAACAGTGATCACTACCATGTCAGCATTGACATTTTGCTGCTGTTTTGCTTTTGGAATAGCGTACGTGACATTTGATGAATGCCAGTAAAACATTTTATAGCAACTTTGGTGTTTTCTTCGTCCTTCTCCCTGTTGTATCCAGGTGACGGTTCAGTATATCCAGAAGAATGGAGCAGTCATCCCCGTGCGCGTGCACACCATTGTGATATCTGTGCAGCACGATGAAACCGTCTCACTGGAGAACATGCGCAGAACCCTGAGGGAACGTGTCATCCAGAATGTTGTCCCTGCAAAATACTTGGACGAGAAAACTGTTTATCACCTTCAACCTAGTGGACGTTTTGTTATTGGAGGGCCTCAGGTTTGTCTTGTGTTGTTTTGGTGCTCTTATGAGCTTGTCTTTCGCTGTGTATGTCTTAAATGCTCACATTTTTGGTGTGTCTGTCTCTGGCTATAAGGGGAAAGCTGCTTAGTGGAAGTTTTTTCTGCAGTTGTATGTGAGAGAAGGGCCCAGGGTTTCATGCCAGAGTAACCTTTGAAGGCATGGTTATATTGTACATGTGTTGTGACTAGACAGGCAAGTTGAGCTGAATCTTATATTGCACGTGGAATGTATAGTCCAGCTCTGAGTTTCCTCAAACCCTCTCAAGACCATCACTGAGTGAGACATGCAGTCTTTTCTCATGAAAAGCACTTCTTACAGAGAGATAGACAAGAGGTTTGCTTGTCCTGAGAAGAAGCCCAAATAGGCTTCTTCTGGTGAGAAAATAAATATTCCTTTTGATTTATTTAGGCAATACAGGAGCTGGGATTCATAATTTGGTCCTGCACTCACAGAAGCCAGGCGGAACTTCCACTCTGTAGGATCAGAACTATGAGATTTAGTTTCTGAAAACAAAATGACCAATGTTTTAGTTTTCAGATCCCTTCAGAACTACCACAGTAAAATGTCAAAACTCCTTCCTGAAATTAGGTTCGATTTTACAATAAATCCAAGTAGACACTTTCCTTTGTTGTTCAAAATCATTCACTTACGGGAATTTGCCAGAATTATTTCTAAGGTGCTGGGTCCTTTTTACATTAGTGCTAGGTAATAGGTAGGAAGGTGTTGAGACTAATCATTATAATACTGATCCTATAAAAAAAATGTATTTTTGTGCAGTTGAATTGGTTGTGTCACTGTAATTTTCTGTATCAGAGACATCCTAGACTGTGGACAAATGGAGAGTCAAACTTGGCTGCAACTTGGACTGAATGCACCATTGCAGCAATCATACCTACATACAAAAAGAAGGCTACATATATGCAAATTTTTATGTGTGCAGTGAACTGCACCACTTAAACATGGAAATATTTCAGATGTGTACCGAACTGCATCCATTTAAATATGTATTATAATTACATATGATAAGCCACCCAGGAATACCCTTTCTGTTCTGTAATAGTGCTGGAGCTCTATTACATATGTTTGCACATACAAACAGAGGCATGTCAAAATGTCTGTTTACAGCTTTTTAAGCCTGGGCTAAGTTTGCTTAGTGTGGGTCAATCAGTCTGTGTGTCCATGACCTTACAACTGCTATCATCACTTGTGCAATTTACAATAGCATTGCAGCAACCAGAAAAAAAAAAATCTTTTCTTGTCTTAATATTTTGAACTTTCTGGTTACTTTTCAGAAGAGTGTATTTTTAACAAGGCTTGTTATAGAAGGCTGTCTTAATCTGCAGCTCAGTTCATCTAAGGAAGACACATGTATCTCACTTGGGATTTTCACCTTATGTTCTTGAGTGCAGTGGTGCCTTGAATTCTGGCTATTGCAAAATTAGTGATTTCGCTGCTGTCACTGTTTTCCCAACAGCAAAACCCTCTAGTTCTGACAATTGCAGCTCACCACAATAAAGACTTCCACATGCTTTGTAGATGCACTTGTCTCTTTCAGCACCTTTGAAACACCCTTTCACATGTCTATTTCTCTCTCTCTCAGTTCTGCTGTCAAGTCGTGATGGCACACAAGGTGTTTGCATTGCAACTGTCTGTGCCATCAAAAATTAAGGATGAGTCAAGCAGAAGAACCCAAGGACAGGATCCTTTAGACAGGCCCAGCTGTCTGAAATTCAGATTTATATCCTGCTTCTTTCTTAACAGAATGAAACAAACAGTGCCAAAGGTTTTCGCCTGTGTATGTGCACAGTCTTCCTAAGAAAAACTTTGACTCTCCACTTGTGTTTGCAGTGCAAACATTCCAGCAGTTGAATTTCAGTGACATGATGTTCTGAGACAAAGAATTTCAAATCTGTCTGCACAGGTGATGACTGAATTTCAAATTTGAACATGTTTCCATTCCCATGAGAAAGCTTAAGGATTTGGTAAATTGCAGGAGTCAGACTATTAGTCAGCTCTTGATCAGCTAATCCAGATCAAATGAAAATATAAAGTGCTTGTGAGGAGCAGTCAGGATAGCTGTGTAGGCAGCTAGAAGGTTAGCTGCACGTCCTTATTTAATATTTTAGAATAGTCATCTATAAATTCGTAGAAACAAGTAATCCTTCCTTCTCAATTACCTGTTACTGCCTAGTACTCCATATCTGTTGTGTACGGTTTAAACTATACTATAAATATTTTGGGGTTGGAAATGTGGGGTTTAGTACATATTTGTATGAGAGTCTCTGACACTGCACTGGAAGTGCTGGATGCCAGTGTCTGTATAATGGTGTATAAGGTACCACCGACACATCTTTTGATAGTAAATAGAAACCCCCCCATCTACTATTTAATATTCCTGCAACTTCAGATGAAAGCGTGTTTTTTTGTTGTGTGGGGTTTTTTGTTTTCCATTATTTAAACAGTGTGAAGTCTCTCAATGGTTCCTATATGGCACATATTTTTTTTAGCAATATTCTGTAATCAGTTTGGTACCTAATAAGTACCTAATTTCTAAACTAAAATTTCTACTGTCAGGAATATTTGCTTTTAAAATGAGCAGCACATGCTCTAACTATCTGTGTGTAAACCTGTTTTCTTGATTTGTTACCACACAAATTAATGAATGGCTTGTCTCATGAATCTGGCTTTAAAAAACAATTATAGTGACTGTTGTAGCTTGGTGAGACAAGTTCATATCTTCAGCTAACGCACAGCAGTCCCTATGTGGTGAATTAGCTTGCACATTGTCATAGTCTTCTGAAGGAATGCGTAGCCTTGTTTGAGGCTTAAAATAGAGCGGATTGTCAAATGGACAAATTCTTTGCTGATTCAGGGTGATGCTGGTGTTACTGGGCGAAAGATCATAGTGGATACCTACGGTGGCTGGGGCGCACACGGAGGTGGTGCCTTTTCTGGCAAAGACTACACGAAGGTGGACCGGTCAGCTGCGTACGCAGCCCGCTGGGTGGCCAAGTCTCTCGTGAAAGCCGGGCTCTGTCGCCGTGTTCTGGTTCAGGTATGGTTTGCCAAGAATGTTGCTTTTCTCAAAACGATTTTTCCTTTTCAGATTGAATACACATCATACAAGATACTGTAGTAGAAGTGGTCTTGGTAATGGTTTGTGGTTGAAGAAAGGAAGCCCCAACATGCTTGGTTCAAAACCACTGTAATGTCACTAGTAGATTATCAGCTTCTTGAAGCTGGAACTGCTCACTTAACTTTCATTTTATTGGCTATTTTTCTAGACTTTTATTGAGCCCTCAACATACTGGCACTTCCTGTCATGGAAATGAGCATGGGGTGACTGGATAATGGGGAAGAAAATTATCCAGAGACCTCAATATTTTCAAAATTTTCTCTTTTTTTTCTTTTTTTTTTTTTTGTACAAATGCAGATTGTGCAAATATGAGAAGTGAAGGAGAGGCCTTAGTTTGCATGAGAAGATTCGTAAATGAATGGTTTTTACTGCTGCATATTGTTGCCCTCTGAGGTGCTGTCTTTAATGGCTAACTCTGGTGCCTTTTTCGCCTAGGTTTCTTATGCCATTGGGGTTGCTCATCCACTGTCCATTTCACTGTTTACTTATGGAACTTCCCAAAAAACAGAGAAAGAGCTGCTGGACATTGTAAACAAAAACTTTGATCTTCGGCCTGGAGTCATTGTCAGGTACAGAAACACACAAAAAGGAAATTATCTTGGTGGTCACATCCTATAAATGATTCCTTGCAATACTTTTAGCTGTTACACTGTAAGAGTCAGCCCTTTGAACCAGCTGGGGATTGTTCCATGAAGTACCAGAGGACTTTCTCTCATTCTGTCATTTTGTCAGTCTTCACAGTTGATAATTTTTATGGTTCTACCAATCTGCCCTGTATTTGAAGACTACAGATGTATTTTTCAAGTTTCAGACGAAGCATATGCTTTCAGCATTTGGCCTTCTATAGTATATGGAATTCAAATAAAAACCCGTTTGTATTCCAAGAACTTTAAGTTACTTTGCTGTGATAAAACCCCATATGTTTTGTGTTACAAAAGGGATTGAGTTATTTAATGTTTTCTGCTACACTTAATAATTCTCAATAAGACCTTTTCCTGTAGCCTTAAAGTACTTTGCATTTAAGTTTTGCATTAAGCCACTCTTTTTGTCCCCGTTGGACATGTTCACTAGTATGCTTGTATCTCCAGAATATGCTTGCTTGACTAATGGTGTGAAATGGATATCAACATCTGGACTTTAATAGTAGTATCATGAACTAACTTAATATGAAAAAATTTTTCTTCTTTTTATTGCATATACAGGGATTTGGATCTAAAAAAGCCCATTTACCAGAAGACTGCATGTTATGGTCACTTTGGAAGAAAGGAATTCCCATGGGAAGTGCCTAAAAAACTTGTGATTTGACATTAGTAGTCACCTTTTAAATACAGAAAGGAAGAGAAGTCCACTAATGATGGATGCTACTGAAAATCAAATTTGACAGCTTTGTATTCAACCAAAGGAATTTTAGATTTTAAATGGAAAGGAAAAGAAGGATATTTTCTTGGAAATTGATTTTTTTAACCCTCAGTGTCTTTCATTATCCAGGATATAATGGACAGAGTCTGTTTTTTTAATCAGCATAAGACAACAAAATACAGTTTACTTTTAACTGCTGCTCTGTTGGTTCTTTTGGTAAAGACGAAGTGTGACTCAGGTACTCAAACCAATAGCTGAACCTCAAACCTTTGATGGGCAAAGGTGAAGACAACTTTCCCAACTGTGACTAAGGATCAGCAGATCTCTTGTTTCTAATTAGACAATGGGAAATTCTGGGGTCCAATTTCGTTACTGGAGTTAGCACTGCATACAGCTGGGCGTTGCTTTGATGGGAGAAGGCTGAATATCACACAACTCTATCTTGGCCTCTTTTGTAGAAGATGTTAAGATATAACTAATATTTAAATCATCTTTGCTGTATATGTGCTGTTACTATTGTGTTTCAATTACCTGTGTTTTTGAAACATAAGTGGTCTCCTATGAAACAGCAATGAGAGAATAAAATGCTTTTTCCTGCCCTCTATGTGAAGGGGTCTTTTTTTTTTTTTTTTTTTTTTAATGCAGTATAATGGTTCATCTCAACTCAGCCTCTTATACTCTTGCAGAATTTTAGTTTACCAACATAATTGAATTTTATTAGATTTTGGAATTGTTATATGAACTTGTCTTTCAATACATGTGATCACTCCTTACTTACTGTGATTAATAGAACCTTGGTGAATAAGTATTTTTGTTTGTATCTCTTACGTTGGTGCTGTGCAGTATTCTTTCATAATTTTTGCTCTCAAATGTTAGGTTTATTGCATGGCTTTCTCGGTTCATAGAATCATAGAATAGACTGGGTTGGAAAAGACCTCTTGGGTCATCAAGTCCAACCCTTGATCCACTACCACCACAGTTACTGGACCATGGCACTAAGTGCCACATCCAGTGTCATCATCTTAAAAACCTCCAGGGACATCGAATCCACCACGTCCCTGAATGGCCCATTCCGATGCCTGATTACCCATTCTGTAAAGAATTTCTTCCTAATAAACCTCCCCTGGCAGAGCTTAAGACCATGCCCTCTTGTCTTACTGATAGTTGTCTGGGAGCAGAGACCAACCCCCATCCGATTACAGCCTCCTTTCAGGTAGTTGTGGAGAGTGATGAAGTCTCCCCTGAGCCTTTTCTTCTCCAGGATGAACTACCCCAGCTCCCTCAGCCTCTCCTCATAGGACTTGTGTTCAAGTCCCTTCACCAGCCTCATTGCTCTTCTCTGGACCTGCTCCAGCACTGCAGTGTCCTTCCTGAACTCAGGGACCCAGAACTGGACACAGTACTTGAGGTGTGGCCTCACCAGTGCTGAGTACAGGGGAAGAATCACTTGATGGACTTAATTTGGGAATAAAGTAAAACACAGAAATAGCTGCAAAATAACACATAGCATGAGGTTAAAATTTGGAGCAGTTTCCTGTCAGCAGCTGCTGGCCAAAGAGCTGGGCACTGCCTGGCTGTGTGTGCCCCAGCTGTGCAGCAGGGCTGTGCCAGTACTTGGCTATGAGGTTTGGGTACAATGGTGTGTCCTGTTACTCCTGCTGGAGCCAGTGGCCACCTCTGCTCCTGATAGGTCAGGGTTGCTGCTGTGCGTGTGGGCTGCATATGATCTAGACTGAGGACAAGGACATTTCTGTGCCCATGCGCTGTACTCTCCTAGACAGTGGCAAATTACTTTTTGCACAGGACTGTGGATTAATCACAAGCTTGTTTAAATTGTGAGGCTGTGAGTTCTTCTGTGATAAGTTTTGTTTGTCAGTAGGCAACCAGGGTGAACTTAATCCTGAAATTCAAGCGTTACCTGTGTATGGCCCCCAAGAGGGAGTTCGTGGTTTAGCCAGTAGTCGCTTAAATCTTCTGCGCTGGAGAAATGCTGCCACCCCGTGTTTATCTCCTAATTCAATGTCTGTACAGTGCTTCCCAAATAGATGTGGTAGAGGGTGCCTTACTGATAAATGCTAAAGGAAAAGCTGCCATTTATTACTTTCAAGTAAGTCATAAACACAATTTCTATCTGGTCAAGCCAGGGGTTGCTCCACTTTATTAATTATGGTAATGTGCTATGTGTTCTGTGGTAAGTTGAGATAAAGTAAGTAGGTTTCTGTGTAGCTCCTGACCTTCCAAAGACTTACTACCTTAATCAGTGGGCTTCATTGGGTACGCACCTGGGTACATTTTGGCAGAAATAATATCTTAAAGAGCAGTTGCATTTTAAAGAATGAGATGGCAAAGATTTCCCAGAGACTATTTTCCTAGGTGCATATTACTTGTCTTCTAAGGAAGAAGACTGCTGTGTGTAAGTCTCACAGCCTCAGAAATGTAAACTGTTTGCAGCCAGGTTCTGTTGGCCTGCCTAGAAACACAAACCTTAACATTTGTTAGTAGATACTTGTTTTGCCAATGAACTTCTATCTATCAGTAATGTATACAAAGCCATCTTACTAATAATAAGGAAGTCACCGCTCATGCTGTTTCATGAAAACAGAAACTGCTTTCTGCTTTCTGTTAAACAGAACTGTTTCATGGAAGCATTACAGTCCTACACACATCTGTTCATTGAGATGTCCATGAGATGGCATAGGAAGACACTTCTTTGCTCATGCGCTGGATGCCTTCCTATTGGCGTAACTTCAGAATCTCCTGATTAGAATATGTTACACTACAACCAGCAGAAGCAAGTGAATGAAAAATTAATAAAAAGAAACCTAAGAAAGTGCCTTATAAATAAATGTGTTGCATAATATAACAAAAACAAACACCGTCAGACAGAATAAACAGTTCTGCTTGGTAGTGACAGTAACAACCACTAAAGGTTTGCTGGAGAGAGAGGTGTGTGGGTGGGTGCGTGTAACTGGTTGGTGGCCAGGCAAGGTTGGCTGGAAGCTTGGCACTGTGTGGGGGTGTTATTCTGAACCCTACCTTTTACAGATGGGGTCAGCACACCTCTATCACATTAGCACTAGCTGAATAATTGGACTAATCTGCTAGTAAAAGTGTAGGTTAGAAGTGATTGAACTTTTGTGACAATTTAGCTAGTTATTCAGCTTTTCCCATAAGTGCATATAGGCATATGAGGTTAATGGCTCCATTAAAAGAAAAAAAGTAAAAGGTAGCTAAACTCTGTGTGTTACAGGATACAGAGTATATCCTCTGGGTTCAAATCAGTCCTTGTTTGAAGTTCTGAGCTTTCTTTTGGAGCATAAGTTATGAGGTGGAGCCCTGTAGGTAAGGCATTCTTACGTCTTCTATATGACTGTATATATGTGTGTGTGTGAGAGAGAGACACACAGGCAAACACAGACAGATGGAGCTGTGGATAGAGAGCAAGAGCACACTAGAATGTGCATACGCTAAACATGTTTACAGTAAACCAGCTAATCTGAAAATTTCACTGTGGAGCTGGCAGCAGCAGAGAAGCCAGCCAGTCTGCCTCAGTACTCTAACGAGAATGCCCCTTACCCTCCCTAAACCATACTGGCAAGCTCTCTTTGCACTTCCTGGCAAGTGGGGCAACATGTTCGTCCCCCAATCCCTTATCACAGCACTGCCTCGGAGCCAGGCACACTGTAAACAACCAGTGACCTGCAGAAACACAGCGTTCAGCCTGACTCCAGTGCTTTCCCTCCTGGGCACCACAAGCAGCAAGTAATTAGCAACTGGTCTCCTTCAGAAAAAAATGTCATTCAGCTCCTGTCCACTCTGGAAAACACTGTTTTTACTAAGTTTAGCAGTGCTTCTTGGAGGTAAGATATTGTCATTCTTGCATATGACTAACAATTATTTAGATAGTGGCTGTCTTAGAGAAATGAAGGACACTGCTTGGGAACCCAGCCCTCAGTGGGCACAAACAGGTGTTCAGATTGCTGACTGCTTCAAATAAATTAGTATTTGTACAGCTTATTCACATTTGAGCCCTGACCTCCTCAGGAATATGTACCTACTTCTGCTTGTCGTTTAGATTTTACTGAAATTGGAGCTTTTGGCAGTCGAAGTGAATGCAAAAGTGCAACTGTAGATGATGTGAATGAGACTCTTGAGGTAAGACCTTGGTTGCATCAGCTGCCCCTGCTCTGCACACCCCTCCTTTGCTGGTGGGCTCCTGCCGTGTCTGCTTGTGCTGGCTGGGCAAGCACGACTCATGTACTGCTTTGGCAATGTACAAAGTACATGCTGAGGAGGGAGGGGAGCAACAAGCAGGAGCAGAAAAATGTTAGCTATCAAGTCATTTGACTTGCCATATCTTTGGTCCTGCTACTGCTAGTCCAAAAAAATGTGCTTGTGGATATCTTTTCCAGTTTTGCTTTGCTCTAGATATATAAAGTGGCTTTAACATAAACAGTATAACTATACAAATAACAATAGCTAGCTAAAAACACATTGACTTCTTTGCCCACATTCACAAGCAGGGGTTTTTTACACACACAACCACACAAAGTCCATGAGATGCCAGCATTCAGGAGATACGCATAACAAACCAATGTTTTGTATAGAA
>JAWWMP010000167.1:10239243-10278910 GCA_035047865.1 Dendrocincla tyrannina
CTTCCCCAGGGCCCACACACCTGAAAGTAGTCAGGAAGCTGAGGGTCAATTAGAGGAGGTGTCGGGGGCTGAGCAGGTCTTTTCCTCTGCAGCTCCTTGTCTCTGTATCAGTAGTGAGAAGATGTCCTGAGGAGTAGCAGCGTTGCCCGTGGCCTGACTATTCAGTTTATGACTCAACAGAGGACATCTGGGATTTATCCAGGTGGGTGATTTACTGGGTTTTTGTCACTAATCCTGACCTTTATGTATCAGAGAGGATGGAAATAGGGTTGATAGGATATGCATGTTTAAAGAGAGTCAATGTATTTGAAGAATTGCCAGCAATTGTGTTACTGGTAGTGCCAAAATTGTCCTCAGCTCTATTTTTTGTTGTGGCCTGTGAGGAGATACAGCAAAAGTCTGGTAAAAAATCTTGGAGGATTAGGCCTTGCTATTCCTGAATAAAGCCTAGCTATCCATTAGGCAGACTCCTAGTGAAGTTCCACTTGGTTGCTGTGCCATTTTGCAGTTAGGTTACTGTCAAATCTTGCAAGCAGGGGAAAAGTATGCAAGATGCGGGTGAAGCTCCCCTAACTCAGCGCCTGGAGCTTCCTCGTGGCTGCTGCCTCCTCATCGGTGAAGCCTCATAGCTGTGGCAGGAGGGTGGCTAGAGCTGGAATGCTGCCTACCAGGTTCATTCCCTACAGCCAACTGTGCTTTGTGTTTGTTTTCACCCAAACTTCAAAACGCCTGCTTGGTCTTGCCTGTTTTTATCTGCTCTGACCTGTGGCTCTGCTGACGTGGGTTGTGCTGTGAAGCCTGTCAAGCTGTGTGATATTCTGACCTTTCCAGTGGCACTCTGACATTATTCTTCTCTTCCCCTTGACTGGTGGGTGACGGTGAGTGAGAGGCTGTTCTCAACCAGGAGAGCTGTGGGAGAGGGATATGTGTGCTCAGGGACCTTCCTTGTGCTACTTCTTTGCTGCCTACAGCTGCTGCACAGGGAATATCACAAGTGGGACTCTTGGACTCTAATTTGAACTTCTCTGTCAATTAATTCCTTTAAATATCAGAATTTCTGAGTTTTGTGCTCTCTTTTTCCTCCCTTTTTCTCTGTTAGACATCTTCTGTTAAGCTCTTGTTGTTGCTACTTTTACTTCCTTTTCCAACTTTCATTTGAATTCTTGCTGTTTGTTATTTCATTACCTTCCTTGTTCCCCTCTGCAGTTTGTTGCAATTCCTTTGTTTGGACAAGCAGTTATTCAGCCATAGTTTGCATGGAAAATCCCCATGCCCAATTTCTGCTCTATTGATTCTTCACCAGTATCTGGCTATGGGGAAAAAGGTCCAGTGAGAGCATCCACTGTTCTGCCAGTAGCCTGATCTGGTGAGCGTGAGAGCAGAGCATTTCTCCTTTCCTTAAATTCTGGCTGTGAGGGAAGGTCACACCAGTTAAATTTGCGCAAAACAAACTTCCCGTGATTTTCAGCTGGACTATATGCCATGCTTTGTGAGAAATAGAGATCCCAAGACACACTGGATGCTGAGGGTGAAGGAAGGCTCTGTTCTTTTCTGCTGATGAGAAAGTAGATGCTATGGTTTAAGGTGGGGAAGGTGAGGTGTGCTTGAACACAAAATGTATACTCCACGTCGGAGTGTGAGGCACCACAGGGAAGGCAACCCTCTGCTTTGTCTGTGGGTGAAGATGACATAACATATTGCTACACTTAGATAAGGGATTGCTGTCCTGACAGTTTTATTATTGGCAGTGAAACAAAAGCTTAACAAAACAGCTCTATGTGCATCTGCAGGGGAAACACTCACTGGGCGGGAGAATTGGGGTTCTCTGTGACTTGGCCCTTCTGAGCAGCTGAAATTCTCTGCTGTCAGAAAATCATGGTGAAGGTGATAGTGCAGGAGCAGGTGGGAAGTGATGGCATGGTCTGTGATAGTGTGGAGATAGCTCTGAGAAGTCAAGGCTGCAAAGAGCAGCAGTTCATTTGCCAAGGGCCTTGCTTGCGTGTCAGAGCTGTTGAGTGCAGTGACTTTAGCTAGAAAAGCTGCTGCTGCCTGGTAACTTATAGTAAGGCTTACATGTCTCTGAAGTGTTACTTCGGTCATCAGCATATTCCATGTTTTTCCTGCGCTTGTGTTCTCATGTCTTAAGGTTTCTCCGAGCCAGTATCCTTGCTAACTTTCTAAACCTCTAAGGTTTCATTATGGGCGGGTATGAATGAATCAAAATAGTGATCAGCCAAGACATTGCTCTAGAAATACAAAAGCAATGATGGTCTTTCAGAATAAACACATACTGTCGCTGGAGCTGTGAAAGTTTTTTATGTTACCTAAAGTCCTCATCATTGAATGTGTAAAGCATTCAAAATCTGGTTTCTAAACCACAAAGTATTTTGCAGGGAAGGATGCTCTAGGTATATCTCCTTTATTTAACAAATGTGTAGAAGAGGAAGGCCCTCTGCAAGGTTTGCAGCTGAATGCATTAAACGGAATACAGTAGTATGCAACAATGAAGGCATTTTGGGAGGCAGAAAAGAGAGACCTATTAGAGAAGTTTGATTGTTGGTTGTACATTCCGTTTCTAGTGTTTCAGTTAAAATTTGCCTGAAGTCTATAGGAATTGGAGTGGTTTTTTTCCCCTGCACTATAGTTGATGAAAGACCTTTCTGGACACTAAAGAAGGCTTCATTTTAGCATAGTGGACAGAAACTTTTCTTAAAACCCCCCCACAATTCTATCCTTAAAGCTTCTGGTGAAAAACAAGCATAAACTTGTTTTATAACTCTGGAATTGAAGCTGGCATGCTTCCTTAACTTCATATGCTTAATGCAATCTAAAGTAGGCCCTGTAAAAATGTATCTTAGACTGCGGATTGCTTTACTGCTCCCCTTATCTTCACACAGATTCATTTATGAATTGCAATGTCTTTAAGATCATGGCACACAACTGCTGCAGAGGAGTGTACAAGCAGGAAACAAAAGAATTGTTCTGTAGTATATTGAGGTGATATATTGTCTGCTGGCTTACAGCCTGCTGCAATATACAAAAGCCAGAAAATATTGTTTGCCCCTTTGATTGGAAGCCTTAACTTTTGATTATTAGGAAAAAAAGTGAAAACACATATAGGTAGCCAGGGTGATTTACTCTGTATTTATCCCTCTATCACAACTGGGAGGAGTAAACTATACTTCCTCAATGTACAGTGAGGTTAAATACTGATGGTAGCAATACTGTTAAGCAAGAAACAAAACAAACCCAAGCTTATTTTCAGTCTACAAAAGTAATTTAAAGCTTCAAGACAGCCATCTGAAGATTATAGAGGTCATTGTAACTTGAGAAGTTCCCCAGAGCAAGATGCCTGTGGGAGGCGGTGGCCTCCCACTCTCTAACTTGCTCTCAGTTGTGGTTCCTTTGAAAATGTTTTGCACGAGGCAAAAAGATGATCTGGTATCTGAACTGGGACCTATTTATATAATTTATCTGCCTTCAGACTTCAGAATTACTGACAGAATTGTGTAACAATTTCCTGTCTGCTTGGAAAGTCACAGATCTAGTATAACTGGCTAAACTTTGGGAGAACAAGAAAGCAAGTTTTAAAAAAATGCTTTGGGAGCCCAGTAAATGTCTAAGTGCAGCCACCAAAATGCAGAACAGATCAAAGTGTTCAAGACCTCTTTCATACAAGTGAATGGAGTTATATTTTCTCTTTTTTCTGGTAGGATATTCTGATTAATAACTACAGCCCTTAATGTCAATATAAAAGTACTTCAGATCGAAAAGCTCAGTCAGTTGGAAGCAGACAAGAAATTTTGCCTTTCCTCATCTTCACATCCAACAGAAAAGCTGCAGTTTCTTCACCTCCCACTACATAGCATTTCAGGTTTACACCAATAATTAAAAGCTTTGGGAAAGAACTGATTACATATAAATTCTCTGACACTTAAATGATTTTTGGAGTTGGACTGCTTCAGGCAGATGAGAACCTGACACAGAACAGATTCCCAGCTTGTGAACCAGTCAGTGCCCTGACTGAGTAAAATCTTGCTGCTAAATATTTGTAAACCAAGTGTGAACATGCCCCAGGCTGACACTTGTTTATAGGCTTGTGTGTCTGAGCATGTGTATAGAAGCACCTCCAGGAAATCAGATCCTTGACTAATGTCTGAACAGGTGAATTTGGTGTTTAATTTTGTGCTTGGTGACTTGCTGTAAGATTTTTGTTTCTAATGTTATTTGAAACTCTTTGCAACAGCATTAGGTTCTACCCCAGATATTCTTGAAGGCAAGAAAATACTGCCAAACTGTAGGCATATGTATCTCAGCCATACCATTTTCCAAGACGTATCTGAAAATATATTGGGAGAGTTGGTTTTGCTGTTGTTCCTGAAACAGGAGAGCAGGGCATTAGAATCTGTCATGCACCTTGTCAAATAATCCCTATTAGTTAAGGCTCTTTTACATTTCATGTTGGAGGAAGGAGGCAAAAGAAGAAAATAATTCCTGCATCAAAGTAGATGTGTGGCTTTAAGAAAGTCCAATCAGCCAGCCTAAGTTTTCTACAGGCCTTTCATTGTATGGCAAAATACATTGACTGCCTCTGTTTGTCCTAATCATGAAGAAGGGAAGGTGGTTTAAGTGAGGGTCAAACCTTCCCTTTTCTCTCTCTATCCACAAAGGCAGGGTTCTTTACGGTATAATCTTGGATCTTCACTGTGACTGAAACAGGCTGAGGCTAGAGCACACAGTACAAAAGAACTTCTGCACAATGTGGTTATATTGGCACTTTTGGGACTACACAGACTTCTCTTTGTGTAATCAAGTGATAGTGCCCAGTCCCTAGTTGGTCTGGTGAAGATTAATACAGTCAGATTGGATGAAAAAGCACAATCCATAGCACAAAACAAAAATATATATCTGAATTGTTAAAGAATGATTCTACAATTTTTGATATGTTAGTAGCTCACCAGTTCCACTAAATAATGCTAATTAAATATGTTAAATAAAACCAGATATTTACTATTGAAATTCCAGCATCTTCTACAAACAGGGCTTATAGCTCTTTATGTGGGGAGCATTTTATTATCTACATGTGAGAGCTGCTCAGTCAGATACAGAGATGAACTCCCAGGTGCCTTAGCATAACTGGAACTGCAGAACGTTTCTTGTGTAGAAGTGTAAACATTCTTCTCCCAGGCACATACTTGTTTTAATGGAAATGCAAGTCAAAAGGGATAAACCAGCAACAGTAATGAACTTGTTCTGCTTCATTTTCCACTGAGTGATTTAATTATTTAGCCTTCAAGTGGGAAAAACAAGTGCTACTGTGTACTTGTTCTCTAACTTAACTGCCAACTTCCTATTAATAGTTGGAGATAATTACACATGACTAGTTTTCTGAAGAGGTCATTGTTGCTGCAGTGTCTGTGGTGTGCCTTGTAACCGTGTGCAACTGCAGAAAGGTGAATTCCTCTGCCACTTCTGTGACTGTGTTACAAGCAGAGGTAGCAAATTGTAGGAACATAAGAAGTTCTGAGACCTGCACGTCTGGCACAGTGATGGACCTGAAATCAGGGTGATGATCAAGAGATAACTATACTGCAAGTTAAAAGTGTCACTTGAAACTCCTTAAGAGCCAGAAATCAAATTAATGAATTTGTTTCCTTAGAGAAAAGGTGGCATTTCAACTATGTAAAACCTTAGAAAGATCTAATAACACTCCTTTGATCTCTAGAGGGCTAAACGTTTCCAACCAAGAGTGTATGAAAATGTGCAGAACCATTAAAATATTAAAAGAAATTTCACTGAATTTGTTTATTATACATATCTCCCTTTACAAATAACAATTAAATACAGTTCTAGTTATAAATATTTCCGTATTCATTTTTACAGGATTTCAGCCTTTATAAAGCATGTTGCAGTTGAGTCTGATTATCTTTAAGTAAAATCTGTTTATACTTAGCTTCCTGTGAATAAAGTCACTGCAGAACATAAATCTAGCTTAAAATGTTTTAAGAATAGTTTGGAAGTTGTGTGCAGAAATCAAATATGTCAACCCTGGGAGAGGATTTTTTTTAAAAGAAAGTTATGATGACAGAATGTTTTGTGAGGCAAAAGTAGTATAGCACACTATTGGGATTATGCTGATCATGCCTTTAGTTTCACCTGATTTTCGAAGGAAGCAGGTGATTACAGTGACAATTAAAATGTGAGAGAATTTTCTCAGCTGTTATTTAAAGCAATCATGAATCACACTTTTCTGAATATTGTATTTTGTCTAATTGTCTTTTGTCTAATAAGATTGGCTTCGTGTCTTATCTCAGATAACACATTCTGGCATATGCATTATGTTTCTGATTCTTGAATGTGTAGCAGAGAGGAGTTAACTACATCTGAGTCAAACAGACATTTCCCGTTCTGAAATATCTAAACACTTTTGAATAAACTTACACAAACTGAAGGTCTGTTAAAGGATTGCCCTATGCAATTCACTCTCAGCCATAATTCTAAACATTTAGCAAACTATTTTGATATTAATGAACCTAAAAATAAATGTGTGAATAGCAACTTTATATTTTCTTATCTTTCCTGCTGACAACCTTTTAACCAAATCAGACATAATTTAGCTATTCCCTTATTTTTACAGAAAGGCCAGGGAGCAGTTGAACTTGACTACCTGAAGTAAGTTCTGGCTTTCTCTAAAACTTGTGTGGTCTTGTAGGTATTCAGATCTTTTCTGTCCACTCTTACCTTCTCCGTGTCCTCAAGGTGTCTTGCAAGTCTTGCACGTAAAATTGAGCTGCTTTACTCGGGTGTTCATCCTGTTAGGCAGCAAGAGTGTGTGTTAGAGAAGGGGTTCAAGCTGAACAAACAAGGGAGGGTGAGGGCACTGTCCCCTCAGCTGTGTGAGGCTCAGGTGAGTGCAGCAGTGTGCACAGGTACTTGTTTGTAAGGTGGTGCTTCTATCACCTCCCACTTGGTGTTCTTAAAGTGGCACAATCCTTTCCAAAGAACTGATGAAGCCAGTCTGCCTTGACCACAGTTTGCTCAGTATCAGCAAAATAGCTGGCTGTTCACGCATACACAAGCTGTTTGGGGAGGCAGTCACTTGTAGGGAAAATTGATGGATGATTTTTTTGCCAGGAAACCACTTGGGCTTTCCTTATAGATCATCTTTTTTACTCAGAAGTGAACAATCAGATTAATTCACCCCCATTCTGACAGATTTATTATTATGAATAGCCCATGCAACCATCAGAGCATGAAGGCTGATGCCCCTAAGGTCATTGCAAATCCAAGTGGTTCATACACCCAACTCTCTTCCAACTATGCATGTTCTACAACCCACTTGCTACTTACAAGCTTAGCTTTATTTAAATGTCTGAAAAATCACAGCTGTGCTCAGGCTGCTACAGTATCTATTATATAGAGTAATGAACACATAGAAACATTTTCAGAGGCTTTGCTAAGCGAGCTCTGGCTCTGCTCCACGCTGTTGTGGAAATGGCAGTGCACAGTCCCTGAGAACTGGCCCTCCTGCCTGAACACAGTATTGCATCTGGCTCTTGCCTGTTGACAAGGAAAGGTGTGAAGGCCAAACTGCAGTCTGCGTTAAAACCCCTGCTGGTGGGAACAATAAAGTCTGTGCAATGGGTATGTCCTAAGGGGTATGTGATTGCACCTACTGAAACCAAATTTCAGATTGCCAGGATGTCCATTTAGACATCAAAGGCAACATGTTTTTTAAACTCTTACAAAACAAAGAAGTTATGAAGTGGGGTATTTTTTACAGAAAATAACAGCTGTTAAGAATAATTTTTCACATGATGGATATTTTTTTGTCTGAACAATTATTTGGGGGCCAGGGGGAATAATTGTTTTTCACTATACAAGACAGAATTAGTAACACTTTGACCTCCAAAGCTTGACATGTGACTTCCAACTCTCATATTTGACACTAATATTTCATCTTGGCAAAATCAAATTCCTTTTTAAGTACAGGTGAATATGTGGGAAATGGTGGCAGCCTTAAAACACACAGCTAGTATTTAAAGTTAGGATAGGGTGGATTAGGCTTTTAAAATAAGTTCACAAATGTTTCAGGAAACAACTTTGAAGGAAATGGTTTCTAGTCTTGAGGAATCCTGCCCTTCTACAAATCAGAGGATGCTGTACTGCCTTCTTATGCAGATCTAGAAAATAAATTTGGTGCCCAAATGCTGAAACAATTTGCTTTTCAGGCCAAGGCTGCTGTTTCAAGCCCTGCTTGCTGTCAGCAGGATTGCTGGAGGTCGCAGTGTCAGGCAGGGTGACAAATATTTGCTTTGAGGTTTTATGTCCTCACCTAGTACCGCAAGTAGGTACAGTGTCTGAACAGCGTGAGCATCTGTAGCTGTGAAGCAACACATGAAGTCCTTTACCCTCTTTCTTGGGTCTTCCCTCCCCACAGGGGCAACAGACAAAGATGGGGTGGCGGTAGAACATTTCTGCTGTGGCATATATTCCTTAGACTAACGCTGAAGGCAGCCTCTTACCTTCACACACACCTGCAACTATCTCTAATTTTGAGATAACTCTTGAACTTGCTGGAGATAAGCAGGATAAAATAAAAATATTACCATGCCTTTAAATGTTGCATGGGTGGGGTGGGTGGGGATATTCAACTTCATTCTCAGCCTGTTGTTAATCATCGTAAACTTCTTAAACTTTATTGGAATATGATGAGTGGAAAACTACTATATGAGGTGATGCTTACGATCCTGTTTCCTTATGCTCGTCGCAGTCTGTTTCACAACAGGAGTCATGCAAGGCTGAGGACTGTGGGCACGTGAGCTGTAAAGCATTTGTGATTGAGAATAGAGTTTGAAAGTGAAACAGCTCCCGTGGACTCCTGAGCCCTCACTTCCCCTCTACATAATGTTTCTGATGGATTAATATGGCAGCCTACCTAGACCTTAGATGATATGAAGTTCAGTAGTTTATATTTGGCTGTGTTGTCCAGAAATAACGCATTAGTTAATAGCTTGTGGATCTCCTTGCATTCAAACACATGCATGGATAAACTGAAGAGTTTGCTCACATAAGGTTTATCTTTGCATATGTTGAGACTACAGCACTTGGAAAATTGGCCCTATTTAGTATGCATTGTGATGAAGGATTTGAATATTGTTGGAGTGAATAATTAAGTAACCGGTCAAGGTAAACTACCTGCAGGCACCAAATTGTTCGAGCAGAAAGGTGTCTTGGTTTCAAGCTAGCCCTGTTGCATTAATCATTCTAAGTAAATACCTATAAGATAAATTGCTTAGTTCACAGAGAATAACAGCAAGAAGGATTTGCAGGCCTTGACATCAAACATAGGCTTGAATGAGGGCCAGGAGGAGCCATGCCTTGTCACAGAACAGATGGTGAGACCTTGTGCTCAAAATAATTCAGTAATTGAATTTAAGCCAGTGCAGGAATGTTGTGCATGGCAAGCTGCTGCTCTGGAATCACAGTGATGTGCAGAACTACAAGGCTCCATTCCCTTTGCTGGCCCCTAGGTTCACACCAGCTGTAAGCATGCCATCCCTCCCCATTTAACTTCATACTTTGGCTATTCTATCTCCCTGTCACACAAAGGGTGAGAGGAGCTGGTCTGGCTGTAGAGCTGGATGTTTCCTTGCTTAGCTCAGCTGTCCATGACCAAGCTGGAACTGACAAAGTGTACGTGAATGTGACTGAGGGCCAGGCATTTGGCTTTGTGCATGGAGACATGCTCAGATGCTCATCCAGCTTTGTACCATGTCATGGAGTTATGCAGAGCCTTTAGCTGGAGCTGGAGAGGGCAGACTCTGAGCAGCTTCTGCAATGAGTGCAGAGTATCAGCTGCTTCAGAAGTGTAGGCATCCACCAAGCTTAGCCCTGTGCGGATCCCAGTGAGGGTCTGACAAACAACTCTGTGGTGCCCAAAATTAGGTGTATCTAAATCTCATTACTATCTAGCTTAAAAAAATGGCTTTGTCATGGCTCTACTGATTTAAAGGACAAGGGCATGGTAACTCCTGTTAGCTTCTGTGTGTTTTCTTCCACACATATCCCATGTAGTTTGGGACCTTGGGTTTCTTGTCTTGCTACTCCTTTGAGTCAGAAAGAGGCAAGGAGTTGCTGGAGGGGCTCAGGACAAGTGACTCCTGGTGCTACTTTTAAAGGTTAAAGACCTGCTGACTCCAAAGTTTCCCATGGGAAAGGTAAGGTGGGAACAGATGGCTCTGCATCATCCTACCAGCACTGCTCATGTTTTCTTTCAGGGGACCTGTTGTGGGTGAAGGTCGCCAAGGAAACAGGCTGAGCAACAGTAGTGGTAGCAGGAGTGTCTGTATGGGTAGTTTTATTGAGGGAAACTTACAGAAAGGGATCAAAATGCAGCTTTGACGCTCATGGGTAAAGGGGTGTTAGAAGAGCTTGTGGCTGCAAGTCACTTTAGGTATGTGCCCAAGAAATTTACTTTTTGGTCTTCTAATAAATCAGTGAGTTAAAAGCAGTAGGAACCCATAGGCAGTAGTATTGAGACTCAGAGGGCAATGAATAACAAAACAGACAAAATGGCCAGTGCTTTTGTTATAAACAATTTCCTCTTTATAGCTGGTATTTGTTTCAATGACAAATCAGGCTGGGAAAGAGTGAATTTTATTTTTTCATGCTGCATTGTCTGAGTTCAGTAGCTACAAATGAAGAGGCAAGTGATAGAGAAGCATGTTCCAGAAGGCCTGCCAGAGAGCAGCAAGGGAAGCACTAAAACTGGCAGATAATAAGGCGATTCTGGTTGCACTTCTTGTCATTCCAAGTGCCATCGGTGTACATCTCCACACATCCCTCTTCCCCTTTGCCAGAAGGTTCATTTAAATACCAGTTAGTATAGCTCAGCTCTGTACCATCCAGGAACTGGAATTTGCCTGGAATAAGAGATTCCTTTATCCCCAGGTAGGCATAGGTGTTAAAAGTTTTCACAAAGTACTCAATGGCCTCATTCTCGCCTGGGTTCCTTGGAGCAGCAATAGACCCTCCAACCTCTTTGCATGTTTGCAGTGTAGTATTGAAATCAGCTTTTTTCCCATTGGTAGCAAATATTTTTCGCCCAGATTCTGTTATTGTCTTTTCCAAGCGGAGGACTGCAAGATAAAGTGAAAGCTGTTAAAGTTTCATGTATTGTTTTGTGGTCACTTCGCTGCCAATTTTAACTCCTGTTATTCTCCTCCATAACCTCAGCTTAAACCCAAGAAAATGTAAAGGAGAGGAAAACCTGATATCAAAGCTAAAAAAAAACTTAAAAAATACAACCCCAAAAGCCAGAAGAAATCTGAAAATGAGGAGAGGGGGGAAAAGGGAAGGAACACATATATACACAGGCAGAGAAACGGGAGAAGCACAAAAGAGGTTGGGGAAGGAGGAAAGGAAATGAAGACTTCTACATTTGGAAGAAGTATATGATTTTCTTTGAGACTCTATAAGATGCTGAGATGGTTTGCAGTACACAAATATCCTTAATATTTGGTGTTATGTCCTTGAATGAGCAGGATTCTAGATGTGATCAATTTGGTATGTTGTCAGTGTTCGGTTTGTTTGTTGGGAGCACGAGGTGCCCAAGGAGTAGTTCACTGTAGACAGGGATTTTAATCTGGTTCATTCTGACTTGCTTGCACTCCTACCTCAGAACATCTCCCACCAACCATGAAAATCTAATGCCGTCCCCCCCCCCCCTTTTTTGAGAGTTATTATGCAATGATTTATCAGTGAACAAGACATAAAACTGCAGAAAATATTGCCTTTTTTCTAAGAATCCACTTTTGCTCCTCTTGTCTATCCATGCTAATCCCGTTAGTTACAGCAGAAAGTAAAGGCAGATACAATACCTCCTTCCAGTCTGGCAATCCGATGTTCCAATTGCTGATTAATGTCTCCGATTTCATTCTCATCCACTGGTATGAAAGCTATGAACAAAACCAGCTATTATGAACTTTGTGTTACAGTTTGAGTCTTGGCTTTCAAGGTAAAGCACAGGTAATGAAGCAAAATGAATATGGACTTTTAAAATGTTTGTTTGACATGTTTCAGTTTACTGCTGTGTTTAAATAGGGAACATCTTCGTACACTGATCTTTGTAAGGACAGGGGATATGTCCCAGAAAATTACCTGCAGAGCAGTTATGTTTATGGAAAACTGGAATTGGTAAACTGAGTTAGTCTTCCCTCTAAGTGGTTGAGCCAATTAAGGCAAAACACTGGCACTTGTGCAGTAGGTTTAGTGGGTTTTTAACTCTGTCTAGGGACTGAATCCTTGACAGAATTTTTCAAGCTGTTCAAAAGCTTGCAGCTCCAAACTAGCGCTCAGCAGCAAGTTTCTTACGCTATGGAAAATCATAACCTTTTCTTTGTGAATTGAACCACTGTGTCATTAAATAGGAGAGATTTAAACATCTTACTTCATACAAGGAATTAATAATGACCTGATTATTTTGTCTTAAGTAGAACCCACATCAGATTACACAAGATAGCACTGAGTTTACAAAGCATAAAAATGGAACTCAGCTGATAAAAATGGAGATGGTAACTTTACATACCTGGTATAAATCCTTCTTCTCTTTCACCTTCAGTCAAATGCTTGAGAATAACTGAAAGAAATCCTGCAGGCTTACCTTGAGCACAGAATGGGAGCAGGAAAAAAATTACTCCTAACATTTTGTGGAACAATTGCGGAGACAGCATCATTTAAAGCCAAAAGTAAACCAGACTGGTTTTCTCACCAGCGTAGAGTCCTGCACTTAAAAAAAAAAAAAAAGAAAGAAAAGGAAACAGTTTCAGATGAATGCCACTGATATAGTTGTGAAGTTCCTTATTTCAAACAATTAAAATATTTTTCCAAAAGACTCAGTTCACTACTCTACAAAAGCTTACAAAGCAAAAACTCAAGGCATCCCCTTCAGAGCTTTTTTTTGTACAGATACCATTATATGCCATTTTTCCCTATGCAAAAATCTATAGTTTCAGTTTTAATTTTACAGGAGAGCAATAGGTACATGGTTGCTTTCACAAGAGCAATCTGGTTTAGGACAAACTAGGTCAAGAAAAACAATTGTTAATGCTCATTCTTCCATTGAAGCATCCTTTCTAAAATTTATCTTCTCCACAGGTGTCATAGTCTATAAAAGTAAGGGAAATTGTTAATAAAATGTTGAGATATACACCTAAAATGGAAAATTTTGTGATGGTTTAGTAGATTCAACATAATTTAAGCAAAAGCTTAAAGATGTTCAACTTACCTAGTTCCAATATGAATTAAGAAAGGCTTATTAAATGGCCTAATTTATAGGGCATGTAACTTGAGATTCATCTTATTACTTACAGGAAATGAAGATGTCATATGATACGAATTTGCATATGATTGTTTTCTTCAAGAGGCAAACGTACCTAAAATATGAGGAAAATACTTGAAGGTACTTTTTTAATTTGTAGAAACACTTTCACATATTTTAAAACACCAACTCTAGAGCAGAACAAAGCAATTTCTCAATACATATCTGAAATACCTAATGTTTCCACAGAATGGCTGTGTAAATGTTAAATTGTAAATGTCACTGAAAATAAGCCAAAACAAATTCACCTGAAATACAATATGCATCATCATTCTCCGTACTAACTGAAGCCTCAGCAGTGATAATGACTGAAGTCTCATAATCTAAGCAGAATCTCAGAACTGTAGCAGCAAAGCCAAAAGACTTTGCTTTGTACATCTGCAGTATGTGGAGAGGAGACAGCTACAGAAGCACATATTGAAATATCTTACAGAATACTCTAGGGGAAGTTTATATATTGTCAATAACACTTTTCTTCAACAGAACAGTGACCTTTCAGGGAAGGGAAAAGCTGCTTTACACCAGTCCTATGAGTACAGAGGTCTCAAGAAGCATCACTGAAATGCAGATGCCTTGCCAAGTATTTTACAGTTATTCTCAGCTGAGAGTTGGTTCTGTCTAATGGAGATTTTTAGGAAAGTTGTTCGGGGCTGTGCTCCAGTTCAAATAACCAAAATGTGATCCTTGTGGTGTCAGGCCAGCATCCTGATGTTGCAGCAAGGCTAACAGCCAAGGAGTTGAGAAATAAAGTGCTTTGAGACTAGAGAGGGAACGTGAGCAGTAACCATATTAGTCTAGGATGCTGCCAAATCCCCTCCAGAGGCGTTTCACACTGTTCCCTGCGCTTTCATACCCATCTCAACAACTGATGTAGAGCCCTTTGTCCTGGGGGGTGAGTCCACAGATGCCTGACTAGTTCCTGCAGCATTGTTTACTGAGTGCCCTAGGAAAGGTATCAGTCCTGTGAAAAATAAATAAGTAGTACCCAGTTGTATGTACCTTGACAGAAGAGGGCTGTTTTAGATTTGCATGAGTAATCTTTGTTTAAAGTTTCTCATTAAATTTCAGGTTTCTTAGCTTTTGAGTGCTTGATGTAATGGTTTTAACAACCTTCATGCAGAGGCTTTCTCATTGTTTGGGTTTTTTTTGTTTTTTTTTAAAAACCCACCGAAACTAAACAGAGAACATAAGACAAGCTGTTACCTGGGTTCTAAATGGGCCCTAGAAAAGGTCACTGGCAGAACCTGGGCCTTTGCATCTGTGGTGAAAAAAACTTTAGCATTTCCACAGCATCTAGAAGAAACCACAGGTTAGGCAAATGTGAGAAGAGGATGAGGTTTGGCCTCATCCCATGCTGACTCAAGGCCTAGGAAACCTGGAGGGAGACAGAAGCTTTTTGTGATAGACTACTGAGAAAAACTGCTGTGGTTTTGATAAATTATAAATTTTTCTTCTCTGGATTTTCATCAGCATATTAATAAGATGGAGCGATCTAAAATATTTAAATATACCTATATTTTTACTATGCTTGTTTATGATTTCCTAATAGAATATTTTATATAACTTCATAACTTGTAAACTATTTTCTGATCTTGTTTTGAGCCACATATCACAGCAAGATTTAAGGACGTGGATCTGATAAAGAACAAATAATTTTTGAGCAGTGATGCAACTTTTATCACTAAAGGGTTTTATATTTTCAGTGCTAGTGAAGCAAATGCAGGATATTCTGAGAGTAGGTTGTGTTGCACACTGTAGGTAGGAAAGTGCAAAACATGCTAAGGACAAATATTGTCCTTAGCAAACATTAGCCAACACTACTTTCTTAGCTGGTTTGAGAAATGCAGACACTAGAGTTGAATTTCAGTTGATGACAGTATCTGGGTGTTCCTTCCATAAACCTGTTTGTCAGTCTTTCCTCTGTACACTTAGCCTCCTGAAAGTTAGGGTTTTTCCTCCATAGTGCTAATCACACCTCAGATAACCTTAAAAATTCTTTTCTTATTCTCTGTTTGCATTTAAATGCCCCTGACTCCACACCCCACCCATATTTTCTGTTTATATTGATTTTGTGCTGTTCTGCTGTTGTTTCCACCCTGTCTTGTCACCACTTCATCCTGTGCTTTCTGCATTTCCTTTTCTTTTTTGAATAATCACCACACTGTCCACACCAGCTCCCTTATGTTTGGGAATATCAAAAAAAGCACAGAGCATGTAGGACCTGGTGTCTCCCCTTCTCAGAGGGCAGCTGAGGCTATTTTTGATAAGTATTAAAAACAGGAAGCAAAGAATTCAGCAAGATATGGTCACCTGGAATGGTAAACTTCAATATGTCTTTATGTTTTCTTTTTGTTTTGTTTTGGTTTGGTTTTTGTTTGGTTTTTTTTGTTTGTTTGTTTTTGTTTTTGTTTTAAATTTTAAACAGCAGAAAGTCTTTGCTTTACCTGGAAACAGTGTTACCAGTGCACATAAATGCTTCTGTCATCTTGCTCTACTGACTTGTTATGTGTAAAAGATCCAAGTGGAGATCACTAGATGTCTCTGATAAGTCATTTGGTGCAGCTCAGCTGAAATGCACAGAAGGAAATCAGGTTTTGTATTTATAGCAAATAGAAAGAAAAACAATATCTCATCTCTTCAACAGCTGATAGCAAAATAGCATTCTAATGGAAAAACCCCACAAAACCTCATCATTATGAACCAGACAAAACTATTAGTTCATATATTCTGTGGTTGTCCTCTGCTATCTGCAGAAAGATAAATCCACTAAAGTCTTTACTACCATAATTACCATTGCCACAGGCTCCTCAAGGGTTAAGGTTCCCTCTCTCCCCAGAACTGTTCAGCTCCTGAGCAAAAAGGCACAGATGGGTGAAACTTTCACTCTGGGTTTCAGCTGGCATCACACTTGGTTTCTCACCCTTGAGCCAAATTCTGCCAAACCCCGGTTTCCTAACAGGTACTTCAAATAAAATCCAAGTCCCCTTATCATTTTTGAAGGAGCTATTATGATTTCCTGTAATCCTGTGTTTATTGTGCTTTAAAATCAGGTATGTTTGTATAACTGTAGGTTAACACGATTTTCTAGCAGTATGTTTCAACTTCTGGTAATCCCTTGCAATCAGATACTCTGAAGTTCAGGCAAACATGTCACTTATACCATTACACAATACTCCCAAGAACATTGTTTTCCTCTGGTTCATAGGAATGGTAACAAGGCCATTAGTCTTTCTACCACTTCTCAGTGCCGTTTCAGAAGCAGCTAACAAATTTCCCAGTGGCAAATATTTCTTCTATTTGCACTTACGGTTCTTCTAAAGAAAACCTGCAAATAAATGTAAAACATAGATGAACCTTTAGCCTACTTTGTGGCACTGCTAGGATATTGCAGCAGCAAGCACTGGTGTTTTTCCACCATAGTGCTTTTTTCCTGGTAAAGAACAGAACAATAATGTAATTATTCTTTAAAATTGGCTTAAAAAATAATAAAAAAGAAAAACAATTTAAGGAGGCACAGCTCACAATTTATGTAAGATAAGGTAGCTCTGCCAGCCTGTGTCACATTCTGTCAGTTTTGTTCATATAAGGTTGAATTAGAAGTTAATTTTTTCAAGAACCACAGAGGTTTTTCTGTTTGTTTGTTTGTTTTAATCAAATCTCTACAAAAATCAGGAAGCCAGAGAATAAATCTTACTTGCTGGAATAGAAGGTCAATTTCTTCACATGTGGTAGGGATTGGGAGGGGCTGGTGTGAGGTTTCGGAGTGCTCAAAATTGTTAGTAGTATTTCTAAGTTAAAGAAACTAATTATATTATACTGCTATAAAAGAAGATATCACTCTGAACTAGAGAGATTTCTCTCTGAAATAAATATCCATAATTATGTTCATGGTCTTACTGTTAAGTATACTGTAATATAATATTGTATAATGTAATCCTATACTATAATAACAATCGTATTCAGAGTGGTAAAAGGGGAAAGCCAGAGTGTAGCAAAAGAGCCGAGTAGGATGTTATATGGAGATATTAAAATACCTGAGGTGTTTCACTCAGCTACCTGAAATGTTACAGATCCAGTGTGAACCATAAAGGGGAAAGTGCTGCCTCGTTGTTCTTTGACTATATCTTAGGAATATTCATTTTTAAGCAACATGGTTTTTTTCCTCTCTTCAATAGCACTGGCTAAAGCAGAACGAAATTGTACTCTAGGAGCTATTCCAGATGTTTTCCTTATTGATACTAGCTTTTGACTTAAAAAATTAAAAAATTCTTATTTTCCTCAACAGGATAAAAAACACCCAAGTGCCTTGAGGTCTAAATCTGTTTAGATATACATGTTATATTGTGTTAAGCCATTTGTAAGATTTTACATGTTAAGGATTTTAACAAGAGATTGCTATAGTCAGCTTTTAAACACTAATGTGGTAAAAATGCATTGCTCATTAACCAAAGGAATAGGATACTCCAAAACTAGACAGTAAAAGATCATGTTTGTAGTGATTTTTTTGGAGGGGCAGAGGGGGTCTCTTTCTCTAGCATCATGCTTTTTTGTGACAAGTAATGACCTTGATCTAAAAAAGCATTTGCATGGCTAAAGCACTCAAAAATTATTAGCAGCATTTGCTTACTAAAATAGTAATAAATTAAAAGTAATAAACTAAAAGTTAAAATTTAAGAGGCAGTTTTAAGTAAATCTTCAACTCTTTCTAGAGTCTGTGGTGCAGCCAGTCAGAGATAAGTCCAGGAAAATTAAAAGGTACTAATAAAGCCTTATTTCTTCTCAATGTAACAGGGGAGTCAGAATTTTTGTCATGACATGATCTATTCCCTTCCCCTATGAAAATTTTGGCTAAAATGCTACCAATCATGGTCATAGGTCTCAGAGCACGCTACTTCGTAGGTTCACACTTTGAAATCTATCCAACATGGTATCGGGTGTACCTTTTGCATTTCAGAATCCCTGTCTCCTTGCTGATCAATTGGGGTGCTGCATGAAACCTGGACATGGATCATTCATTGCTAAAAGTGCCTGAAGGTGCTAAACCTTTCTTACTAGACAGGACTTGAAATGACTGAATAGATCCCATCTCTCTCCTCAGTGTAGACCAGGGAACAACACTGCCCAGAGTCAACTCCAGCTTCCTAGGGGCTCCCTGCAGAGCCAAATGTGTTGGGGGGAGGAGGATATGAAGTGTTTATGGATGTATTTTTAACTCTAGTCCTTCCTATTTTTTTCTCCCTCAGGTGGTGTGAAAATAAAAATGGGTGAGCCCAGGACCCAGGACCCTTACTGCCAGGTAAGTGTGTGAGAATTTGCTACTCATGCTAAATATATCTTGGTATACTTGGATCTAATGTAACATTTACCTAAGTGTTTTATAGAGACTAGCTTCTGAAACTAAGGGAATTAATTGTAACTGGTACTGTTAATATTTCTATAAAACAAAAGTTAATTGTGAATGGTGAGTGAATCAGCATGTGCTTAAATATGACACAAGCTCTATAATTGAAAGTGATGTACAAAACTTGAGACCATAATTGCTCCAGTGAAGTCAAATCTGCATCGCTTTTAAGGCAGAAACTATTAAGTACTTGGAAATGCTTTCACTATGAAGTTCTGGGCAATTTTAACTTCAGGCTTTTCCAATATCCCAGGTCAAACCTCTGCTTTTCTCCTCTAATCTTCACAAAAGCACAATCTGCCATGAAAATTGAATTCTGAGATGTTCTCAACCCTCCCAAAGAGAGAAACACATCAGATTAAGCAAAGTTTAATTATATTAATCACCTACCACATTTGGTATTTTAAGGATAAAAAAATAGCACAATATGATTAATTTTAGATTTGAAGATATAGAAAATTTGCAGAAATTTTATAAACCTAAGACAAAGGTTATTTCATTGTCTCCATACTCTGAGGTGGCTGAAAGGTCATTCTTTAAAATTCACAGACTGTGAGACGATTCACATTGCACTTTTTGTCATTCCAGCTCCCATCCATGTACATCTCTACACATTTCTCTTTCCCTTTGCCATTAGGTTCATGTTGATGCCATTTGGTGTAACTCAGAGACGTGCCAGTTACATCCGTAAACTGGCCTGAAGTCTCGCAGTGTTTAATGCCCAGGTAAGCGTATTGCTTATGCTGTTTCACAATGTCCATAATAGCTTTATTCTCCTCCTCGTTCATGGGAGTTGCAAGAGTTCCTCCAGCCTGTTCACATGACCGTAGTGCAGATCCAAAATCAGCCTTCTTCCCATTGGTAGCAAACACTTTTTCTCCTACTTCTCTTATTTTCCCATTCAAAGCAAGCACTGAAACATTCAAAGAAGAAACTTAGCTAGCTTTTTAAATTCTCTATGGTCTACTGATGAAAAAGCAAAGAAAGAAATCACAAGATAAAGAGTAAATTAAAAGCAGTAAGACAAAGAGAGGGCAAAACTGAGATAAAGGATGAATGGGAAAAAAGATCTTAAATTTTACCCATTCACTAGTTGCTTCCTAAATATACTGTTAGGCTGCTTGTGGTGAACTGTCCTTGTCTCCAAGACAAGGATGTCCCACTAACGTTTTCTACAGACTCTGAGTCCCATTATATTGTATGTGCTTCCTAAAGAGGATCAGATTACTTCGAATTTGAGCAAGTGAAGTAGAGAAGTGATAATTTTTTGTGACTTCTCAGTATGAAACAATTTACCACCCTCAACAATGGTTGCTGATAGATAAAAATAGATAGTACAAGACTGAGGAGTTTCCATGAATCTGTGTGGAAAGTGCAACATCAGTTGGAATACTTTTCAATGAAATCAAATTTTAACAAATGTGTATTACTGTTGCTGAAAGAAATCTGCTTCTCCATGGAAACAGAGTCTTAATTTCCCCTGTTTTGGGTGAGAAAGTGGAGTTTCGAGATGCATTATTATTTTCAAATGCAATTTGTCTCCTGCAAGTCATGAGTCTTTAGTTAACTTTGCCTATTGCACTTAACACTGTGAGCTGAAAATGTAACAAGGGGAAGAATTACCGCCTTCAAGTTGGAAGAGTCGGTGTTCCAAATTTACTAAAAGATTGTGGCATTCAGTGTCCAGAGAAACAGGTAGACCTATACAGATAAAAATAAAAGTTAGACAATCAAGCAAAATCAGGCTTTGCTGCTAGGAACAGTTCTCTTGATAAAACTAATCATTTTCCAGATAAATAGCTTGCAATGTATCTTTTTAACATCATCTGGTGTACAATAAATATTTTCCCAGTATTTTTCACATTGTTGCTAATCTATATTAAAGCAAACTAACAAATACCTCCAACCCTCTGCAATGCCACTAATTCCCCTCTACACAGAAGCTACTAAATTTTTCTAGGTTGAAGCATTTTGTTTGTTATATCTGCAAAACTGCAAAAGAGAATTTGTTTCATTCTACTAAATGATAGTGAACAAGCACAGGGGAGATTTTGAGTAAACAGTTCCTATGCCACCATACCATTTTCTTTTTAATGCACAGAGTGGATGCTTTGTGTTTTTACAGTTGAATCTGATTTTAGTGGAAGCCATAAACACTAGCAGAAGAAGGTTTCTGCATAGACAGTGTGAAAGAGAATCCATCCAGCACTGTTTGCTAAAGGTGGACTTTAGCAGTACTGTAAAGGCAGATTCCTTTCTCATACCAATTTCCATGTGTAATAAAGGCCCCACATCTAGAATAAAGTCACCCATGTGCTCCCATGATCATGTTCCATTATTCATAACTGAAACAAATAGCAACATAGAACCACAAAATATTGCTGCATCTTCAAAATGCAATGTTGCAACTTAGTGCACTTCCCAGTCTGTTAAAACCCCCCATATTTGACCTAATAAAGAGTTTGAGTTTAATAGTGCTTTAGCCTTGTCAACAGGCTTGGAGAAAGCATTTCTATATAGAAGGAAAATTACACAGTGCAAAGTGTGTTCCTTACCAGTCTACTTTTGTGCATACCATCTTTGAACACTAGAGAAACATACCAGAATCCTTTTAATTACACTTTTGAACATTGAATAACATTGCCTTCATACTTTAAAAAAAAAAAAAGAAAAATTAAAACTAAGAATTCTCTTGTGAAAGAAGCAATTCTGCTTGTAAAGTCAGTGGAAAAGCACTGCACTGTATATATTCATATATACAACATTTATATGTTAAAATATTGATAACCAGTTCACTTTCCCTTTTCTCCCAGAAAAGAGAGACAAGGCCTGCCTTTTAGAAAAAAAAAAATTAAACTGCCTGTTTCCTCCATTCAGTTTTCCTTCCTCTGCTTAACACAGCTGCTTCCTTGAGAGCACATCCTTCTGCGTCATGCACCCTGCATGACAAGGGCCTGTTGTGAAAAATGGAAGTTTACTTACCTGGTACCTGTGGCAGTCCTTTCAGACCATCTCTTCCAAGGATATCAGGTAGCTGAGAAGTTTCTGAACCTTTACTCAATGCATGGCAAGTCACTAACAAAGCAGCTACTGCTGTGAGTATGTAGGATGACATGATTGCCCAGGCCAGCTGTAAGAAAACCCACACATTTGTCAGGCAATAATTCTGTAAGAAATCGTAGGCATTGGCTTATATAATTGCACACTGCCCCCCTCCCATTCACCCCTTCTTAAAATTTACATTATTTCCTTGCTTAAACAATCTATAGTTTAGGTGTTAGAGATTTCCCAGACTTCTTTTGCTACCATTGTGCAGCTTACACACAAAACTGTTTTTAGTATGATTCAGCTTGACATGCACATTACAGAATGATAGCCACACATTTGGGAGTAGTGAAGATAAATTGTCCCTTTTTCTATCCACTGACTTTTTGTTGGATTAATTCTTGAGAAATGATGGGCCTGGATGTAACAGATCACACTTCAGCCATTAGTTGTCTGTAAGGACTATAACCACTCAATGATGCTTATGATACTAACCTGAAAAGCACAATCTGTTACAGTGGTTGTTGTAATGTTTTGGAACTAGTTAGTAGTCTCTTTAAGCACAGTAGTATTTAAGAACATTTGTTTGACATAAACAGATTGATAGTATTTTACACATGGGCAAAACGTTATAGCTCAATTCATATTCCTATCTTGTTTTGGACAAAATTCCATAAGCTTGAAAATGTCAGAGTCAATCTTGTAGAAAATGCATTTTTGCTGGTTGGCAGCAGGCCTATGCATCTTATTTTATCCTTTCAGATATAACATTAAGTAGGGTTATAATCTTACTGCTGAGATACCATGACTAAAAAACACTCAAATTATACATCATGGGTTTACAAGATAGTGGGTGGGTATGCAGTGCTGTTATGAAACCTGAATCGAAGGACCATGAGTTACTGTGGCATGGAGATATCCAGTATTGACATCATTCAGTTAAAATAATAATATACAGCAAGGTTCAAGAGGCCAGAATTGGTATCCATTTTTAATGAGGAGATCTTGATGGGCTGACTCTCATACAAATCATATAACTGAATACCCATGACTACACTTTTATATTGAGATGAGTTAAAGAGGATCCTGTACTAATCTCTCTTAAAAGCTTTCATCCTTAAAAAATATCAGAATTGACATGTAATATGTTCTAAATCCAGCTCCACTCAAAAGTGAAAATAAAACCTTGGTTGGCTTGAATGCTGCAAGATTATTAACAACTGGATTCATCAGTTATAACAAGGTATTTGTTTCAAAGTATATATGCCAAGTAGAATCAAAATATCAGTTTATTACCATTTGTTAAATAGGCTGAGCTTTTTTTTTTAAAAAAAAGAAGTATTATTTAAATCTTCCAGATTGATTCTGTTATGGAAAAGCTTTGAGATTATTCTTAATCTGCATCAACACCAATTTACTTTTCTAGGGGAACGTCTCATCAAAGTCTATTCAGTAAACATCATAACCTTGATCACAAGAATACTCAATTATGTCAAATTTGTAGCATATAGAATCTGTTTAATCAATAGCAGTACCTATTCCTCGTGGTCAAGAACTTCCACTTTGAGTGGAAATGTGTGCAGTATTAAAAATGGTGTTGAGTTTTGTGTGTTGAATCTGAAGTGTCTTGAGCTGTTTACCCTTTACTATATTGAAGGCAAGCAGACACCTCTGAAAATGCTGGCCAATGACTCAGAGAGAGCAGGTTATTAAAGTGTCTAACAGAAACCTACCTTAGGTGGTGGCAAGGAATACTTACATCCCTGAGATAAGGAAATGCAATTACATGTTCGCTTTGCTGCATGATCATCATTCAAGGAATTACATTTGAATGGACTACTGCATCCAGCTCATAATCAGATTATGATGCAGAGCCAAAGCCTTGATCAGTTATAAAGCAAAATGGAAAAACCCACAGCTCTTCAGTTTTAATCCACTTCTAATGACCTTCATCAGTCATTACTATCTAGTGTCCTTCAGGCATCTCCTCATCTACTGAAATTGCTAGTATAAGCAAAGTAAAAAATTACTAATAAAGGAAAAGTTAATTTTAAAATGTAAATATGATCATAGAGATCGAAAGAAATGGATTTGCCTTCTAGCTGAAATTCCTTGTATTTTATGAAAAGGAAATTCAACTTACCCTTCTGCTTCAAAGTGAAATGAAAGTGCAGTTCGCACAAGTCCCCTTTATATGGTGTCATGTTTGTTGAACGACACCAGTGAGGTGGAGACTGGATACTGAGGGCACAAATGAGCTTTTTTTTGTTATGCAAATACTGAAATCAGTTTTAAGGCTTGAGCAATTTCTTATTCTTTAATAACAGTAGAAAGCCAAAGTTGCAGAAAACAGGTAACAGGTAACTCCAGATTTTTAGACGCAAATAAAATGTATAAAAATGTAAAGTAACTTTCAGTGATTTCAGGTCATATTGTAAAAATTGTTTCTTGTTTTACAAAAGCAAATACGTCATATGACTGTCAGTGGCTGAAGGTACTCTTATGAATCCAGGAATTGTGATACCTTCCAGATAATCTGACCTGGAAGTCAGAGTTCTAAACTTTGGTTCCCATCTTTGTATACGATGTACTTACCTTATCTTAGTACAATGTTTCCACAACCTTCTGGTCTCTCTTGCATATGGAGTACAGTTGAGTCTCTCTTGGCCAGAGATGGATCTTGGAAAAACCTGTATACATGCACAAAATTCTCAAATGGACAACATTTTCCAAAAAAAAAAAAAAAGAAAAAAAACCACACACACAAAAAAACCAACCAAACAAAAAAACCCCCAACAAAACAAAAAAAAAGCCCAAACAGAAAAAACAAAACAGAAGTTTTGTTCCTCTGGTTTCCCAGAAATAAATATTGTGATCTTCTGGGTAACTTCCTTCTGGTTCTGATGCCTTCTATTGGAGGCTGTTGGATCTTAGACAAGTTTTGTTTCATAAACCTTAGCAAGTCAGCACATCAGTCTGTCACCTGCAAGACAGAGATACCTCTGCTTTACACCTTTTCTCTATTTTGCCAGTTTATACTGTGATCTCTTAAGGATAGGATGTTTTCTACTTTTCATTTGCATTTTACTAGAACTATTTAAATAATGTCATGATCCCTCACTATAGTGTCTTTGTTCCCAGCAGAACTGACAGCTGCAAGCTGACATCTTTAGCTCTGTGTTCAGCAATTAAAGAGATGTTTAACATCAACTGGCTGCCCTAGCTAAGAGAAAATACCAAAGGAGGAGATATGTGTAGTGCAGTTACTTAATCCACTTCCATTCACAACTGTAAACCTCACCTTGCACTTAAAAGTGCTCAGTATGGTCTGTCCTCCCTCTCAGAAACCGCCCCACAAATAGCAAACTGAGGACCAACTGAGTGTCCTTTTTAGCAAACGATCAATTAACACTCACAAATGTATGCTGTAAACAATCTATCTTCAAGTCCTTCCTGTACCTGATATGCAGCAAAGCTTAGAATGCAGATTAGTAACTTTTATAAAACCTCTCACCCTACCAGTGGAAACTATTTCCCTCTGTAGTCTAGAAAAGGTAGATGAAAAGAAATGGTGTTGAGTGTATAAGAGGTGGATTAGGCTGTACCCAACAGATAACCTTTTTGGTTTGGTTTGTTTTTTTTTTTTTTTTGCTCAAATCCTGTTGCAGTTTGGGAATAGCACAGATACCAGGCAATTCAGCACCATCAAGACACAGGTGATTCTGTTTCTGGATGGCAGCAGACCTCTGGGGTACCTAGGAAATTTCTTTAGTTGCAGGGTAAAATGGAACTTAATGGATTAAGATTTTGAGAGGTAATATTTCAAATAATTAGTTGCCTAAGTCCTGGGAAAGTAAAGAACACAATCTCATAGAGATCCAGTTTCTAGGCAACTCTGCAAGAGTTGTGTTAATTGTTCTGCTGTATCACTGCCCACATATATCCTCCCCATGCAACTTTAATACATGAACATTATATAAATCTCTGCAGATCTGTACTCTTTCTACCACCTAACACAGTTTATAGTTATAAAAAGAATTAAAGAATTGAAAACATTAAACAGGGAAATCAGACAAGCTCTACCAGCTATTATCCTTGTCCATTCGGCAAAGTGTGGCATGAGCAAAACATTGTTTGTAATGTAAGAAAACCTTATAAATTGTTGTCTTTTACCAAAACCTTCCAAGAAATATACATTTGATAACAGCTGTTCTCCCATGAGTCAGATTATACTTACACAATGGATGAAGATAAGAAATCTAAAACATAATCCAACGTAAGAGATTTCTTAGCCATTAGATTTACCTTCCTTAGTTATGTGGCAGAGAATGAGGAAAAACAAGTATACTAAACTGAGTAAGAAAGAAAATAAATATTTCTTCTGCAACCCAGTACCCTTGTAGAATAGCTAGAAGGCTGAGTATTTTGAAATTTGCAGGTAAACCTGTGTGGAAATAACTGAAGGTCTTTAGCTGGGAAACACCGACAAAACCCAGTCAGGGAACTCTAATGGTTTCGGTGGGCCACAGGCACCGCGTACCTCTTTCTATCATTAAGAAAAATGGTAAGAATATTAAATATGCTGTGTTGTTAATACCAGCGGATTAAACCCAAACCCTGCAATGGCCTGCTCAATTATCAGGAAAGTAGAAAAAAGGTGGGGAAAAAAGGAATCTGATTTTCAAAGATTGAATGTACCCGGGGAGACTGCTTCTTTATGTAACAGCTGTGCATGCCACCCTCAAAAACCCAACTGCAAAGGGGTTTCAAAACCAGAACTGATTTTATATAGCCTTCAAACCTCTCATTTTCAGAACACAAGGTAAACTCTTCATTTTGCTCACACTGTTTTGAAGGGAGCTGATTACTAACTGATTATAACTTATCATATCCTAATCTGTAAAGCTATGCCACACTCTTTCACATAAAACACAGTGCTGTATAGCCTTGTTAGTTTATTTTGTCAATTTGTGAGACATTAATTTTAAATGTGTCACTCTGCTGCAAGTTCCTGATACCGGCTCTCTGAGCTTGTCCTTGGCACAGTATCTGTGTGGCAAACAGTCAATTCTCCATGTTTACCTTGTTCAAAACAACAGTCATTTTTAATATTTGTCTAGTATTTCCCCTGCAATCTATTTGCTGTGCTGCTACAGAGCTTTAAATCATATAGAGTTAAGTGCTTATGGTTTTAAGGATTCTCATTGGCTTCAGCTTAAGACCTCATCAGAAATACATAGCACTAAACATATGTCACCTGTTGTCATGAAACAATTCAATGCCTGAAACCCTGCCTACTCCCTACCTGCAGTTTAACTTTATTGAGACAAAGCCAAATAATAAATATTGGAAGATAAACAGTCCCCCACCTTTGGAAAATAAGAAACACTGATAAAATAATTTGTATGTTAATTTACAGTGCACTGATGCAGGAATAGGATGAAAAAAATGTAGAGAATATGGTACCTTACTACAGTACCAATACTGAAAGATAAGAAATTCTGCTGGGGGTAAGTTTTAAAATTTGTATTAGTGCTGTGTGTATCCCTGACTTAGGCCACTTTAACTTGAGGATAAACATCTTACAAGAAGGATGTGATTGCTGATGAGGCATATTTGTATTTATGAAAAAACACAGCATCACTGACACACTCTCAGTTTAATAGCACACTTATTTTAGGCAATGGATCCCAGGACTGAGATTTCTAAGGTTAAGTGTAGAGGGAGGAAAAGAAAGAATGCTGAATATAGATCATGAGGTTCCTAAAAAGAGGATAATGAAGATAGGGAACAGAGCTTGGAATAGTGGATTTTAAGGAGCTGGTTCCACCAGACTGTACTGAATAGCCCTTGCACAGTATTGTTCTTGCAAAGTACAGAAAGAATAAGCTGAAGACAAAGAAAAAAAAAAAGGCTTCATACTTTCCATCTATTTTACATTCTAGGAAAAGCAATTCAAACTATGCTATCAAGGAAAGAGGTTACCAGGTTTTCAGAGCTTTTGTTAAAAAACAGGCATGGTTCTCTCCAGCCAAAAAAACTTACAACTTCAACCTATGGTAACAGAAGAACTACTTGTCCTTTGCTTTCAGATTTTATCAGATTCCTTCTTTCTCATAGAATTAAATCAATTGATTTATACAATAGATTCAGAGTCAGCAATCTACAGGACATCAGCAAAGTACTCTCTTGAATTATATAAAGATGGTAAGCAAGTTGCTAAAAAAGTCATTTTGACTGAACCATTATTTCTATGCTTTGAAAAAAGGAAGAGAGAAAACCAACAAGTGCGTATTAAAAAAAAGGCATCAAACAGCTCTTGCTTCGACAGTTACATGTCAGATTTTTAGGCACCGGCTTCTTCCTTCAGACAGGACAAGTACTCTTCCCTTCTCCCTTCCCATTTGCTCTATCCAGGTTTAGTAAAAATTTAGCCATATTGTAATCAGCTTCTGTCTTGTCCTTTTATAAACAAACAGAAAATCACAACAAATCTCATTCTAACTTCATAACCTAATAATGATTTTCAGATCTGTTCCTTTCTTGTTTCACAGAGCTAGAGAAACTGCAGTTTAGAGAGATGGTATTCCTATGATCATTGAGGAATTACGTTTTTGTTTCCAAAGCATCAATTCATTTTTTTTATCCTGTAGGCCATATTACCAACTCTGTAATTCCTTCTTGCATCCTCCACATCACATAAGTAGCCCTCTATGGGAATACTACATAACGGTATGGGAGATAATTCCTAATCTTTGTTCAACAACACCACAAAATTACGCACTGCAATATTGATTAGGGGTCTCATGATGGAGTAAATATTGCCTTGTTTTACTGGAAACAGTGGAAAAAGTAATGAAGGAAGTGTCCCACTACATCCTGTTCCCATAGAGATGAACTGGATTCTATCCCTCCTATCAAAAGTGGAAGTAATTTATGCTTGAACAGCCCCTGGCCAACATTGCCTTGGAAACATATGCTTGCAATTCATATCTTGCCCTTATAAATAGCCACCTGGCCCCTGTTATCAATTTAAAATGAAGATAATCTAGCCTGCAGATAGCAAAAAACCAAATCCTACTAAGCTCTTATTACATTGTAATTGCCAGGAAATGGCCCGTATAATGTCTCCCTGATAAGTGTCAGAACATATATATCCAAAAGCATTGTCAATATTTTATTTGCAATTGAAATTCAAAGTCCTTGGGAGAAACTTGTTTTTGAAAACACATGGCAGAAACCCCAGACTTGCAAATGAAAATAATAAACTCACCAAGCTCCTGTTCAGGTCCGATGGTCACAAAGCTGCTTTGCACCTTCCTGAAGGGACACCAACTGGTAATGAATTCTCAGGAAACACCACCTATTGTGGTTGTTGTTGCTGTTACGAGCTGAAAATTAAGACAACAGATATTACAGAACTCCATTTTGCACTGAGTTTTTCAGGCGACTGAACACAAAATTCTGTATGTTTTAGCTGATTGTGTTGTTCGAAGCATACAGTATTGAATATACCGAATCTGCTTCTTTTTTAATGGCAGATTTATAGACTCTACTTAGTGCAAAAGCATTGAGGAACACTTTATAGCCCTTCAGTAGCAGACAGCTAGCAAGGCACTTCATTATTTCAGTTTCCATGTAAAGCAGAGATTCTGAGCACCTGACAGGCTGGTGAAGCCCAGCCCTGCATCCATCCAGCTCCCACAATTCCCTGTGTTGGTGATGTGCTTCACCTCCAGAAGAGCAGATCAGGCAGCAAGTGGTGCTCCAGGGCCCCAGCCCTTACCACGCTGAGCTGCTGCACTGTGCTCTGCCTCAGGGCCACACAGCAAAGGCTTCTGCCTGTGAACCCCAAAGCAGCCATGCTCAGTATCACAAGGGTGAATAAGTAGAGTGCTGAGATGCCAAGGAAAAGCCATAAACTGAAGTGCCCAAGAAAAGAGATTATCTCCTTACCTTTTACTGATAGACCTGAGCTGACTTGAAAGTATGTAAGGTGCAGATATCACAGTGACTTCAGTGTAAAAATGTTCTTGGAAGATTCCTGTAAGGGAAAATGAGAAAAACTCTATTTAAACTCCCTTGAAGTTCCTCTAGTAGATAAAAAACAAGGAACAGATGAAGACTCAGAGAAATAGAAATAAAACAAATGGGAATGAACAGAGTCCTACAACCTCAGATTCTCTCTGGATAGATGGGGAGATCTTGAATAGTACTTGAGGCCAAAATGATTCAAACTGAAACTGTTTAGTAGGTTATTAAAACACAGCAGACTTAACTTGAATGACAAATCAAAGAGAATATTTAATAACTGAGAAATGTAATAACTATGAATGTCAACTACTTAACTAATAAAATATCATTTTGTTATTCCATGGGGGTCACCCCTTACAGCCTTTTATATATGTAGTTTTGAAGATTTAACACTACTTTTCTTAATATTATTTTTCTCAAGGTTTGTTGTTTTTTTTTTCCAAAAGAAACTCTAAAAAATTGTTAATAATTTCTGCTACCTATTGAAATATATTCATTATCATTCACTGCTCTGATTTGAGGAATCATTCTAGGAGACTGGCATGCAGCAATCTGGGCCCTGTGTGCTCAAGCAGGTCATTGCCTCGTTAAAGGGCAGTTATCCTATTCTTAGTGAGGCAATGTGAACTACAGGCTGGCCTAGAGATTTCATACCTATTCCGCTAAGGATGACAAATACATGCACATCTGTACAATGATTATGTGCTTCCCCAAACTTTTTCCATCCAAAATGCAAAAGTACAAGCAGCAACCTCAGTTCCTTTTGTCTCAGATCCCCATGTATGTGCATACCATGCAACTACACAGCCATTGTCTCATTCCACTCTTATCTCCACAGCAGTGACTATAAAAGATGTAGTGGATTGCCGGTCTGTTGTACTGTTTTGGAAAGACAAACAGCAGCACAACTAGGGGTACCCTTCCTGTTGATTTTTTTCCCCATTCATCCTGGCAGAGATATGAGCTTCCTAAAAAGTGCTGAACTAAAATAAATCTTCTGGCATCAGTGTAGCTCACACACCTGACTGATTTCTCATGTCTATCACCAGTCATGTACTTGCACATTCTATGAATATTATTATTTACATTCATGAAAGGTTGTGGAATTCCCTCTATAAAAGCAGTCTGTGACATCTTAGAACCTCTAGTTTTTGAAGGATTGGACTGCAACAGAGGCACCTCTGCAAACACCGGTTGCTGCTTGTTTCTCAGGAGTGAAAATCTACTTCTAATATGCTTATTTTTCAAGTAGTCTCATTCCTTTTCTGCTTTACCAGACTGTCTCAGGGATTCAAGCTAGAATATAAGTGAGACATAGTTTTTTTCCTAACTGTGCCTTTCCAGACGTTTCCAGTGTTCAGCCCTGAGCAGAGCCCAGCCTGCTGGGTACATGGAGTGCCTCTTTCATGAGGTCAGACCATTTCCATTGTTCCCGTGGACAATCCTCTAAAGCTGAAGTGCGTTTTAAATATTAACTTATAAAATTTAGCATTCAAAACCTGGAGAGCAACTGTGCTCCTGAATGTTTTGGTACCAGTTACTATGCCAATGGCACACTGCATTTCTCTAGCATCTATTTTTCCACACACATGGGGCTCAACTGTCTAATAACTCCCATGCTTATGTTCTTTTACCTTTCCAAAGGAACATATTGTGCCACTGTAATAGAGATAAGTAATGTAAGCTATTATACTTTTCAACAACTCAAACAATTTTCCAGAATAAAGACCAAATTCAGAACTATTCTGAGAGTATTTGACAAACTCCGGGACTGCAGCACTCAAAACCTCTGGAAAGCTCCCAATAACTCAAGACAGAGTATAATATACAATTTTCAGTGAAATGATATATAATACACTTAAGCACTGTAGGCAACATGAGAAACATTTCTTAAATAGCTTTTACAACTGCTATTGTGTGATGAGCTGACAGCTCTTCTTGCCATACAAACTCCTGCCATACTATCACTAACACTTAATCCCCAGTTATTAACAGTAGTTTCTGCCTTAAGATAGACTTTAAAACATGAGATTTAAAAGAAAAGAACATTTTTGCTTTGCCTGTAGAACTTTTCATTGGAAGGCTTTCAACCTTTCTCCAGCATTAGTCATGAGAGCTAGAAACGCACTTCTGTCGTAAAAATGCAGGCTGAGATTCTCCAGATGCTGGCAATTGCAGCTTTAAGCTAAATACCAGGAACTAGAAAATAACATCACATAGGGAACAACCTGAGTCTTCAAGATAATATTTACCAGTTTTTGATGCAAAAATAAAAGATATACTTTGCAGGCTTAGGAAGTACCAATAACATCACCCATTTTTCAATGTAGCTGCAATAATAAAAAGATAAACAGGTCAAAGTGTTTAAAAATGCATCAATTCCTCCTGCCTTTACCTTGCTTCTGTGAATATATATAGTTTCTTAGGCAGGGTGGTGAGGGCATAAGGTTATAGAGCAGCTGAAAGGTTGTGACCTATAGGCAACATAGTATTGATCAAATCACTTCTGAGGGGGACACCCTTACAGTGTCACTGGGTCCATGAGGTGCAAGGTAGGAGATAATCAAGAGAATAATCAATGTACAGTACACACTGTGGTGTTGATTGAGGGGTTTCAGGATTTCAGGCTAAATTTGGTGAAAAGCTGTACCTGTCTCAGCTAAAGCAGCTTGTAGTAGTTTAGCTTCTCTAGTACCAATACAAAAGTTTGAATCAGAAACAAGCTTCGGAATAATTCTTGTGACAGGACAGAAAGTTGCACAAAGCCTTTTTTGGTACATATCTGATGCACAACGCAAAGGCGGCCAAGAGTTGTAGCCCAGCAGTGCAGATGGAAGGAAGGGGAAGAGATTCTGTCCAGAGCTCTCCCAAGTGAGAACAGAACACCTGATGGGGAAAGGTGCAATGAAACACTGAAATCCAGTCAGCTGCACCACTGGGCTAATGCAGACCCACTTTCATGAACTCCAGCATAGCACACTCAGACTCCCTGAAATCAGACACCTAAATGTGGGTTGACTGCTGCTCTCAAATTCTGTATATGTAGTCCAGCTGCTTGAAGTTTTATCTGAATTTAAATACCCTGAAAGATGATGCCAACCAGCTAGACACTGTAGAGACTTCCTCCCACTGCAAAGCTGCCAGAAGCTTCTTGAAGGATTAACACCCAAGCTCATCTCTGAGGGAAAAACTGTGCCACTACCTGAAGACATAAACAAGCCAGAGCACGCAGAAAGCTAGGAAAAAGCTCTCACAACTATCTACCCAAAGCACTGATCGAAACAGGTCAAGCTACTGATTGAAACTTCACTAGGATCACGGGCCATAAAAAGAGATGCTAATTGCAGGTGTCCCTGGATAAATTCATTTGCCCTAGAGAGAACACAGAGTCTCCAGTCATGCTGCTAATGCTGAGAGGTTTGGCAGAGAGCTTAAAAGAGATATGAGACTGTACTTATGTTTCCAGGCTCTCCTATGTCATTTATTCTCCCGAGCATTTTTGGTCAAGCTACAAGCCAGGAATTATTTTTCATTCCTTATGTCTTCAGGTGCTAAGCCTGAGAGTAGAGCCATTTGGTAGTGCTCAAATCACAGACTCCTGCATAACACTTCTCTGTGTGTTTCACACCAGAGTTTGATGCCTTCACAATAGGAAACAAGATAGAGCAAAGAACATGCTATTCCCCTGCTCTGAGCATAAGTTAACATCCCCTTCCCCGTATTTATGTGTTAAAAGTAAATAATAAAGCAGCAAGTACAAGTGGCTACTGATTGGATAGCTTCCTGTTTGCACTTTGTAGTTCCCATTGAAAATTGCCACTTGAAAAATATAGAGAAGGAAAAGAGCTTTTCAGAGATTGTGTTTTTCACATGTAACAGGATAGCTCTTCCTAAGCCTGTACTTAACCTGAAATTGTGTTTTAGCAAGATAAGCCCAACAGCTGATTAACAAATGCTGCTTTCATCCTGAATTTCTCAGAAGCACTGCAGAGGTCATATTAGCACAAAATGAGATGGTTTTAATCAGGGGTATAACAGCAAACATAGATTAGTTTAAATTAATACAAAATTAAGTGATCCTCAGGCTGAGTTAAGCCTCTTGGAATATAATAGAACACAATTTCTAACTCCTCCTTTTTAGTGCTTACTGAAGAAAGGTATCCCTGAAGAAAGAAAAGGTGTCCCTAACATATATGGTGAGAAAGGTCAGAACTTAGAGTACATCTGACAGTACCTTACTGAGTGAGAAATAATTTTATTAATGATCATCACCCATGAGCAACATGAGATAAATTTGTTTCAACCTCCTCTTTTCCATCCCTTCTCCAGTAAAGGTATATCCATCATTTTACCGGGCCAAAAAGTAAACTCATCTATTTAATTCAGCCTCCAAAACCTGTACTTTTGTTTCCAAACAGCTACTTGTCTCTGCAAGTCATCAGTTACTATAACTTAGAGTTCAGGCTTTTATTTAGTAATTTATATTAAAATGACTGCACCACACCTATCTCTGAGATGCTTAGCTCCCTTGTAATCTGATGAAATGTGAGAGAGCTACTTGATTTTCAGAGCAGAAACCACAGGCCACACTGCAGATTTGTTCACAGGAATTTGTCCAACTGGGAGAGCCTTATCCCTGACCTAAGTGAACACTTGGATAGGCTTTGAATTGTCTAAGCTGCCAAAGTCATCTTCTATTCAGAGGCAAAAGCCTGGTTCCCAAAGGCAAAACATACATGTAAACACTTTGAAATGAGTTGAAGTAAAAAACACGTGAACAGGCAAAGAATGAGAGAAGAAAAAGTGCTGTTTACCACATGAGATAGATGGTTTGCTGTTTCACTCACGGACAACAACACGCTAGGGACTCATTCCAGACAATTTGTTCCCTCAGTTATGCTGGGCAACTCATCTCCTGCGTAACAGATGGTATAATTTTCTGTCCCTCACGCTTCTGGAAATCACACCTTTCCTCAAATGATGTTATAGGAATACCAGACACTAACACAAATATTTTTTTAGAAAATACACTAAAAGTTTGAAAACCAGATTATAGAAACAGGAGAAATTTATTTCTTACTTCCATATTCTGCTTTTTCTCCTTTCTCTCCTTGTGGTCCTAAAGCTCCTTTTATTCCTGGAGGTCCCACTGTTCCAGGGAAACTCCCTAGCCTCTCAATTCTTCTCCTAAATTTTGATTTAAAATAAAATTGTTTACATGTTTTCTAAGTGTTTCTCTCACTATGTTTTCTTAGTGCTTAGAGACAGTATCAAGCATTGACTTCTTCCCCCTTCCCACTCCACCTGCCCACTTTCGGGAAAATAAAAACACCTCAAGAAAATTGAATTATTTCTGTGGAAAACTTAGTATGCTAGGGAATGCATTACTTTGATGAAAAAGCATTTAGTACACCTACTTATGGCACTGAAAATCCAATGAAATAAATGCTGTCTCATGTTATTGCAGAGGTGCACATGCTCTCAAACCAGAAAGCCAATATACATCAGCTGTAATCCAATCACACATCACTGTGTATGATCTAGAAAACAAGCTAAATCATGAGATTAAGGATAGCTCTCTCAAGGAGTTTGCTGAAAGATAGTGCTGGGTTTATGTATTTCAACCATGGAATTGCAGAGGGTCTCCTGAGGGGTATGTGGACCAGAAAATATTTATACAGAATATCAATATTTGTCACGGAAATTTTATGCTATAGTTCATTTCAAGTGGTACTGATATTGATGAGAGTTTTCTTGGAGGTTGAAAAACAAGTATCTAGTTCCAAGATGAGTGGCATACACATGATAATACAGACAGGATATGGTAAGAAAATATACAGTTCCATATGTACTTACAAGGAGTTTGGACAGAAACTGATTTAGCACCCTGGGAGAGCAGGTGACTTGGTTCTACCACATGACAGAAAGCACTTGCAGATCCATTCGCTGTTTGCAGCAATGCATGAAAAACGTTGCCTCTGTTGTTGAGGTGTAGAGAGTATGAAGCAATCAAGTTATGACCATCAGATTAGTAACCAACTCCAGCAAGCATGATTTCTGGTTTTGAGAGTTGGCCCCTGGAAAGAAAAAGCAGTAATAATTTAGAAGGGTATAATAGGAAGTGATTCAGAGTACAAATGGTACAATCAGATTAAAACCTCGTTATTTCTCTATTTTATGGGCTGCTGTGAAAATATATAGTATTTTTTATTTATTTATTAAAAGCCAGGTGTCTAGAGTAGCATTATAAATGCAGAAAGCATTTTCAGCTTCCTGAAATTGTGCAGAGCCTAAAAAAGGCTAATGGCACAGAAAGAAAGGAGAGAAGTAAAAAGACAGAATGAAAGATTGAAGGAGGCATGAAACAAGACTAAAGGGATGATAGGGAGTGTCAAAAATACAGTATTGCTGAATGGTCATAGCTCTGTACCTGGTTCTCTCTTTGCACCTTTGGGACCATCTCTGCCTGGTGAATTAACCATTAACTGCAGGAGCACTGCACTGAATTCCTGGGCAAGAATAAATTTTCTCCTCAGTTTTATCTGTGTTAACTGAACTTGTTAAGGTCAGCAGTGAGAGCACTGAAAGGCTGAAAAAGAATCATTGCTCAGTCCACAGATCTTCAACAAATCAAACAAAGTAATTTCATTAATTTCTCAATTTACATAATTTTAAAGTGTTGCCTGGGAAATATACTCCTCTCTTCAGGCAAAAGACCAAAAAAGGCATAGTGTCTGACCCATTTCATGAAGCCTGTGATTGTATCTGTCTGTACAGAAAGCTGAAAAGAGACAGCCAAGCTTCTAAGACTCTGAAAATCTCAAGGTGTAATGAAAATACCTAATATAGCAACAGTCATCAATCTCACCACGCTGCAAATTAATTTCAATGTTTTCTCCATTGTATGTCTAAAGTTAAAACATTTATCTTCATGCCAAATGAGCCATATAGTATTCCAGTTTGAGATGAATCCTCAGCTATTGTGTTTCTGCTTGGACTCTTCTTTTCACAGTTATAAGGGTTGTTGTATGTCTAAACTCAAAGTGATTAAGCTGCTTCGCTTGATAGCAAACTAGCAAACACCCACAGCTTAAATGTGTTTAAGTGGCAATGATCTGATTGCCACCCCTACTTCTCCTTTCATACCTTTCAGGTATATTAATAAGATATGCTTCTCCTCAGTATTACACCTCAGAGCTGAAGTCCTTTTGGATCCCCGATCTGCAATACTTTGCTGCCCTCTCTGAGCAGAACAGACTGTAACACCATACAGGAAAGCTCTGCATGATATTCTGACAAGCTGCATCACAGGATTTGTCCTTGTTTACAATGTGAGGGTCTAATCTGAGGCCATCATGTCCCACGTATTCCATTTTTATCTGAAAAAAAAAAACAACCCTCTAATGAAACTACCACAAACATGAGCTAATGAATTTTTACAGTACATAAGCCACATACAAAAGTCAAGTGGCCTTATCTTCTCCCAGTTCTATCAATCAAAATGAAAAAGAAGTTTAGGGAAGCACCATTTGGTTGACAGATTTGAGTAAGGAGAGAAAAATCAAGTCCAGCATGAATTCTGCTACTCACCTCAGTTATTTCTCTTTATTTTAAGCTTCAGAAAAGATTTCCCACAGACAGCAGCTTCTCTTGTCATGTTTCATCTGATAAAGTACAATATAGAGTAAAATCAGTCATATATTACTGTGAGAACATCATAATTAGGATAAAAAGCAGCTTTCAAGAAGCACCATATTTCTATATACTTCTTTGTGCTTCCTCCATTAGGTTCCCATCAAAGTCTAAGGAAGTGGCACACACCAAAATAAAATAAGGAAAGGTAATTAGCTAACTAATATAACAAAACTTGAATCCTGGTTTATATTTCTTATCCATCTTCATGGACTCCAGAGAGCTCTGTAAGGATTTCCTTCTGCTGAATTTCTATACTGTGTTAATTACCCAATACCAAGGAAGTTGACAGAGAAGTCTCCCATGAAGGTAAGAAAACAAAGCTCAAATAATGGCACAATAAAAGAAAACTTGAAAACAAAATGTAAGCCCTCAGGTAAGTCCAGTCCCTGCAGAGATTCAAACTCAGACAACCTCACTCTGTTGGGTTTGCCTGCCACAAGCTAAGATCTATTTACCTCCAAAGTTTCCAAGAACGACCACTCAATCCTTTATTCTAGCAGAGCCAAAGTGCCTGTTTCCGCTTCGGCAAACTGGTGGCAGGGTTTCCTAGCAATTAAGTCACTTTCCAGAGAGACTAGTGACAATTGGCACTGACAACAGCTTAGATTAAAAAGCAAAACGTTCCAAATTTCTCACAAAAATTGAATAAATCTTAGGGTACTCAAAGAGAAATAACAAGTTTTGCAATTCATATTTTTATTTATAGAAGGACAGAGAATCCCACTGTGTGAATGTAATGAGAGTCTTCAGGTCCCAAGACACAGTTGCAGATTTCTTAGCAGAGATCAGAATTAGGCTTTGAAAGATGACCTGAAACATATATTTAGGATGTAGCGAGTTCTGGAGGTCCTATTTAAAGCCATAGATCCCTTTTATTCCCCCTTGAAAAGTGCTCTAGGATGTTATTCACCCAGTGCAGGTAACAGCAGAGAAGGGAACCTGGAAGAGACAGCAGGAAGCTCTTGTTCCAGACCTAGTCTTTGAGGTGACAGCTCTTGGTCATTAGCCCAAAAAGTGACAGCAGAGGACAGCCTTATTGGACTTTAGTACTAGGGAAACTGCTCCTCAAAAGAACCTATTACATTTATCCACAGACTACTCAGGGGCAGGATGCTGCTGAAATGTTAGATTACACCCTCCTAACAGCCCTCCTTGTCAACCTGCTGTGCCCCAGCGGGCAGCCTATGACAGTCCTTTCTAACCATCGTGCCTGCCCCTGCCAGGGTTGTATGCCCTCCGAACAGTCAAATTCTTATCATGGCCAAAGAGAACTTTGCTTACCAACACTGTTACTTGACCAGTCTGCAGTGAAACTCTTACTGCACCACTGCCTTGCTTAGCAGCCAGCACAACAGAATGCAGCAGGGAAGAAGTCAAACAGAAACCTGCTGAATTTTCACCCTGAGGACAAGCCTGCCAAAAGAAAAAGATAAATCACGGACATTTTTACCAAAGCTGTTGTTTTGTGCTTTGTCCTGGGAAGAGGTTGCTTACTGGCTAACCTTGGTCTTGCACAATCCTGATGATTGCCTACCTCAGTCTTACCACCCCCATTTGCAGGGGCTGCATATGACATTCTGGGAGCGAGCCCTTTACTCTTTGCCTGGCCTTGGACAGGCATTGGCTGTGTTACAGTACAAATGAACAACAAAAAAATCAGTACAACAGCAGGCATTGAAAGTTTTGACTGTAAGGTTTTTCCCCTTTATTCAGTCAATGGATACATTTTTAATAACCTAGGGGAGAGAAGGCTATTTGAGGCTTAACTACAGTGACTGCCTTTCCTGCAACAGAACTTGCACTGCCCAGCTGTACCATTGTTTGGACAGGGAAAGTACAGTAGCAAGAACACGGTGTGCCGGGTAGCTCTGCAAAATTAATAACATAAAATTTAATGCTGAGGAAGAGTTGTTTTAGCAATTTTGCTTGAAAAAAATTTCCTTACCCAGAGGAGGGTCTGTTAGGCATCTCCAGCTGCAAAATTAAAAGTCTCCATCTCTGCAGCAGTGTCAAAATCCCATTTCTGGGGCTATTGTTCTCCATTGTGGTGCATCAGAGAGAGACACTGTAGATTGTCAGGCTGCCTTGCATCTTTCCTGTTCAGGAGCTAG
>JAWWMP010000167.1:10279010-10294595 GCA_035047865.1 Dendrocincla tyrannina
GTTCTCCATTGTGGTGCATCAGAGAGAGACACTGTAGATTGTCAGGCTGCCTTGCATCTTTCCTGTTCAGGAGCTAGGATAAATTTAATGTCTGTAAAAATAAAATGAACACATCAGTTCGGAGCTGTGCTACTTGACAAACATGATTCGATAAAAACATTCTAGAGCCAACATCATTAAAAAGAGATTTGGAATTAGAGAGGTGGTGGGTTTTGTTTTGGTGGGGTCTTGTTTTGTTTTGGTTTTTGTTTGTTTTCTCTTTTTTAAGGGGTTTTGTTTTGTTTCTGTAAGAAGCTGAAATTTCCACACTGACCTTTGCTATTTTGGCCAAGAAGGAAAGGAGAAATCTACATGCTGTCAACACATGGTATTCAGGGGTCAACTTGTAACCTTGTAACCCACAAAAATGTCTGGTTTCTTACATGACTGCTCAACTTCCCTGAAGGTTGCTTGGTTGCAAAAGCAGAAGTATGAAGCAGAGAGGATTGTCAGCAATTTCTCCACCCCTAGGTTCTCACCAGGTCAGGACACCATCTTGCTGACACATAATTTATCACACAGTAAAAATTTTACTAAATTCTGGTGAAACCAGCATGTTTGTATGAAGTTCCAACCCTACAGGACTAATGTAAATGTCTGTATTAAGCGACAAATAAAAATTATAATGGAAGGTGTCTTAGTATTCACAAAATATTAAATGTTTTTCTTCACTGGATTTGTAATTTCTTTTTCTATCTGCTTATTTCTATACAACATTCTCTTCCTCCAGAATTATTTGGTTCTCCTGATTCCAAGTTTGCATATAGAGTTCCTCACTATTCAGATCCTTGAATGTACCTTCCTTCTGCATACTATTCATTTGGGGGAGTGGTCTTATGTCTGGATGTTCTTTGATATATGGTGTAGCTCTCTGCAGATTTCTTTAGAGAAGCAGCTCAGTGCAGGAGAACACTTGGCTTTTGAAGTTTCAAACTTGCCTTTGGAGCCATCAGTTTTGAGTATTCTTCACCAACAGCAATATCATATGGGAATAACAGAAGTGGGAACTATATCCAATTATTTTCATCACAACATAGCAGGGTGACAGCTTCTAGACACTTGCAAAGGAATATATGGCTAAAGCAGTGGATAGAAAAGCACAGCTAGCTCATTGATTCACTTTGATGTCAGACCATCAGAGTGCTTTTATCCTGAAACCAGGAGTTTACAAAGTGTTTCAAACTTTTCATTGAGACAATTAGAGTCAGGATTAAAGACTTTTGAACAGCAAAACTCTAGGAATAACCTTGTTTTAGAAAAACCTGAGAGCAGGCATTGTGGGGCACCATTCTTAATAGGTGCTTATACAGCGAGTGTAATTAGAGCTCTTACAAAAATATGAAGTGGAAACTGTCCTGTGCAGAATCTTTTTCTCCTGAATTCGTAGTGACTTATCCCTTGCCTGTGTATCCTACCATGCATCTGTACTTCTGCACAATAAGAGGGATGGAGCAGAGCTGAAGCTTTTTATCTATTTCTTTTCACTTGTCAGTCTGCCAAAGAGACTGTGCAGATGAACAGTTGCTTTCTGTTTTGTTTTCTATCCTGAAATAGTCAACCCTCATTAGCGATAAAATCTTTGGGTGTTCTGTGACCACTTTGTATATTAAAAGTGAAGTAAAAGTCTCAACTGCTTGTGAGAGAATAGAGAATTTATATAGTGGGACACAGTAGGAACACTGCCACAGTACTAACACAGTTTGCAAGGCTCAGGATAATCTTTAAAGAAACGGAGAGAGAGACAGTTCTGAGGCAGACCAGACCAAAAACCCCAAACAACTTGCTTAACTTGGAGGAAGTTCTGTTTGAGATTCAAAGTTCACAATTCACACAGGATCCCTCACTCGGGATACTATTAAGAACAGAAGTACTGAGCTTCTCCTCCTCTTTTGAAAATTTGCTGACTGAGTTTCCTATCATCTGAGGTAAAAGAGATCTAAGCTTTTAAAAGCATGAAATTCTGAAAGAAGATAACATCAAGATGCTATTCTTACCATCCCTAGTCAGCTCTTCTTTACTTGCTTGGCAAAGTTCAACTATAAAGTCAAAAAACTTCTGTCTTCACAGAGATTTAAGGGATCTTACCTTATACATTTGTGATGTATTTGTGTATGGTCCATCCATCACTCAGTAAAAGTTTTTATCCAGCACCAGGTCACTTTCACCCAGTTTTGACTCCAGTACAGAATGCATTACTTAGTGCAACTGGAAAACTAAGCACAGTGTAAAGTTGTTGCGTATTTACACCTTGATATTTGAGAATAGCTACAGTCGTGTCCCAGTATTAGAAGAACTAGGGATCTAGAAAGAGAGAGAATGCTGCAGATTTTTGTCTGCTCCAGTACCCTACAAACAAAGATAAATTACAGTGCTTCATGATAAAACCTTGGTATTTATTCAAGTGACCGAAACAAAAATATACTGATGTTTGCATGAATGTATAATGCCAAATTGTTCAGTACTCTATTGCTCTGTGCAAGAAGTGGTTAAATCTTGCCATCCAAAAGTAGCAAAGCAAAAATAAATGCCATTCATACAAACGTCAGAGCACATTATCTAACTATTGGGCTAACAGAGTCTGTAGACTAATGGGAAATTTCTGTCCTTCCTTCATCTTGGAGGAATAGGAATCTTCTTGCTCTTTTGCTTTGATTTTTTTTAATCTGCTGTAAATGAAATGTAAACAGAGTGACATTATTTTCTGTTCAGACCATTTCTTACCACTTAAAGGCTCATAAAACACCGTGTCTGATTTCCAGCTTTTCACTTCAGCCACAACTGAGGATGCAGAATGGCAACTTTTGTCGGAGTTGGATGAGCTGTTCACTGACAACTGATCTGTCAAGTGGAGATTTCTCAAGGGTTTTCATCATGTTGCAACAAAACTTTATGCAGTAAAGGCCTCCACTAGCATGCAACAGCTGACATTCACATACAGTTTCAGAAGTTTCTGAAGCTGTAAACACAGTTTGCTTTTCAACTTAAGTGCACATTGAGAAAGGTTTCGTGAAGATTGAGCAGATAAGAATCCCACTTAGATACAGTAATGCAACAGGGTAGAGTGTGTTCACACTGAAAATCCTTTAATAGGCACAGCAAAACTTTTGAAGCATGATGTAGTCCCTGAGATTACCCACCGAGGTTATGGGATCAGTGAAGTCCTCACAGCTTTTCATGATTTTTCTGATGTTGCAGTAGGATTTTGCCTTTCTGTTTCTTAAAGTTAATTATTCTAGAAAAGATTCAAAGTCATTAATAGGGTCTTCAGGGCCTGCATGTGCACAGCTGATCCAGAAATACTTAATACGGAAAAAAACACATGCTAACTAGGCAAGTGAAAGGACAGCCAATAATAAAATAAAGTGGCCTGTAAGTGACCTCTGGTGGACAAGAACAGTGTTAAATTGCTTTGCTTTGTATTATTCAAGAGAGTAGTTTATCCTTTTAACTAGCTTACATCCATTCAGTTGAATATTATCTAACATTATACAAAATCAAAAACATTTTCCACTTGAACTAAAAGAATTTAATACAAAAAAAATTTGGAAACTAAAAAAAGAAGGGTAAAGTTTTAAATAATACATTTTAAAACCATCTGTAACAAGGGGGGTTCTTTATTGTGTATACACCATTAATATCATACCACCAAAAAAAGTGGAGCTAAGGCAATCTTTCATGTGAACTGAAAGGTGAACTCACAAGCAGTTTCAAAGGGAACAGAGTGGTCCTTTGAAGGCATGTCAGTCACTCCAAAGAACCACCAGCATTTTCCAGGTTGGATGAGTTGGAATCTGTTGCTTCCAGCACAGTCAGGGGCTGTGATCTCAACCATAAGACCTTATATGTGTATTTCTTACAGCACAGAATATCCCCAAAGACCTTATCCAATTCCCAACTAAATATTTTTAAAGATATTTGTAAGCTTGGGAATTCATTTTAATCTCATGGCTTGAAGAGGCTTCCAATGCTGGGTTTTGGGACCTCTGTTTGCAGAGCACACATACAGTCTGACAGACCATAAACTTTGTGCTGATCCCTGTAGGACTGCAAATTCCCCTTTGGTAATTGGACTTGCTTTCCCTTTCTACCGCTTCCTAATTTCCACATGGAGCCAAAACGCCAGTGGTTTCTCACATGGGTCTAACAATAGACATGGGAGATGGTTTGCCATACAGAAATAACACATTGAAATTGTTCCCAAGGAAAGCCGGTATGTCTTGGCAACAGTTGTCCTGGCAACCAAGTCTCCTCACAGAAGGTGATGGCCACTGATCTGTGGAAACCGATCAGTAAGTCATTTTGTTTCAGAGACCTGGGTGGATAGGAAATAGGGTGGCAGAGCCCCCACTATTTGGTTCCCCCCCATCACTTGCAGTGACTGGAAACTGTTACCAGCCAAAGAGGTTAACTGGAATTTTGCCTCCTGAACATAGATCCAGACATATTAATAGGCAGCATCTTTTCAGACATCATTAAATATTATTTTTTTTTTTAACTAGTCATGTTAAGGACGGGCTTAACTCTCGACCAGGAAGGAAAACTGCACTGGAAAAATTAAAGCAGAATATAAGTCAGCACAGACATGACAGTACTAAGCAGAGTACAGATAAGAGTGGGAGAGTGCATTTTTGTCTAAGTAACTTTTCAGAAGACTGTGAAAGCTTTGAAGGTCTGTATAGCTTTAAATTTCATATCTTACAAGAAGAGTGGCACAGGTACTCATCAAGGCTAGCACTGCTCCAGAAAGGCTGTGTTGCATTTGTAACTGCACAGCCCAGACCTGAGCCCAAATGAAGCCTAGGGCTCATAACAAGGAGCTCAAACAGTGGTCCTTTGCCTCAGGGTGCTCATGTTCAGCCCTCCTTGATTGCCTGCTATGACTTGAATGCTCTTTTTGCTGAAGTGGCCTTACTGCAAGTCATTAATACTTTGGGTCAAAGCACATGCTCTATTAATTACTGCTCCTTCCACTGTAAGGCACATGCCTGACACTGTGAACTGAAATGGACAAAACATGAAAGCAGAAATGCCTCCTTTCCAGCACCATTTGACACACACACCCCCACCAGGTGTACCAGAACAACATATGAAGAATCACTTCCCAGCCAAAGCACGCTGTTGCCTTTTCCCTTACAATCCCACCTCTGAGAGGGCCGAGCAGAAACTTAAGCTATCGCAGTCTGAAGTGGATCGGTTAAAAAAACCCAAGTACCACCTGAATCCATCCCAGCTCAAAGGGGGCAGCACTGAGGGTGAGCGGGGCTGCACGAGGATGTTCCAGTCCAGAAAGAGCAGCATTTCCAGTAGTCTCTCAGAAACTGATCTGAAAGAAACATTTCTGTTTCAGAGAACCTGACCTGCCAAGGAAATTATTTCCTCCTGAAATATTTCTCAAGGTTTATTCTACTGCTTTAATCTGAATTATTCCAATCTATGCATATGATGATTCTATTTAGTCATGAATACTTGGACACATACATTTTCATATAGGAGGAATGCAAAAGAGCTTATTAGACGACAGCATAACCATTGCATCAATTCAATATTTGCAGAAGAAGCGGAGAAATGCTTTTCATTAGTTTATGCTTCTCTTTCCATTACCTGCACAGTAAACTCAAAGGTAATAAAAGTTTCAGGAGGCTATTAGGCAGATGGACTTCCAGACATTTTCAAGGTGAGGAAAAAAAATCAGCTTAAGCAGTAAATCATACAGCCTGAAAATTGCATAGTAAACACTTGGAGACATGTAAAATCTCACTTCAACCCTAAACGAGTAAACAACTTGAAAAAAATGAGCTCAGATATAAAAATTATGAGCTGAATACAAATCAACTGCAAACACATTAAAGGCCTATATTTGTTCAAATACATTATTCATAAGAAATAATTTGAGTTGTAGTTGTATGCAATTTATGTTGCATAAACTTAAGCAAATACTTGTAGCCAAAAGCTGATTTAAAGAATTAATGAGCAATCGCTAAATAAAATTCTATTACTAAATAAATTCCTCCTTGATTTGCAAAGCCATATGCTTCATTTAGCATCCATTCCAATATTTTTATTAACAGCTGAGTCCTGGAATGTTAGGATAGTGACAAGGAGCTTAGATCTGATCAAGCTTTTGCTAAGCAGGATTGATGTGAGGTAAGGGGGGAGAAACTATTGGTTTTGAAATGTTCTTGGAGCATTTAATGCTCAACAGCAACACGAGCCAGCTGTATGTTCATGCTAACCTGCTACATTTCTTCTCCAGGATCTCTAGGATTTTGAATTTTTAGTAAACAAAAGAACAGAAAAGGGAATGTCCTTTTTCACCTCTACTAAAGCACTTCCACCATCCATTGCTGGACTCTTTTGGACAATAAATTTAACAATGAGCATCTCAGGCTAAGAGGCACTGCAATATAACGTGGTACTTCTGCACAGTTTGAATAGCTATTGCAGCGCTAAGTATGGAAATGCATGAAGGGCAGCTTGTTTACACGAACTGCACTGCACTAACTCCATGCTAACTCAGAACAAAACAGGTGCATTATGCTGAAGCAATATTGATATTATTATTTTGTAAATTCTCATATAAATAAACCATGGTTTTGAACTGTTGGAGATAATGAGGAATGTCTACAAATTAACAATTCCAATTATTACCCTCCAAAATTTTTATCCAAGCAGATGAAAGAACTAGTCTGGCTTCCACAAATAGATGTCTTTTAAATCTGAATTTAATTAAAGTACATACGCTGCTTGACCAACAGTTGAGACACTGAAGAGCTTTCCTTTGACTTTTTGAACTGTGAATTAAGAATGTATCAGGGATAAACTACCCTAAACAAATCAAACATCTAATATTTGCAAACAAATTAAATATTTACAATTACTCTAGTACAGTAGCTCCTATCACCTGCTTTCCACTAATATTTACCAATTGTCTTGTATTTGCTTTGTCTCATAAAGCAACATGACTTGTATAAATAACTTCCTATTATGTTTTCACTTACCCTCTTTACTTCAACAAAGCTTTTAAAGTTCTAAATAGTTTTGGAGAAGTTTCACTTGTTAGTCATGGGACAGATACTGTTTTACAGATTGACCTCCCTTAGAGAAATGCTCCAAGCCTTTCTTCCTTCCTTGCAATGCACCCATAGGGTGTTACACAGTGGATGGACAGTAACCCAGAACAAGGTGTTTCTCCCCAGTGCCTCCACTGGATCTGACTCTTTTGAACACCAGGACAAAAGAGATGAATGATAACAATAATTATCATTTGATAATGTCACACACAATTTCCTCATATTATGGACTAAACCAAAATGAACTCTCATTTTAAAATGTGTTTGTTTTTAACTCTCTCCGCATAGTTTGGCTAATTTATGGAACCAACTAGATAACTAGCTGCTGTTATTAATCTTTGATGGCTTTACTACTCATTAGAAATCAAATTCTACAGGATCTTTCCACAGAATGTGTCTTGCTATTTGAAAAATAATAGGGAATAAATCCTAACTGCTTTTAAAAGGTAGCTGCCCAAAGTATCAAAGTCACAAAGATTTTTCAGACCCAGGGTTTTGAGACACTAGATCTTTGCAAAGAGAATGAGTCAAAGAGACCTCGATATGATGACCAAAATGGAAAAATGTCTTTGTTCGTGTGTTCCAGCAGCAGCCCCTGGGTCTCCAATACCGCTCAGTCAAGCCCCATCTGACAGGAGGTTTTGCAGCTCCAGTGCACTAAGAATGACTGTTACTCTGTTAGTCACCTCTCTCATATAGTCTGGATAATTTTCAAGTGACCAGTGGTATAAATACAATCTACAAAGTGGAGTGAAGTATATAACAGAAGAGGATCTTCTGGCAGAGGCTGCTTCTATTAGGAATTGCTCCAGTAGGTGGGCAGTACACCACTAGGTCTCTGGAGTGCCTTTGAGCTATAACTCTAAGACAGGTGTCATCTTTTTGAAAAGCTTGAAGCCCCAAAGTTTTCAACTACCTCAATGAGAGCTGTGGGTTTGCAGATTTTCTGAAAGAATATATGGGATTTTTGTTTAGGTTTGTTTGTTGGGGTTTTTTTGGTTTTGGTGGGTTTTTTCTTTTATTTTTTTTTTTTTAAGAAATCTAATTTTAGCATATTACTTTAAACATCATATCTAAATACAGGCATAATTCTGAAAAATATGGAATAGATCCCAACAGCTTTCATATATGCAAGAGAAGCCCTAAAATCCAGCCATCATTTTCTCACAACATTTTCTATACTTATTTTAGATTACCATAGGATACATCATAGCTTTTCACACAAAACTGTGAATTGCCTAGTAAATGACAGCTGACTAAGGTCAAGGGAGGTTTTACTGTCACTAATATCACCTTGCAGTAAGAGGGGATGTTCATTTCCTTTCAGTGAGTCACTACCCAGCAGGCAGTTTCTGCTTGTCTTAAAATGATAAGAAGGGCAGTATACAAGAAAGCTGATTTTCACTGACAACAAAGTGAATGAAGGAAGAAAGTCATGTAGCTGACAAACTCCAATGTGGAATCCAAGCAGGAATGCTAAAATAGTGAATTTGTTACTGAGATGCAATGCAGCCATAATGGGGACATCATTTATGCAATATAATAAAGAAATATTACATATGATATATTGATAACATATAATGCAACTTGCACATTCATACCAAGTGACAAATAACCCAGGGACAGGTGGATTAGAGTTAGAAATGACTAACATGATCCATCTTTTCACTTACACCTTTGTCCACTGTTCTCTTTTCACCATTCTGTCTGTTTCTATTGATCTCAGTTTGAGTTTTACAATTTTATGACTTACATGCCTAAGCACTTCTTCTGCCTGTATATCATCCATTTCAGGCGATGGTTATGCTGACCTGCCATTTATTCTATAGCACTGCTCACTGCTGACTTCCTTAGAGAAGAAAGCTCCCCAGCATTTTGGCCATGAAGTGCTTCTGATGTCTCAATTCACCTTCAAAAATATCAGTTTTAATATTTTTCCACCAGCATTCTTGCATGTTGGGAACAGAACAATGAGGAGGACCCAGAAACACAATACATCTAAATTACTTTCAGCACAGCATAGCAGAGTGGCAGCTTCTGGGAGCCTGCTGAGCAAGGACATGTTATTTCCCTGAGTGACCCACGTGTGAGAGCACTGCATACAACTCCATGGCTAATTTGCCAATTTACCTTGATGTCAGTTCAGCTGAGTGCTGCTGTTCCAAATGAAGAGTTTAAATGGGTATCCAGCTCTGTAGTTCTCTGAAAGATCTAGGGGGTTCAAGATCAAAGGGGTCCTGGAACAAAACACCCCATGAGAACGCCTCAGCATTGGTGATCCTGAAGAATTACTGCGGTCAGATCTCCAAGAAAGCTGCAGTAATTTTGAGAAATGTTTGGGGGTTTGTTGCTTTGGTTTGTTTTGCCTTTTTTTTTTTCTTTGGGGGAAGATTGCATTTCTTGTACACTCTAATTTGCTGTTGTTTATGGCATCAGTGGTCATCACCTGCCATGCAACATCTTGTCTGTATCCCTCAGCTGAGGACAAAACCAAACCTACCCAAATCAGTTGCAAACCCAAGCCCAATCTGATTCCCCTTTCAAAAGGAAAGTGACTAACAGAAGCTGCTGTACCTATGTTACACGAGTTTCTCCTGTTTAAACAAGGGCCTTATCTCACCCTGAAAAGAGGAGGTGGACCGTTTTCCCCTGCTTTTATAACAGGTCTGTTTACCTTACTAGGCTTCTTTCTATAATGGTAGGCTGCTATTTTCATGTGCCTTCTGCTTCCTTTAAGAAAAGGTTGAACCACACCATCTGGATCTTCTCAAGTCTTTGAACACTGTCCTTTTTCGTCCACACAGTCCATGTTTTCTAAGAAGATCCTCAACACTTCATGATCCAATGAGTTGAATCAGAGAAGCTGAAGAGAAACAGTGTAAAGGAAGCAAACAATTAGTCTTACAACTTCGTAAACATTTGCAGCTTTCTTTCAAAACCAGTAGACACAAACAACTACAAGGAAAGTCTAGTCTTTTACTATAAATGCAAAGTATAATATTCAATCCTTATGGATCTTAACTGGAATTCCAGAACTGAATATATTCAAGAAATTCAGACATTTGCATTTAGATCCTGCTTGAATAAATCCCTGATTGCCTGAGTAATGGCCCTTTAAGCCTTCCTTTTGGCCTTTGTAAAGTTATTTAAGTGGAAGAGAGGCATTGGTTTCTGTGCAGTTTGCCCAGTCAGGCTTTGTAAATTTGCCAGATGGGAGGGGGTACAACAGTGAAAAGATTTCAGTGCTACACAGTCAATTTCTTCTTTTATCACAAAATAATATACACAGAAGTCAATTTTCCACGGGCACTAAACAACTGTACTGACCTAGATATACTGGAAATATATAAATTATCATTTCAGGAGAAAATTTAGTCTCTCCTCTGAAATAAAATCAGCACTAACCTCTAATACTGCATTTATTAAGAGTGGTTTCAGTGGTAAATAGCAGCTGCTGTGTGTTACTGTTTGAAATAACAGATTTTACTACCTTATCTAATTTCAGAATATATTGAATTTATTGGAAAACATGAAGTAATGATATTCTATTTATAGCTGTGCCATGATGAACTAGCATGACTGCAAGTTATAATTATGGTGAGTTAATATTGGCCTTATTAGAAGCATGTCTTGATTTTAGTCTCTATTACTAGCTAAGCTTGAAGGCTCCTCGAGCTGGAAAGTAGCTGCTGTTTTATTGTGGTCTGCCTATATTTCTTTAGTATCCTTCTCACCATCTCTTCTATTCTCCGGAATTCTACGAAGTGTAAGAACCGTAGAAAAAAAATTACCTGTGGAATATTCCACCCACACTTTGCATGGTTCTCTCATGTTTGTCTAGCCCTTCACCACAGAATCACAGGAAATCAGAAGATTTTATAAACCTTCAGATCTACTATGCTCACAAACCTTCTATCCATACTCAGCAGAGGGAGGAGAACTGTAGTAAACAAACTGTAGGAAAGCTTTACTGTACCTGGATCCCCTTTTACCCCTATTTCCTTTCTATTTCTGCTGTCTTTGCCTGGCTTTCCTTTCTGAGCAGGGTCACAGCCTGGCATGGATTTGCAGCAGTGGAACTGTCACTCATCCCTGGGACTGAAGAGCTCCGCACTGGATGCCACAACGTTGCCCAGTTTGTCCTGGAATAGTTAATGACAGAGCTACTGTCAGAGCTGATGATCCTCTTAAGCTGCTCATGCTTCATAAGGTGACTATATTAAGTTGGCTTGATTACCACTTTTCATTCTGTCTCCTTTTTAATACATGAGTGCCTCCGGACAGCTCTTAACCCCTTTAAGAAAGAAGCCCTTAAAAAAAAAAGTTAATTGTAAAAATCCACTAACATGTGGGAAACCAAAGTGGTAAACTAAGGTTCCATAACATGCCACTAAGAGCCATGGCAGTAAATACTCCCAAGTACATTGCCCCTTGCTCAGAATTAAGGGTCTGTGATGTCCCTGGAAAAGAAAAGGACTTCAGAGATGGAGCAGATGTTCAACATGCTTGGAAGCCTTTATTCATCGAGTGTAAGGTGATGAGCTTCGCGAGGGCTTTAACTGATAATTACGGGAGTGTTTCTGCTAAGCCATTAAAGTTCCTCCTTGAAAGTAGAACTCAGGCCTTATAATCCTGTCTCTTGATGGCCCTTTTTCCTGTTTCACTCATTAACTAGAGGTAATGCCCAATTGCATCTGAACTCACCGTTGCTCTGGATTCACTTAGTTTGTTCAAGTAGAACTGCACTAAAATCCAATTTCTAAGCTTATGGTTTTGTAATCAGCAGCCAAAACCCATACAAACAGGACCTCTTTAATGTACATTCATCTTCCTAACTGTGAAAAGAGAGACAGATGCACAGGTAAGCTGCTTTGTGTGAACGACACCAATGCATGCCAAATCCCGAATTTTAAACTCTCGATAATAAAATGATGCACACCAACACATTCTCTCTGAATCAGGAGGCCAGAAATATGCATTACTTTAGACACACTTAATGGGGGACACATATTATGTTAAATTCAACATTATTACACTAGATATGACATTAGAATCTCATCTATATAAAAACGGAACCTAAATTAAAAAAAAAAAGTCACCTTTTTTGAATGCAGCTTCACTGAAAAAAAAAGATACAAAAAAATATATAAAATACTAGAGGCAGAGAGTGCACTCGGCTATTTTCTCTGTGATTTTTGTGGCTTAGCAGAAGTTTTAAGCAGAAGCCATTTTGGCGTTTCATTAGCCACTAAGCAATTAGCACAATCTAGGTACATTGAAATAAATAATCTAAGCAAAGAATCTATTTTTTTTTTCTGGTAAGTAACTACATTGTACAAACAAAAGGATAGCAGCGGATAACTAATTAGCTGATATGCCTACTTCACGGTGTAATAGAAGCCAAGTGTCTATCATAATCAGGCTTCCAGAGTATTTGATAATACCAGAAACAATGCCTGCCTAAGTTACTGCAAACTACTGCTTAGGCCACACAAAATCTACATTTAGGACTGAACAAAAGTCTAATAAAAGCAAGGAAAATATTTCTATGAAATGTAACAACTCTGGCTCATGCCTCTGTCAGAGTCAATTAGCATGATGGTGAATTTAACAGTAAATACAAATTCTGAAATACAAACAGAAAAGATTTTTCTTCTGCAATATGTTCTCCTCAGTTCATGGTCTTGAGATCACATCTGGAATTTCCAGTATTTTTCCCCACTCCCAGCTGTCATCTATTATGTAAAGCAGACATGTAATTACAGGCTGCTGTGAAAGACATTCAACAGAGATGCCCCCACCTACAGCAGGGAAGTGATGAACTGATGATGTCTCTTTTCAGCTTCATACATATGATTTTTCCCCCGTGATCAAAATGTCAGGTTTTATGATCTCACTAATTTATAGCCCAGTGCTCAAAAACTATCAGAGCTGAATAATTAAAATAATATTAGAGCTTCATAAGGCTATCTACCGTAGCTTCTCTATCATCTTCTAGCTGAATATTTCCACGGACATTTAAATTGCAGTGATTTATTCCTTAGACCTGATTAGCAAAAGCAGGGTGTGACAAGTTACTAACTCAGTTTTCAGTAACTATATATCCCAAGACAAAGTTTCTGAAAAGTGAGAGAGAAGCTGATTTTTCTTAAATTCATTAAAAAGAAATAAAGATCTTGGCACTATATGATGCCACTCAAGTACTGAAAAGTCAGGTCTTCTCATACTGTTTAACAGAGGAGAATATTTACCCCAACTCATTCCTGTGACCTCAGGGATGATAGTGCTTTACACATTGCCCTCATATATCTGGTTACAGAGAATCTAAATAAAATAGTTTCTGCCTTCTAAAATCTGGCTGAAATGACAAGCCTGAATTTATTTTTATTATGTTTGTTAGAAACAGATGTAGATAAGATATTAAACCCCTTCTATTTCTTACTTATATTATTGTCATATTTGACTTAGATTTAAAACTATTTTCTTGGTAGGGATAGTATTTTCAAACAAACCTGGAGAGTTTCTAATTCTGCTATAACATGTTCAAAGATACCTTGCAAGAGTAGGTTAGCATTCTAATAAAAAGGCTCTATCACCTATGCTATGACACTTATGAGTTCTCTGACATTAATGAAACACTGAAGAGACTTTAGTCTAAAGAAATGTGCTCTGGCATCCAAGCAGCTACAACACCACCATGACGACAAGGTTGAAGTCTGGCGCTTACCTGAATGCTGTAGCAGGTTAACAGGCACTAAAACGTGGGTAGCCAGCTTTGCATTAGTCAGAAATGGCTCTCAAATAAAAGTCTGCAAAAAATTTCCAGATGCAAAAAAGGATGTTTATAAGGATGAGACAAGAAATATCCTATGTTATTTACTATTTATGTATTCTCGAGCAAAAATTTAAAACAGGTTTCTAGTACTACATAATATAACAATCCTTTGGATCAACTTCTATAGAAGTTAGAGGCATGAATAAACATAAAATAATCAATTTCACATCCCAGTTTAACTCTTCTCCTTTAAAGCCACCCAACCCATTTCTTAATTCTTTTATTGAGTACACAGACATTGGGCTCCTATTTCAAAAGTCTGAGTTAGATCAGAGCTGTCAGTTATTGTTTAGGATTTCACCAGGACAGGAGGATGTGAAACTGGTGGTAGCAGCATCGTTCAACTGCTAAATGCAATCAGGGTATCTTGATGCAACATAAGGTACATACATGATTCAAAACACCTAAGGGCAAGCTAAACATCTACACTAGGAATTATTTGCATACATACATACAAACAGAAGTTCCAGTACTCAGACAGATGGCTTTTATTCTTTGGTCTTTCAGACAGGTCCAGTTAAATCCTAAATGTTTGGACACTTCCTCATGTTTGGACATTCCTCACTTCACGGCTGTACAAAGAGCCACTTTGTTGAATTTGCCCCCTAAATAATTCATAATTTGTAGTAAAATGGCTGCATATTTTCAACACTTGAACATCCTAGTCCTCTCCTGTCATTTCCATGGTACAGAGCTATTTGTGCAACCACAATCTTTAGGCAGGCAGTTATTTTAAAGAAAATGAAACTCTGTATTTGTAGCCTCATGCATATGCTTTAAACACACAATATTTTCAATATTTTCTTGGCAGTCAGAATTGCATACTTGTCATGTGAACAATTTTGCACCAGCACTAACAGTCATTTATGTCTCAAGTTTTTTGTTTAACAGCAAAATACAGGAAGGGAGAAGAATTAAAAGCCACCACTAGGGTTCAGAACAAGGTACGAGCACAAACTGCAATGGCTGCATAAAAAGAACTACACATGTAATATCTAAAATGTAAATGTTTTAAGGAAATAAAACTTTGGCAAATTATGTACTGCTTTATCTTGAAAGAACATAATTAAGAGATACATAAAAGACATAATTAATTTTGAAACTGTGTTTTACAAGATTCTTAAAATAAACCCTTCCCTTAGAATGTGAGTCTTTATAGATACATGTGTATCTATACACGTACACTATGGATTAAGTGACAGGAGCTTTGGTGCCTTAGCTATGCCAGTTTACAGTAAGCAGCAACAGCGTCTACCATACTTGAAGTTTTGACCACAAAAGAGATCAAAAATAATGGAAAGTTTAGTGCTGACACAGGAAAGAAAAAGAAAGCATGGTGAATTGACTGCTGCTTCATCTGCTGCAGGTTGTTCTGATGATTCACTTTATGTTACCTGTACACACACCTGGCTTTTCAGCAGTGGAGACCAAATATTTACAGAGATCACATCATCTTCTAAAAATTGTCCTCAGTACAATGTACTTCAACAGATGTGGTTTTGTTACTCTCCCTTTAAACTAGTTCCTTTGTTGCTACCCTCTTTTTGTGTTAAACATGGACTACTCTGGGATTGAATAAGGTGTGCCCCTCCCTATCTTCCCCACCTCCCCTTCATGGTCTGTTCACACGAAGTACAAATA
>JAWWMP010000167.1:10294695-10365350 GCA_035047865.1 Dendrocincla tyrannina
CACGAAGTACAAATATTAAAAAAAAAAAAAAAGAAAAAGAAAAAAAAAAAGAAAAAGGACAAATAATGCATATATACGTGTATATATAAAAATGCATATAGATATTAAAGTAACTTGGTAGCAGGCTTATGCTTTCACAGAAACTCATTACTCTGGGATATCAAAAAGGCTTGACCTTAAAGAACAGATTTTAACACTGATCTGGTCAAATGGATCCCCCCAGAATTGTTTCTGTGCTTTTCAGCCTTTAAGAAATCTTAGTTCTAGAGCTTTCCAAATAACAAACCATCCTACAGCCTGGCCTTACTAAGAGTAGTAATTAGGAAAGTGAGAAAGTTGACTTTAGGATAACAGGAATTCTTTCAGAAAATACATTTCAGAAGGAACACAGGAGGACAAACACTAGTAAAAAGAGTTAATCTTAGCTGTCCAGCACCATTTCTTAAACTCTACAAAATAGACCATCAAATTCCCATTTCCAGTTACCAATAGATTTCAAATAGAGATTACAGGATTGTTACTATCTGTTCCATAGAAAGGGCACTACTTTTCAATTCTCTATTTTCCCTTACAGCAGAGATTGACAAAAGCAAAAAGATCACATAGGGCAACTAAAATAGTGTTTTTACTTCCAGGCAGAGAATGACAACAAAAGAAAGAGAGAGATATCTGTGGAGGACAGTTTATTTGACTGAAAGAACTCAGCAATGTTGGCTCTCTAAGCCATACTGAGGCCAAGAACTTTTGGAAAGGGCCCATACTCCTTGGGTCATTGATCAGCTTTACCTTCCACAGCTTATAAACTCTCTCTTGAACCCCTCCCCTTCAATCAAGGCCTGAGACTGAATAAAACCCTTTCCATCAAACCCTTTTCACTGTTTTTTCCCCCTCCTTGCATTTGCCTGAAATTCTTCCTTACCCTACACATTCTGCACAGAGTTAGTACATTACAGTATTTTTTTCAATGTTTTTTAAGTGATGTATATGATATTGATGACTTTATTAAAAAATACATACACTGCTCAGTTACTCAACAAGGCCATGCTTCCTACAGGTATTTTGGCAGTCAGCAAAACATTTGTTATGATTCAGTCCCTTCTATCCTCAGGGTGTTATTCACAGGACAGACAGTATTTCATTCAATACTTCTATAACACTATCAGATACATCATTTTATCCAAAAAAAAGGACAGAATTCATAGTTTGAGCTTAACACATCATTTTTTTTTCCCATGGCTGCAAGTTAAGGACAGTCCTAGTGGACTTAGATGGACGATTAACTATAAAAGTCATCACCAAGGTTCCATTTCAAGGCAACACTGAAGAGATCAAGTGAATAAAGTAATCCTCTAGGTGAAACACTTCAGTACAAATGACTAGAAGCAGGGTATTCTGCTGCTCAAACATCTGATTGTAACTTCCATCTGTGCCTTGCTGAATTCTGGCAGCTTAGTCTATTATTGTTCAGGCAGCAGGATGACTTTTATAGCAGGAGATGTGGGACAGCTTTCTCAAATAAAGGCAGCTATCAGAGCAAATTGGTATCTGAAGAAACAGGGCTTGAATGAGCTTATGACCTGGTTATCTATAGGCAGACAAGGCATCAAATAGGAATTGGAGTAATTTGTGCCGTTGGATATTCAGATTATGATTCAGCACATATCACTGCCTCTTCAATCAATTGTGGTTTCTTACCCTGATGTACTGGGAAAATGAAGCCTTTTCTGTTGAATAATCAGGAAAGGTGTTTCTAATATCATATAAAAATAGTGGAGATGAATTAAACATTACACCTTAAATTAAGTATATTCCAGACAAAGCATAATATACAATACAATATTCATGCTTACCTGGTATATCGTGAATCAGCAGCTGTAAATTCTTCTTTTAAAAATATTTGCTGGTCTTTGTTTGTTTGAGTGAAATATGCTTTTAGGTGTAAATTAATAGTTGAAGATTGTACATGCCTCTTTGGTATAAGCCAGAATTTCATTATTTAACTATGTCCTTTAATTATGGGATTAATCTTCAAAGCATTGTGGAATACATTTCCAAAGTCACAGACAGAATAAAAGGATTATAGAGGATAAAAGGCATACAGAGCATAATAGGTACCAGTGGCATAAGTGAGTGGCGATAATGAAAAGATGCACATGTGCTAAAGCTATACTTATACACCAAGATTACAAGGCATATGAATGAAGGAACGTTGATTCTTTTGTCCCTTTGCACCTGCAAAACACACTGTGGTCTATACAAGGCTAGTCCAACATTTTATAATCAGCTCTTTCCTAAAACTGCATGCCCTGCATCAGTTGTGGTCAGCCCTGGTAGAGGAGCTGTGCTACACGAGCCTTCTCAAGTACAGTTCTTTATTCAATGCAATCAGAAGGCAAGACCTTCTGATTTAATGCAGTGTGCCTCACAATGCTGTTAGAATATTAAGGTAAAATATCATCATTTTCACTCACTTTTCCATGAGCTCTCCATTGGTCACCCTGAAACTTCTGACTCCTCCAGCAGAAGAAAGAACATACTACAAACTAACCTCAAAAGTAATTCCAAATGGTTTGGGCATTGGTACAAAACTGTGTGATGCTGGAATATTTGTTACAATATCTATTGCCATTTTGCATTAAAAAAATAACATAGTTAAATCAAGTAAATTTGTAGATGACAAAGATAAGAAAAAAGTCACTACTGGAGTCTGAATTTCTTGTCATGAATAAATGATCCACCTTTAAAGGAAACATGATAATTATCTCTTTATCTTCCTTTATCCATCACAGCACAGAGATATTTTGACTTCAACACCAACACCCATGATTACATTATGTAGAATTCTTTTTTATGATATTTTTTCTTCATAAAAAAAACATAACAGTCAATCCTTAACATGACATCTAACCTAAGTATACCAAGAAAGCTGAGCATAAGTTGTTTGATGATATTGGATAATTTGTCTCTGATGGAACTAGTAGCTGTGCAAATAATTAGCATAAAATATGTGCAATACTTCTCTAAAATAAATGGCCCATTGGCCATATATCTAACTATGTACTTCATGCAGGATATCATTCTAGACAGAAATATTCCCTTTATACACAAATAATTTTCCCTCTTAGGCATTAAAAAATGGGACTCATGCCCAGAAGCTCATGGTATTAGTTTAAAAATTAAAACCATTTTCTAAAAACAAAGCAAAAAATCCCCACCCTTTGGTTCATTTTCTGTAAACTCTCACAGTGCTCTGAAGTCCAGTTTTCATAGTTACATGGTCTACAACACAGCAGAAATTTTGGACGGGGTGGGGAAACATCAGTGTAGGAGGGTGAATGGATCCAAATGAGACTGTCAAACATCAGGGAGAATTCAGAGGCCAGCCAGGGGAGGCAGGAGAGAATACCTTGTATTTAAGGCAATGCTGTCAGCTTGCTTCATCTTAACACAAATGGAACATGTGGTAGCAACATCCTTGTTCCTCCCTGAGCACAGCAGGACGCTCCTGGCCAGAGCCCTGACTCTCTTCATGGCTCTTACAGTCTCCAAAAGCCCCGAGGAAGACCTGTAACTACTGCAGGAGCTGTTTGGTGCTACAGAGAGAAACAAAAACGTGCTTGGTGTATGCCTGCATCAGTGTTCCAGTCACTCAAATAGAAGGAGACACAAATGGATCAGAATGACCTTTCTTAAAAGCTGACAAATGAACAAACCAACATGCTGGGTAGGGATATGCATTAAGGAAAACAGTTACATTTATTCATTCCTTGAAACCCAAATCCAACAGATCTGCTCTGCTATGACAGTACTGTTTTGCAGAATTTCCTGGCTGAAAAAATAGTTATGTTCACTAAAACGCAGTCGGTGTCTGTACTGAGTAACATATTGGAGACTGGACTGTCTGTGGAGATCTCTTATGTACTTTCATGTTCTACATCAAATCCTACCAGAGACATGCAATCTAGCAGCAGGCAAAAAGGCCAAATTTCTTTTTGCAATTCCCTTTCTTATTTCTTAATATTCTGTGTTTGTTTAAACACAAAAATAATATGTTTAGTTTTTACCTGGTTCTTTGTTTTCTCCATTCTCCTCCTAGTCTCAGTTTGGAGGGAGACCACTGTTTGGAAACTGTAGTCTCCAAAATCAAAGCATACAACTCTCCCTGGTTCCTGAGCATTTCTAAAGGTACAAAATTGTGAGGTTATTCCAAATCTCTAGACCTGTTTTTTCCCCAAAATTTCAGAGCAGAAAATAAAGTTGATAAAAACATTAGCTAGCTCTCCTCACAAATGCAGTCTTTACACTAATATTTGTTCTCTTATTTTTTAGTTGTCAGACAAATTAAAAACCTAAATGCAGGTTTCTATGATTATGAGGACTCCAACAAATAACTGTGTCAATTGTACATTAAGTGGCAATTTTTTAAAATTCTAAGCACAGTTTTAGTAATACCATTTAACAGAGAAAATTACATGGCTTTAAAAGTAATATGAAATAAACTTATATAATTTAGCTTCCATCTATATACATTGCTTCCTATATTGGAAAACAAAATTTGTAACTCAAACTGTCTTTCTTAAATGCATCTGGATTACGTGAGATTAAAGCCATTGTAGCTTGAATTACTATAATGCAATTATCCTCAATTGTCACATATCATAAAAATAGAATTTGAATTGAATTTGGGATAGGTAGGGAAAGAAATGGCACTGCTGACAAATTTTAGGCATTATTCTAGCCATCAGATTAAAAAGACATCACCTACTACTTAGTGCACTGTATTTAATAAAAATAAGAAATTAAACTGGAAAACTCATAAACTGAAAACTCATAATACTGAAGGTAAGCATACCTAAATGCCTTGGCATCCAAAGTTACATATACACATGTGTTAACAAACTCTATCAAAGGACTGTGGATGACTTCACTCTGGAAAATATGCTTGTTTTGATCTGTTTTCTTAATCATCCTTGATTTTTCACCAAGATTTTTCACTCTGTGTAGTTTCAAAAGACAACTAAGGAATAAAAATATTCTGATAAAAACAATGGAATTGTTTTATGGCTTCCTCTACCTAATACAATATTTTTCTCTACATCTTATCTTTATGGTGCTTCTGTATTTTCTAACTGGTGTGCAGAGATGATCATGGGCAGAAGAAATATCAAGACAGCATTTTTTATTTTTGAAGCCAAGAATATTTAAAGTACTAGCTTCAAGTCACTGTGAAAAGAGAAGGAGAAAATCAAATCCATAAAGCAAATGTAAGTTATTATGTTGATACTCTTCTTTTGTTTGCAAGTAGTAGCTAAAGTTCATATCAAAACATCATGGGCTAAAAACTAGATAAAAGGTTAGATAAACGTGGAAAATATTAAACTTTTATGTATCAAGTAACCTTTACATTAGTTGCTGACAGTGAAGCTAAAGTACCTAAACTTTGTGCGTTTTTCTTTGACTTGCCTTTATTTTCCACTGTTTCTTTATATATACTCTCTTGGGGTACTGTCCATATTTTTCTGTAATCTTCGCCCCTCTACCTTCCCACAAGCCTTCCATGGCAGGCTTGTGCAGGCTGTCATGCTCTCCTAGGATGCCTTTAATGTGCTCTTCTTCAGTCTGGTCTTCCATATCAAACACAAGAATCATGTATTTATCACTTTTCCCCCTCTAAATCAAATTATCTCATGGTTTCCCCTAGAGAAGGAAAAGTACAGACAAGAATGCATACCAAATTAGCATGAATTTCTGCTAGTTATTGAGGTGCTGGGTTTCTCCCCCTCGCCCCCCAGGCACCTAATCGACGGTTGAATCTAACTTCATATTTAAATAACATACAAAGTAACAACTACTTTATCAGATTACTTCTGAAGCAGAACTTCTCCACACACCTTAGCACAATGCTCTTGCATTTGCTGCACTTTATATACACTTCCACAGTCCAGCATGCTAATGATTTGAAATTGCTTTTAGAGGCTGTAAGCGTGCTGGAAGAACAGATTACCATAGGTGTGATCAAAACAGATCAATGCCATCAAAATACTTTGCAGACATCCTAAAGTAGGAGTCTTCAGTGGTAAAGCACAAAAAGGTTAAGGAAAGCACTGCTGATATGCTGGGCTGAAGCTGAATTATCTCCCTGAACGTGACCGGACAGTAATTAAGCTCTTCAGAGTATTTATTCAGCACACAAGGTAAAGGAGAATTCCTGCATTAAAGCTTTTCAAAAACACTAGCTTGATTTTCTTCGTGGTTTCTGCTGCTGTGGAGCAGGACCGGGGGAAACGGGCTGGGAGAGAAGCTGAAGATAACCGTGCCGTTCATTAAGGGAGAGCAGGCTTTACGGAGCCCAAACGACCAGACACCTCCGGGTGCGTTGGTCCTGCGGGGAGCGCTCCGCAGTGCGCGGCGGGCAGAGCGGGAGCATCACCGCGAGGGGGAGCGGCAGCATCGCCGCAGCGCCGGGAGCCCCGAAGCCCCTGCCCCGGGAGCCCCGAGTCCCGCACGTCCTCCCCACCGCCTGCAGGCGCCATGGCCAAAGCCATCATTTCCCGGAGCAGAAAGCTGCCACAGTACTGGTTTGTGCAGGCGATGGGCAGCGCGGACGGAGGCTGGGCGGGGTGCCGCTGACCCTGCGAGAATCCTTTGGGGGGCAGCGGTGCCAGTGCCGCCCCGGGCTGGAAGAGCTGCTGCTCTGGAACAGCGGGAGAAGCCACCGTTTCACACTAGTCTAGGCCAGCTTTATTGCCTATGTGCGATCTGTGCCATAAAAGGTGTAGTCATGTTATATACAATATCATCCCTGTTGGCAACTTAGATGATGACAGGTCTAGTAATGGAGGCAGAAGGAATTGGGATTTCTCCCTCGGCTTGCTAATACTTTGATTTCACAGCTCCAAATCATGCAGTGCTTTCCAACCTCAACAATATAAACGAAACACCCACATTGCTATCCTGCCTACACTGATGTTTCCTCAAATACAGGTATTTTGCTGCTGTAAAATTTTTTCCAGATCCACTTGTGACCGTTCTGCATCAGAATAAAAGCACATTGCTGGGGACAGAGCAAAGCTTGTCTTCAGCAGTACATCTCCGCTCTGCAGCTAGAGAACAGAGCTGTCTCCAGCACCACTGTTTTGATGAAATGTACTGCTGGTACATTTCAAACAGATTTTCTCACAGAACATTATGGTCTCTCTGAAGGACTATTACATCTGAATCGCTAATCTGAAAATGGCACACATTCAGTCATCCCCATTTCTTTTTGGGTTCCAAATTCCACTAGGTTTCATACAAGACTATTGCTCTTGTGCACAGTGAGTTATCAACTCCAGCAATGCAGTGTCATGAAACTGTAACTAAAGATGATGTTCCTTATGGCAACAAAGGAAGTGATAGGGCATCAGATGACTCACACCCTTTCCATCTCTTATGCTGTCTTTATGTTATATTTGGTTGCTAATTAATTAGAAGATATGCATTAAAATGTCTTTCCTCTCTAAACAATACTTCTGTATTAATTTTAATCATTATGCACTCCAGAGCTCCAAACTTTACCTGACATACATCTGGAAAAGGTTTATATTGGTACATCTAAGTACTAAGCCTTTTTCTGTTAAGTACAGATAGATGTGTTTAATCTATTTCAATTTACCTTAATTGTTTGAGTCTGTAGAAAACCGATTGTACTTTCTGCATTATTTTGGGCAATTCCAAGAAATGAATATGTACTAAGCTGTTTCCCCAGATATTACAGACTTCTGTTAGTAGCTACAGCTACTTTGCTACTAAGCAAAAACAAAGTACATTCCCTGGTGATGTAAAGACACCACATGGTGTTTACACTGCCTGTTTTGACCTTGATATCCAAAAATGGATGAGGCTCCATCATGATCTTAGGTTGCAAGCAGCCATCTAACTCCTCTGCTCTATTTCACTTATTCCCACTGATATCAGTCCCTTCTGAGGTGTAGAATCAATGCCGACTTGCCTGTACCTCATCATCAGTCTTGAGACCACATAAGAAAAACTGGTTGCCCTTCCTTACACAGTTGCACTAAATAAAGTAATGACCATGTCACATGTAACCTGGACATTGCAGCAATATGCTCAACAAGAGATCTGCAGAATTTATTAAAAATATATTCAATATTTAGTGAAAATAAATGGAAGAAAATGCAGAATTGCCTATATGACAGTCAGAAGGGCAGCCTAGTTAACATTCTTCTCTGATCCTGCTTGAGAAATATTTTTCAATTACATCTTCCTGTATTTTCTTTAAATCAGAACTTTAACAATTATTTCTTGGCCCTATTGCATATTACAAATAATCCCCAGGATAATTCTTTTTCCATCAAAGTATTAGTTTTTCACTCTGACTAAACCCAGCTTAAAATTTAAATATCAAAGCCAGATATTGTTTCTGTTACCTAATTAAGTGTAAAATATTGTAAATGGAATATTAATGGAATAACATCCTTATGTGCTTTCTGTAAATCTTCTGGGATTCAAAGTCTTTGTCTTCAAAAACTCTCATAAGTGCTCAAGACAAGCCACTTTGAACTGAAGTATAACTTTTGCCATTTTTGCAAAATATTTTCCTACATTGACACGTTTACCCAAGTAATATTGCTCTTGAAACCATAGTTAGTTTTGGAAGTTGATGCAAGTTAGAAAGCTGAAAGACAACTGAACATATGCAAAGTTCTTAGAGCATATTTCTGGTCTTCTCACCTCATGAAATGAACTTTTTTTTGTTCTCCACTCCTAGAGAATTATCATGGTGAAATAAGCAGACAAGAAGCTACTAGTTTCTAATTTTGCTGGCAACTGCACTTGTATACAGTATTCTGAAACTGTACTTCTGCAAGTACAATTCTTCAGCTTGGAAGACAGCGAAGACTTCCCAGACTGAGCTTACCATTAAGCCTTTAACACTTAAACATCTTACCTGCCAATGCAAGAAAATGACAGACTACTGGGAAAAGCAGTAGAAGGCAAGACATCCCCAACATCCATGGCCACTAGAAAAAAAAGAACACATTTGGGTCTTTCTGAACAACTGATCATGTCTTCCAAACCTTTATTTACATTCTCTTAATTGTCACAAGATTTTCTCCTATGCTCTTCACTATCTCTTCGGTTCATGGAGTTTTGTTTTCAGGAGAAAAATACAGAACTGAGGAAAGAGTGAAAATGTTAGATCTATATAAAGTCTGGTTTTGGTCTTCTTTTCCTGATCTGTCAAACTGTCACCTCTGCTTGGTCAGACATTTGTGTGGATGATCCTGTCTCAGTGTCAGGAAATAAATCTCTAACAATGTTACATAATGGAAATATCAGCATATCTACAAAGGTGCAAATAAAATCACAATCCAGCCTAGATCTCATATTACTTTACGAGGTATTTATATCTACACCTCGCTCTCCCTTTTTATTTTTTCCCTCTTCCCTACAACATTCCAAAAATTGTATTTTGGGATAGAAAGCTTCCCAGTTCGAATGAGTGTTTTTTTTAAGTGAACAAAATCCATTTGGCCGCATTCAAGCTATGTAAAACTAAAATAAAATCTTTACTGACTTGAATTTTTTTTATGCATACTTTTCCTTTCACTGCTTTTACTTGCGAAATTTAGCATGCAAAGAATATATGTTTAAGTTCAAATACTGTGACAATTAAAAAAAATTGTGTGTGAAAAATAGCTTTGCTTACATGTATTAAGAATATATTCCAAATTTAGAAAAAGTGCATGCCATCTTAATAATAAAAAATCCCAAAAATCATATTTTCATTTTCTGATCCCTCTCCCCCACCCCATTTTTGGGCAAGCACATGGGGATGGGGAAAATTTGTTATGGTTTTTTTCTAAGATGTGTTTTAAAGGATGATTTATAGTATTGGGTGCTTTTTATCCATTTTATTGGGAACAGGATCAGGTCCAAATCATATTTTCCTTCCATGATGACTGATGTGTATAAATATTCATGAGTCAACACCTGGGCTTGGCTATTTTCTAAACCTGTATAACTGTTATTGCAGTTGTATCTGTGAACTGCGACATCTCATTTGAATTCATGAGACCTGTTATAAATTTTAAATATATATGAAATGATATTAAAGTCTAATGAAGAACAAGAATCCCATCTGCTACCTGCAATCTACTACTACCTGCATAAGAGGGAAATAGTAATCTAAGCAAAGAAGATGGAAACTTGTTTGTTTATTAAAACTTCAAATTTGTTTTGATCGTTCCTTCTAATCTCTGTTGATAAAAAGCATGTTCCAAAGTGGCTTCTTTCCAGATCTCTGCAGAGATCTTGGAGTTTTAAGCCACTAAAAGTTTGGCAGAGCATCTAACTGCTGTATTTTTCTTAAAGAAGAACATGACTTAAGTTTACTAAGAGCAGGCTATTTTATAGACAATTTTGCTCACAGATGAGACTCTCTTGAAGACACATGCTCTCTTATTTCTGTGGACTGTGAGAAATATTTAATTTAGGGTTTTCAGCTTAGTTTTGTGTCATGAGAACTGCAGGTACAAAAACTATATTTTTTGCACAGTCATACTACATGTAAAGATGCAAGATGTTCTTCATGGTACTGAGAAAATTTTTTTTTCTCACTTGTAAATAATTTTTAGAACTGTTTTTCTGCCAAATTCCATCAAGAGTTATTTCTGAGCTTAAACACAAAGATTTAGATATCCAAAGTGACTACCGAGAGGTTGTGAACAGTAGGGCTTTAGAACATGATGGTATCCTTGGTATGATCTTGGTATCCCCTGTCTAGGGATAATAAGACATCATAATATACCTTTAGAGTGTATATTAAATTGCTCTTTTAAATTGCATTTGTGGTGAAGAGAGGAGGAAAAAGGAAGTTTTCCACTGATACCAGAAAGGCTGGTGTTTCACAGTGTGCTATCCCTAGTCCCAGTGACTGGCATCACTCACTGTAATATGCAAAGATGCCATGATTCAAAAGGCCTAATCAACCCATGCATAGAATATTTGTAATATAATGAGGCATAACTACTGACTGTAACTTTGCTTAATATCTAATTTACAAAGCAAATATTTTCAATCGAGTTTTTATAAAACCTAGAGAGTAACTGTAGAAGTTTGCCACACCGGCCAGCCGTGGACTGAGATGAGTCCCAGGAAAGCATTAACCCCCTGTGTTTTTGTAAAGGTAAATATTAAAACTATGCCATCGTTTGCTGAGAATATTTGCATTTGCTACAGTATAAATGCATAACAATATCCAATAGCCTGACACATGTACTCAAAACTATTTCATTACCCAATGCCAATGTGATCCCTAAACATGTTTCTGAACTGCAGCAATCAGATTTGACTTGCAGAAGCAGCAAAATTCTAGCTACAAGGAAGGGTCAGACAGCACTATCCAGTCCAATGGGATCAGAAACCCAGACAAGACTCAAGCTACTCAATTTACTTAAACCCAAGTTTGTCCCAGTCTCCATGGTCATCATTTCTGGTTATTGTATTACTTTTCTACACAAGCTGGAAAAAGATCAACTGTCGATTTTTTTATAACTTGTGTTTCCTTCAATAATTCATGCTGCTTGTAATAATGCTGACCTTATAACACTGATCAGTAAGAAAATGAGAAAAAACTAACAGCATCTGTATTTTAAAATATATATGGACGTATATAACAGAAAATGACACACTTTTAAGTTAAACTCTATTTACTCATCACACCAGATGACAACCAGGGTTTTAACCTGAAAGCTTTCTGACATCTTATTTCCCTCTTAGTATTTTCTGGCTGTCCATGCCTGTATCTTCCAAGTGAAAATGGCAGAATTTGTCATACCACCTGAAAAATAGCTGTTTGCTATGTAGACTCAAAGCAGAACACCTTAATGAGCTAAAAATTTTCTATTTTCCCTAGATACATCAAGCTCCTTTACTAAAGAAAATTGTAAACGTTGGCCCCTTGTGGTTGCCTCCATCATGCACCATAATTAAAGAATTTCTGTCTCCATGTACTGAAAAATACAGAATTATCTACAGTATTTCCCTTGACAGACCCACAGAAATGCTCCAGTGGTGCCACGCACTGACTTCTACAACCAACTTTCTCCCAGCAGCTGCAACAACAGGAAGAATCCACCTCTCTAGAGGTGGGAAGAAGCAGCAGCAAAGGCAATTTGCTACAACTGCTGTCACTCGCACAGAATAAAAAAAATCTCTGCTCTGTTAATAGAAATCTGAGTGTTTTACAAATGGCACAACAGATGCTGTGCCCTGATGAAAATGATATAGACAGTGATGCTGCAAAAACTCTTCAGGCAGAAACATGGTTGTCATGTTCTGAACATCTCACATACACATTGCCATGGCAATGATTTTAGGAACGTTTGGCAGTGCCCTTAGCTAAGCTCCTGCACTTGCTGAAGTATTCCTTGGGGGTTTCATTTCCAGATGGAGAAACAATAGAACTGAATTCATCATGTCATCTTCAGGATGACATTGTCCTCAGTGAAACACCCCCTGTCACCAAGAGACAGTGTCAAGCATTGGGTATGAGCCTAGTACACGAGGTGGAAATGGAAACCACAGCCTTCTGCTCCAGAGATGCAAGCCAATAGTTGAGTCATCCCAAGACCTTCACATAAATCCTTATACACTGCTTTTTACATTAGAAAATTGATATTGATACAAATATGTTCTGCCAGGACAAGGTTATGCAGGTGGCAGGATGGAAATAAGGAAAACAACCACAGAAATAAATGTCCAGATAGGTTTTCTAATGCATGGTAAATGCTTTTTGTGCATTCCTGGAAGCTTATAAGACCATCACTAATCTTAATTAAAACAGAATACAAAATAATATTCAAGATTAAAAACCAGAAATCAATACTACCTGAAAGATAAATCAAGACCTTATCATGGCAAAGAGGTTGGCAAAGAAAGAAATGACTGGCCAAGAATTCATTCAGAGCTAACCTGTGCTAGACATACTGTTTAGCTGCATTATCTGATGCTACCTCATCTTCTGACTCAAGGTCTGCCTCATTTGTCAGGTCCTGTTCTTTAATCTCCAAACACAATGACGAAGTGATTGCCAGTGATTTTATGCTCTTCTGTGCCCAGGACAATGGGACTGTTCAGCTGCCTGAAAGAGCTAATACATACTTCATGATGAGAAAGGAACAGCCAGAGCGACCAAGGAAAGGCCGGGTTTTTTTCATTGTTCTATAGCATCTCTAGCAGCACATGGCATTTTCAATACTATAGTTTTAAAGTGGCAGAGATTTTCTTAAAGCAGAAAAGTATGGCATACTGAGAGAAAAAAATCTCAGACATATTTAATCCAGTTAAAATATTCAAGATTCATTCTGAACTGTATTAGTCCACTGTGATTCAAAACATTAAATGCTTCATCAAACACTATCAGATAGAAGGATTTCAGTAGCAATCTGTGACTATGAAAGTGAAGTAATTGCACAGTGGGCTTCTACAGCACCATATAATCATCTTAAATCTTAAAGAGGAACCTCTGACACTTGCCTGGCTTCTTGCAGGCAGTCTATGTGTCTGGGATGATGATGCCTTTCAGACTCATTAGAAACTGTATGATAGCTCACTATTATTAAAGTGGAGCCCTTGTTAATGCAACAAGCTTCAAAAAGAAAGGAGGACATTTACAAAAAAGGAATTACCTCAGACAGTCCTTCACTTTCTCTTTGTTCAACATTAGGTATTTGTACATGTATGAAAACATACGGATTTTGAATCCAGTTTATTCTACTACCTGAGCCAGGCATGAAGTTGCAATTCTGTTTTTGCAATGTTATTCTCTTCCTCTGGAATCCATCACCATTTTCAAAAATCCTCACTTTAAAACTGTTCTGTAGAACAAATCAAGAGGAAAAAGGATCCAATCCAGTGTGACACTAGATGTCAAGAGGAAGAGTAAAAGCCCTTGGAATACTGTGTAAGATGTTTTGGTTTATGGTAGTAGCATTCCAAGAGCCAAAAGATCAATGTAGAGAAAAATAACTTTGTACAGGAAGAAAAAAACCTATTTACAAACAAACAAAAGATGACTATTCTACCAAGCATTATTTTATACATATACATAAAATATATATGCACATAAATATACAGACACGCATGCTTGTGCATACACACCCATACAAACTCTATCTGAAATCATATTTCAGAATTACTTTCAATTTCACTTTAGAAAGGAAGAGTGAGTAAAACTGGACTGGAAGAGGAATATAAGGAACTGCTATAGATTTTAAATTGTGTGGACCTGCAACTTAAAATGAGATCAAATTCCTTTCAGGCTTTGTGCAAGAAATAGCCCTGGTACTTGTAAGATCATGTGGTATGCCAAATTAAAAAAAAAAAGAAAAGCACAATAGGTTAAAATCAGATTAATATTGATTTATCCTGAAATTTCTCAATATAATTCTATTTATCTCGGAGGGTGTTTCTTGACTAAGAGACAAATGTAAGGTTTGCACCTTCATCATCACTCACCAGGAAATTGTGGAGGGACAGAAAGTAACTGAAGTCTAGGATACATAAAAGGCCAGCCTCATAAAAGGTGCTGTAATGACCTGTCTCAATTCAGGAGACCAGTTCCACAGCCTTTTGAGACCATAGTGATGAAACCACCAACAACCAGGTGTGCATCCTATGTCTGATATGCCAGAAATAGATAAAACATCCTTTCTGCTATCAAACATTTTGGCAGTGTAATACAGAAGATACATCCAGTGTTGAACAAGAACTGAGGCTGTAACCAAGCGAGAAATCCTTTTTCAGGAAGACTCCTGTTAAGACAAAGTTTTGCACATGCTGAGACAGCTAATAGTAAATAAGAATGGAATTTAACTTACTCATTCTCACTGAAATACTTTCCTCTTTGGTATATCTTTTCTCCCCATGGGCTCAAGAGCAGACAAACATCTGGCCAGACCTTTAACAACATATAGAGTATAGTTAAGGTAAAGATAACGGGATGCAAAACATGCAGTTATTATCTCAGACGGCAGGAAGCTTTCAGGACAGGAAGATTAGCATCCGAGAGCATGATGATTTATGATGACAAGACAGTAGAATAAAATACTGCATGAGAATAGCAGCTAACCTTTTGAAAAAGTGATGATGCAAATTATGAAATTAAAAAGATGGAAGAAACTACTGCAAAACGAAGTATGAAATGCTTCTGAAACCCTGCTTATGCTGCAACATGTTTTCTTCAGAAGCTTTGTGTAAATAGCAGAATGACCTCAAATATCTAAAATAAATTAATGCAGTGGCATGGACAAGAATGAGAAGGGGATAATTAACCTGCTGACAACACAATAATAAACTAAAAAGCAGTCAAGGCAGCTCATTTAAAAATTGTAAACAGAAGACGCAGTCTCAGGATCATGCTGGAGGTTGTTACAGTCTGTTCTACTGAGAGGAGGTAACAATCACAGTTGTCTAATAAATGGGGCCCCAGAGAATTCCCAGAAAGCACTAAAGACTGATGCACAAACCTGCAGTGCACCTGCATCCACCATCTTTCTAAGAGATACCTGCTGGTCCATGATATCTGAGGGGCAGTTGTAATGAAAAAAAGTAAGAACAACTGTGTTTTCTTTGGTTTTCCTTTAGATTTCAAAAGCTGTAGAATGTAATGGATGAAATGCACTGCCATTAAAGCCAAAAGAAAACCTCCTGCTTATTTCAAATCAAGCGTAATTTCATATAGTGATTTCATATAAGACACACATGGTATAGGAAAATGTGTTACTGTTTAATGACTACTCTTAGTAACAATCCATTACTGTTCATTTGCACAACTGTCCCACTAGGAATTCTAGTCCACGGAAGTTTTAGCATCTTCACTATATTTCGTGGGACAGTGAGCTTGAAGATTTATTTATATTAATGATGATTTGACTTAAGCTTAATTAAAAATGGTTAAAAATTTGTAAGATATATAAAAAGATGTGTCGTGAGTGCATTCTGCTAGAAAAAGATAAATGAACGGTGCCATCAGAATTGAAATAAAACCCTGCCCATTTGCTCATGTTTTACTGCAATGAACCTGAATTCTTGGTGTTTTCTCAGAATTCCCCACTTCTACTTACTACCAACCTTACATTTTCATGGCTAGAGAGCAAATTACTTCTCTTCTGGGAGGAGTTCACATTATTTGCTGATATTGAAGATCATGCTCTGACACACAGAGAGGCTGCAAGACTTCATTGACTTGATCAACACTGAGCACTTCTAATGGAATGGCTTATACAATCCTTTAACTGAAAATCCTGTAAAAGGCAAAAATGAAACAACTAAGTGAACACTGCAAGGACAGTGGGTCAGGCCAGGATTGTCATCCACAGAGCATCATATACACCCTCTGTTAGCACTTGTACAGCTCTGCTTTTGACCACTGAACCGTGGGGACCATGTTGCTTCGAACCAGAAATAAGAGTGCCTTCTACCAAATCATCACCAATCTGCAGTACCAATACGAGAAACCCTAAGAGAAGACTGAAAGTATTACATGAAAAAACTTGCGAAAATGTGATCATTGCACACACTCATGTAGCTATAGGCTATATTTATAATTTATGATTTACAGATTTATAGTGTGAGATTTTAGTATTATGCAGTATGATTTACAGTGTGAAACTGCTGTTCATACTGTCAATTATGAAAAAAGCAAGTTTCTAGGTTGTTTCTATTTTTTTATTAAACAATGAAATTATGTAACTGTTAGTAGGATCTTCTAAAGTGAAATTAACATTTTCACTTTAAATATGTGAATATTTAATAAGACGTGAATGCACTTCATGAGTAACTCAGTCATATTTTGCTTCTAAAAGATCAGCTTGAATCCCAGCTATACTGGTATTAAATCCCATTAAGAGGAAAATAAAATGGGGACAAAACTGAAGCAAAGACCATTCAGATGAAAAAGAAATTAAAAGACTAAAATAAATTGAGAGACTTAAGAGTGAGGAAAAAAAGAGGATGGAGATACAGCATTTAGCTGAAAATACGCTTTCTCAAGCTGAATTCTGTTAGAGCTGATGCAAAGTCTCCTTTGTTGTACACAGGCTTTGCAGTGAGCCCAGTAAAAATGTCGAGAGTGAATTTAAACTAGTTAGTATTTTGTGATTCATCCTCGCCAGTACATGGCAGGGAAAATGTGACTTTAAAATGAACTTAACTTTGTCAGGGAAAAAAATGAAAAGAGAGGAGAGAAAAAGGGTAGTGAAATAATCACTACAGAAAATAAAGAAGAGATTCGAGAGCTTCAGATAGGTTTGCAAGTAATTCACAAAACCTCAGTTACCACTGTAGAAATTGCATCTGAGCACAACTGTCTCAAGAATGAATTCAAGAATTGAGGATCACAGTAAAACAGGTGTTCTTCCTTTCATAAAGCACAGAAATCTGAAGCTAAAATGTTCAGTTCAAATCACAGTTACCTCTCTGTTTGTGCCAAGGTAAAAGCAAGAAGTTAACTGAGACTCCAATTTGTTTGGTTTCAAAATTTGGTAAATTACTTGAGAGCATACTGGCCTTCACGAGTGTCTGGACATGGACAACCACACTTCACAGAGGAACAAGTGACATATTAAGAAAAAACCTTACAATTTAAACTTACATTTAAAAAATGTTCTGTGCTCACATTTACACATAAACAAAGACATTCTTAGCACAACTTAAAGCCCACAGAAAGGTCTTTAATATCAATGACTAGTTTTTTCACTTGCAAATAACATGGCAACCCCATAGATTTTAAAACACATTGTAAACCAAAAATCTCATACTCAAAGTGGGCATTGTTCACTTTTCTTCTAATCAATTATGTGTTTTCCTGAATATCTGTTTTTCCTGCTGTATCTTCTACTAGTCTGTGATTTTAAGTATAGCTTTGTTCACAATGCAGTGCCACATTCCAGGTAAACAGATCGAATAACATATGTTAAAAGCCATGTAAGCGCACAATGGGAGTGATCTCACATGGCTCAGATGATGGTGACATTAAATAAGAACAGTGTCTAGAGACTGTAAACAGGATGATGACAGATATTTTTCCAAATAAATCACAAAAGAAAAAACTACATGGAACTCTAGACTATTTGGAGGAAAGAGAGTAAACGATTCATGGGGAGACACAGCACATTTGCAAGATCATGCTGTGGACAAACTCACTTCCAGTGACATTCACAAAAATGTTGTTCTTGGCTTAACCTTAATCTGCACAGTGTGTTCATCTTTCTGCTCAGCCTTACACTAGACACGCAGCCAAGTCATACCAATTATCTCCCACAACAGATGCTGAGATCACATTGTCTACAGTATTCTGAGGCTTGGATCACAAACACTGTCTTAGTATGGTCCTGGAGTTAGAGATCCTAAGCATTTGCACAAACACATTCCAGTTTTGGATAACTTGGAGTTCATGAAGAAACAAGCCTTAATGAGGAGGTAGCAAAAAGCAGTTTCCTAAACAGCATGTCAGCTGTTCCCCTGCTCAGGGAAAGGCCAACAGTGATTTAGGTGCCCAGCTGCACTGACATGGGTGAGGCATCCCGCATCTGCTGGGGAAGCAGGGTATGGGAGCAGCCCTTCCTGCCTCGGGCACCACACCACACCACACCCCACCCCTGGACACAGCCCCTTTGCCAGGCTTGGTGGGTGCTAATTCCTCAAACAGGGCTTCACCGTTTCTCACATTAGAGCTCCTCCATGGCTGGGTGAAGAACGCAGTGCAACCACACCATCATTTGGACATACTCATTTTCACTGCATTTTGCTTCCTGAGCATCTGCCCGCTCTCTGCTTAGTCATTTCACACTAACAGCTTCTTCGGTCCGCTTGCATGTGCTGTTCCCAAGGCAGGTATAAAACAAGAAGTAAGGCTTACAGTGGTTGGAATCTTATATATCAAGACATCTGATATCTCCTCCCACAGACAGACTACATGCTCTATCTATACCAAGATATCTATCCATGCTCTAGCTACACCAAGTCTGTTAAGCTACAGAGTCAGGCTAAAAAGAGAAGGGAAAATTCTCTTTTTCCCTGGTATAATGCGTTTTGCAGCATATGATCAAACAGTCCCTCCCTTCCTAGGCAACCCACATAGCGGGTCTTACTTTAGTCATCCCTGATGGGAAGCCACTCTGCACAAGCCCTTGCAAAATAACTCACCTGGGTCCAAGCCCATCACTGTGAGGTGGAGAAGAAGCTGCTGCTGCAGGTGAGGCTCACTCAGCATGTGGTAGGCTGTGAAAACAGCCAAGCCAGGGCAGAAGCAGCTGTGATCCTCTCTCTGCTCACCTCAGTCTTCCAAGCCCTAATGGAAGCAATAAATACTGACAGAACTGAGCAGTTTTGTTGTTTGTTTTTTTTTTAATCCATTGATAAATAAAACCACTGCACTTACCAGTCCCTGTGTACTGCTTATGAGAGAATAAGAAAATGAAAGAAGAATCTATGCTCTACAAATACAGCTCCATGAGAACAATTTACTTCCCCCCCACCTCAGTTCCCCCTTCCAAAATCTATTTTGAGCAATGGGGATTTCAGATATGTTTCCAATTGTTGTGTTGATCAGCTAACATACGTTTCTGGAGGGGGAGATGAATTGCAACAATATAATAAACACTTCACAGGAATGGATATATGCATCACAGTTTTGTAGCTCTCCTGTGAATTGAATGGATTCCTGTAAGCTTTTATTTAAAAACAAGTAGCATGATTGAAGTGGAAAACAATACAAACCTTAGATGATTTAAACATACTTCTGAATTATTAACACTACTCCAAATACTTCCTTTTCCCAACTACTTTTCCTTAGTGAGCAGAACTAGATCAGGTGGATTACTTGGTTTAGCTGCAAGTATATTTCAAGCTGTTGTCAGCAAGAAAAGCAGAAAATGCACAGGAAGACATTATCACACAAAAGAAGCACTGAGACTATAATGCCCACTCATTGTAATGGCCAATTAGTGCAAAAACATTACCCGCTTTTGATGGCAATCAGCCTGTACCTGCTAATTACTTGTACATACGGGTGTCATGTTGGCTTTTGCTACTTGATTTAGTTAGGTACATACATAGAGTGTACAAAGGGACTGTTAGAGAAAACCAGCAAAGGAGTACATAAAACTAAGAGAGTTTGTAAATATTTTTTTGTTATAACTCATTGGCATCACAGGATTTTTTATGTCTGTGAGATATGTATCAGAGGTGTCAAAATAGGCTAGAGACAAAAGAAAAAACAAAGAATTGCTTAATGCATTAAAAAGGAGAAAGAAGAAATAACAGAAACAGGAAATAATAACTTCAATTTCACTGTATTATGTCATTTATGCTGGTTTTCTTCCCCTCACTTCCCTATCATTCAAGGCTGTAAGTCTTTAGCGAATGTTTCTATTTATATGTTACAGAGAACCCATAAGACAGTATCGCTGTCTCAATTTTACATGTTTCCTGAATCATCAGATGAAAAGAACAAAACATTAAAAGAGCATGAATCCTACCACAATAAGAAAATATCACAGGACCGCTAACAGTACAACTATTTTAGCTGCAACAGTTGCTGCTGTCTGCTTACGTTTTCAACAGAAAAAGAAAATAAAAAAGGGAGTTTATGTGGCTTAGGTGCACTTTAGATTTAGGCACGAGGGCTTTTCAGCTGTCATCTCTTTAGAAATAGTATGTCCTAAAGACTGGCAAATTTTGTCGGAATACAAGGCAGGCCAAGACTATTTATGTTTCCAAAGGGCCACAATACCATGCTGATACTAAAGCCACGCAGAAACAGTAATGTTAAATACAACTTACTGCAAATGTAGGAAATATTTTTGGATTTTATAACCTCCACCTATGAGGATTTGTATCAGAAACTTAGTGCTGGGAGAAGAGAAAAAAAATTGCTGCTATATCACAGCACTAGAATTGTGTTAGTTTATGAAATGTGCTTGGTAACCATGGGTACTAAACAATTTCATAAAGATTTCACATAATCTAGGAACCATAAATAGACTTGGAAACAAAGTAGGAGCTTAACTGCAATATCCACATTTGTTTGGGAAGAAAAATATTCTTTGTAACATGATTTACGTCTACGTGTTTCAACAAGCATTTTTAAGGTATTTATGCCCATGCCATAATTCCTTTTTTTGTGTACATCTTTTCTAGTTTAACCTGCCCATCTCTTGTGACTTGATCAAGCTGAGACTGGGTGATAATGAACCAGAGAATAACAATAACCTCTCACTCAATCTATTTAAATTTTAGAGGAAAGAGTATAGAATAATGTGTATTAGTCAATGCCAAAAAAAATTAACGAAGTGAAAGATACATGGAGTCAATTATAAGCACTTCTTCAATGTTATAATTTTTCTTTAAGTCTTCGCACACTTACCTAAAAGTAATAGAAAAAGGAAAAGAAAAAAGCATTAGAACTGAACATCTCACGAAGACAACGGACAAATGTAGTAGGCAGCTCCATACCCAAATGTTGGAAGACTCAATGTGCAGACAATTCAGTTAATCAAATAATTAAACTCATAGTCTAAACCATTTAAAAAAAAAAAGCTAACAGTAAATTAGTTTCAGCATTGCAGCTTCTGAAGAGAGCTTAGCAATTCTTGATAATACAGAGCACTCTGTTTCAACAGAATAGAGGCTGCTGTAATTATAACTTCTATTCATAATTTAGCATTCTCCTTCATCACCCACACCTCTCCTTTCAGTGTCTGTGCTTTGCAGATTTTTGGGGAGCATCTTGTTTCAAGATTGCTCAGACACCTCACAATGAAAAGGCTTTGGCCTCACAAGCTGAATTTGTTGTCAACCAGGTGAACATTTCTGATAAGCTGCTTACCTGTCCCTTTATTCAGCTATCTTTCGTGGCAGTACTAGCAAAAGCTATACACATATATATTTTCTATAAATGAACTCCCAGCCAATCACAGATACCTCAGACTTAATTTTAATATATGCTTCAAGTCTGAACTAGCCAGCCTAATAGTCTAATATGTCTGTGACATAATATTCAAATTCTGCTAAGAATCAAAGTAATAATGCAGTAGGACTGCAACCACAAGCCACAGTTCAAGTTAGCATAATTCATCATCTGTTAATCAAATCACTCTGGGCTCCCAGGCTGCGACTGGGCTGGGCAAAAGAGCTGGCAGCAACACTTGCAGTGAAGACAAAGGCTGGGAACACATTGAGCCAAATCCAAGCAAATGCTCCAGCAGTTCTTCTCTGTCAAACTAATTCACGGGTGCTCAGTTTTTAAATGGGAAATTCTTAATGAATTTAACACAAATGGCTCTTTTTCTAAAGGCTAACTAGCATATGGATTCATACTTGTAAAGTTGGAGCTAATTATAGATTTTTTTTTTCATGTTTTTTGGCTAGCCTTATCACTAAAGTGGAAAAATATGTACAATACAACGTCAAGACGAAGAAGTGTTTTTCCTCATCCTAGCAAAAAAGTCTCACTTATTAGATTTCTCATTTTAAAATAAGTCATCAGCAACCTTTGCTAGGACTGGCTGGCCACCATCATCTGCATAGCAGTTTTATTATCTAAAGAGGGTTTTCATTACTTACCTATTAGAATTTTAAAAGTTTCTGTTGTTGAAGGTTTACTTGCACTATGCACACAGAGACAGACCAGAGATGCCCCAGGGAGCTCAGGGATCCAAGAGACACACCAGAGCTCTCCAATCTCAGCAATCAGCACCCAGCCCAGCTGGCAGCTCTGCAGAGCCCCCCTGCCAAACTGCCCCAAGAAAGACACTCCTGCTGGGCAAGTCTCTGCTGGAGGAGAGCTGCAAGGCTCTCCTCACACAGCATGAGATCTGAGATAAAGAAGGAGGCCAGGAGGACCCCTGCCACCCAACTCTGGAGGTGACCGGGTCATTCCCCAGCAGTCTTAGTGCTTTCCCATATGTGCCTGGGAGTGCATTTTGGATCATTAGCCAGAAATTACTTTTTTCCAGCATTAATACCTTTGTGACCATAAAAAGAAAACTTATGAGAACAAAGGTGTTAAAATAAAGCTTAACATTTCCTTATTTTATTCCAAAATTGTACTTTGTATTCAGTAGTGGGCATCCTCACAGTCAGGCTTGACATTGAAACTAATATTGTAGTCTAATTTAGTTCCAGGCCTGAAGTCCAGTGTACAGTGTTCTTACTTGCATACCTTTCAGCAGAAACAGGTCCATTTAGGTAGGAATTTGCCCAATAATAGGCTGACATGCATCCCCCACCTGCATCACCCACACACTTAAGCACCATTGTAGTCTTTCTGTGAAATTCAGTTTTGGAAAAAAGTCCATCCAGCTACCATATTCACCCCCACACATACGGCTACAGATGCTCTCTATTTTACCACTTATGTTAACCTTACAGCACACATGATCTTTGAAAGACACTAAGCATATGCTATCTTATATTCCATGGGAAATAAGCTGACCATCTCTTTTTAAAAATTAAACAAACTGTTTTGAATTCAAATATAAAATTCCAATATTTTGTGGTAACACATCTTCATTTTGTGTCAGAGAAAAAGCTAAATTAGTTTTTAAGCTAATAAAATAAAAATTATTTTTCACAACTTTTCTCTGCATCTGCCACCCCGATGTTGCCCAAAGGAATTTTTAGTCATTTCTGTGCAAAGGGCAGGAGAAAGAGAAGACATTGTGCATTTTGCCACTGGTAGCCTCTTGAATTTGACAGGCTATGCCACTATACCATGACTCACAACACCATTCCTTATACAAAAACATTCAACATTTGCAAAGTGCCGAGAGTCATGATTAAAACCATAATGGACATTGCATGACTTGCAAAAGTCAAAGCAATACAAGCAGAGGTTTACTCAGATCTGTTAACACTGTTTATGTAGCAAGAGCAGCTAGTCACTGCATATTTTAAGGCTGACTTCAGAATGTGAATTACTATGAAATACAAACGTTGTTTTAAAAGAAACATAGACATAATACAGCTTCCAGTATGGTATCGTGAAAATCCGCATTTCACAGAGCTAAGCTAATGAACTGCGAGATGAAAGCGAACAGATTCCTCTCTTAGTTCTTCCTTGAAAAGCCATTTGACTATGTCCATGTGAGACAGTAATGTGCATGGAAACTTAGGATTTTCTATTAAAATTCAAACTCAGAAAGAGTTTTCTTTTTCACATTATCATCCTTAGAGTTTGAGTTTTCCAAGGGACAGGCACAAATTCCACCACTGCTCTATTAAATTCCTGCTGCAAGGATGAATAACTCAAAGGCTGAAACCTCCTACCGTTACTGTGGTTACCAAAGTTTCCTACTCACTGCATCGTGTTTCAGTCTGCATATTTCAAGCTTCTGATACTGGTAAATGTGGCTTTTTTTCTTTTCTATTTGCTGCTATGCAAACACTAAAGTATTTTTTACCTTTAGAACAGTGTTTGAGTTCCATCCTCTGGCCAGTGTCCCAGATCACACCTCCTCCTCACCTCTTATTCATTTCAGGTGTCTCCACTTACTCCATCCTACTGAGTAATTCCAAACCCTACAGAAAGAAACCTGTTTCTTACAGTGGAAGGAAACTAATTGCACCAACCAGAGGCCATGGAACGTCTTCCAGCCATACATCCCCAAGGATGTATACTGTCTGCAGGAACCACATAGCAGACAAGTCTGGTATACTGTACAGGCACATGGTAACTGTGCACAACCTATTTGGTAGGGTTAGTGCTTTAAAGAAGCACTAGACATTCTAAACACAGATAACCATAAAATGGGCACATTTTTTCTTCTTTCTTCCAGAGATCTTTCTCGTGAACCAGCAGGAGGATGAAGCTGTTTCTCTGCACTGTTTTGGTAATAAACCCAGACATTATTTTATAGAATTCAAATGGGCAGCTTTAATCCAGGGCAAATGTGTGGTTGGACCAAACTACAAAGAAGTTATTGATGCAAAGCCGTATCATAGGTCATTCCTATGTCACATTTCCACGTTGATTATAGCCAAACCTGCAGAGCAAGATTTTGATTATATCAAATAGCATCTTTGATACTGTATTGCTTTGCAATTGGTCACTTTTAGAAATGTACTGCAAATCCCACTAGGAAACACACACAAATAGTCATCTAATAAAAAATTGCAACAGCTTGCTCAGATAAAACATTTGAACAGCAGTTCCTTGGCCTGCATTTCCCCTTGTATTTTTATTCCATAGTCATACACAGTATCTGAAGCATTTTCCTTGGTTTTTTTAAAGATTAGCAACAATTGTCCAGAGCTTCTAAAGTGAAACAAACCCCTGAATCTTGTCAGGGTTTAATTAAAAGTCACCTTGCTTAATTTTAAAATAACTGCCCTGGGGGCAGGGCAGGAGCTGGGGGAAGGCAAGAATAGCTGAATAATCGATGAGTGACCTGGGCATTAATGAAACTGAAACTGGGGGGGGTACAAAGACTCTCTGAGGAGTTACTAAACACTAATTTGCAAGTCATAATGTAAGAATGAAGTTAAGAAAATAGCCTTAAAATTTTCTAATATTCATATCCTTGGGCAACTGCAAAATTCAGAAATTAATTTACTAGGTACATTTTTTAAATTACTAAGACATTTTCAAAAAGAAAATTTTGATCCTTTTTCTTATTTTCCAGGAACAAAAAAAAAAAAAAAAAAACAACAAAAAACCAAAACACAAAACCAAATAAAGCCCAAATAATAAGAATACATTTTCACCACAAAATTAGAGATCACTGAACATGCAAGCAAATCAAGGAATTGCTGAAGTTCTCTGTTTCCAGGACAGCTGTTACAATATGGAATGAACCTAGGTGATAAATGCCCAGGAAACTTTGATTATATGATTCAGCACCTTCAGGGTTCATGCTATATATAAATTAATGAGGTCTATGTATTGTGATAAAAGGTTGGTCTCTCTGCCTTCCGTTGACTGACAATGCCAACAGTTTTCAGAAAGCCACTGAGAAATGAGCACATGAATGTCTGCAGGAATGTATCATAGAACATTCTGGAGCTTCAGGGTCCCTGCCTAATGCCCAGAACATCAAAGCAAACCATTCTCAAGCAGAGAGAAATGGAAAGCCTCTCCAGTGACAATGCTGCTGTCCATCTACCCCCTGACAATCAGATCTCTTTATTGCATGACAGTTCAGGCCCCACAAATCACTGCAGCTCTTGAAAGTCCTGGCCTGGTGAAATTCTGTAAGTTTGTCCTTTTCCATGATGTGTTGTCAGATTTTTCTTATTAAGTTAAAACAACACTGTCACTTCCCGTGAATAACTTGCAATCTATATTCTGGACCACGATCATGGGCAACAGACAAAAAGACTGGTCTAAGGCAGTAAAAGCAGGTGATTACCTGAGCAGGACAGTTACAGAACTCTGCTGTTTAACAACAGTGCAAACACCAAGGGATGTTTGAGGATTTCTAAACTGCAAAGGCAATGAAGCACAGCATAATGAGAGATCTGATTTGGAAAATCATGCTGCTGTCATTACACTACAAGATGAGTTCAGGAGGTATTCATTCCACCTGCCTCCTAGCCTTTGGGAACATATAAACCCCTATAAATTTTAAAAAACATGTGGCAGAATCAGCAAGACACAATAGTTATACAAAGAACAGGGCAGATCAAACCCACCTTTCCTGATTTTTCCTAACAAAGTGTTGATTAGATGTTCACTGTATTCAAAGAATAACTGTCTCATGAAAACTATTTTTAATGTCATATCTGCCACTGTATGTTATTTCACTGTTGTTAAGCCAATGTGTTTAAGGTGACATTAGCAGCAGACTGATTTAATTTCTGTTTCAAACAAAAATATGCAATTTTAATTCCATTTACTTTTGCAGTGCCTTTGTTAGTTCAGCTCTGACAGAAAGGAAATCAGACATTTGGGTAAATGAGATAGGTTGATTGAATATTGATAAGCCAATTTTTAATTTATCAAGGTTATCTAGAGGAGCTAACCCGACGCTGCATACTAACAAGAAATATCAACACACTAAGTGGTGTGTACAGTGAAATATTTCTTTGGGGAAAGAGCTTTGAAAGGACTAGGATTATTAAAATTAGAACTTTACAATGAGGGTAGAGGGGGACTTCCTAGGGGGAAATTAAAAGCAGGTTACAACTGTGTGACAGAGAGACTGAGAAGAATAGGTGGCAAATTTTGTACTTTGCAGAGACTCCAACATAAAATCCACATCAAATTAGTCTGTAAGAGAAAGAGAACTACCTTTGTGAAAAGTAGAGGTGATATGGCACAAAAAATGCTAATGGTTTTCTTCTCCAAGATTTCACAATAAGCCAAATAATTGTTACAGACATTAAAATACATGCTCCGCACCGTCAAAAAGTCTGGCAGCCCCCTAAAAAGACAATGTCCAAAGAGCTGAGGGGAAGCAAGTGAGCATTACTTTTCAGTCTCGGGAATTCAAAAAAGAGCACAATGTATTGCAAGAATAATGCCAGAGGAATATGTAAGATTTTGGAAAAAGAACACTAATTCCTCTCTTAACTCATAGAAGAAATTTAATAAAATGATATTTTATAGCAGCACTGGACAAATATCAGGTGTTTGCATGTGTTCATTAGAGATAAATAAGTAGAATCCTTCATTTCACAGATTTATCAGTAATTTAAAAGCAATATGAGACATCAGTGTGGGCAGGAAATATTAGAAGTAAAGCTTTTTACATGATCTCCTCCTCCTGCTGTGAAACTAAAAGTACTGAAACCCCACTTAACTTCTTTGCATTTTAGCTTCTGCTCACTTCCTAGGTGAGCAGTAAGTACTGAACCTGTGGCACCTCACACACATCCTGCCTGATCCCAGCCAGCCAGTCACAGCTGATGCTGTCTCAACCCTGGCTGCTGTAGCAAAGCACTAAGGGCACTTCTGTGCCACAGTTGTGTTAAGATCTGATTTCACAGCTGATTTCCCTTACTGCTGCGCTGCATAAAGGAAAGTCTCTGATGTAAATTTCCTTTATCAATATTTTCACATCCTTTTTCACCCTCCAAGACCTTACTTTCTGTAACCTGTACCCATGAAAGTATGGGGCATGTGGATTAAGGCAGCATCCTCCGGACTTGGACCTTAAAACTTACTCCTTGCATAAATTCCTCAAATGCATTTCACTAATACTGTCTCAGTTTTATCATTTGTAATACATCAATGCTGTAGCTGCTTTATGCTCCAGAGACATGCAAAAAAAGCTCCTGCATTTTCCCACAAAGAGCAACATAACTGAGCAGACTCGAGAGAGTCTGTCTATCTCCCAGTCACACGGAGCATGCTAGCAGTACACTTTTCATCATTTATATGTTCCTGTCTGAGATTAATTACTCCCTAGTTTGACATACATGCTTAGTTTAGGGTTTTGTTGATTCTTCACTGATCTAAAATAACATCTCCACACTTTGTTAACTTTGTTTATCTTTCATTAGGGATACCCCATTTGCCTTTTCAGAGGCAAATTCTTTTACGCTCCATACATTTGTTCTTGGTGAGTTTGGAATTGAATTCAGTAATTCATGACTTCACAACTGGTTACAATTCAGGACAAGTTATCCACTCATGTTTTGTCCTTCTGTTAGGACACTTTACCACTACTATAATTTGTAAAATATGTTGTTTTACTCCCCTCTCCCTCAGATTTAGGGACACTCATCCCGTAGGACACAGTCTGACAACAAACAGGTCATTGAAAGGCTACTTTTTGATTCTATCTTAGCACCCACCTATTTATTATTTCCAACACAAATGACAATATAGTTATAAGTACCCTACTATTTCTAAAAGCTTACCTTTATACTTGCATAAAAAACCCATTCCATTTCTTATTAGTTCTGAAAATACTGGTATTTCAGGTGGTTATGAAGAAATAATTTGGTGTGCTTCCTACCAGAAAAAGCCCAAACCCACCTCCAAAACAGCAAATCAAATATGTATAATCAAATTATCATAATATTTCAGAAAAAAAATAAAGAACATGCTATTAATGTAGACTATCTAAAGCTACAAATTTGAGACAAATTCTGATTTATTGCACTCAATGAATTATGAATAAACCCAAAGTTAGGATAAAGTAATAAGACACTATTATACTTCATAAAAGCAAGCAAATACAAATAAAGAAATTGTTTAAAAATTACTCGAGATTCTGTAAACTATTTTATATTGTCATTTTTTTTTTTTGTGCAGTATAGCATGTGTTTTTAACTTTGCAGCTGAGACACTTGGCTGATACAAGTTTGCATTGTCTCATCCCTTTCAAAGAGAATGCAGAGGAGCATAATGAAACTGGAACTGACAGAGGCACAGTCTGAATTTGATCTCTTTTGAATGACCCATAGTACCCATAGCTGCGGCTGAATTCCTCTTATCTCTTAGACCATATTAATTGGAAATAGAAATCTGAAATATTAAATTGATAACGCACAGCTTTTAATTTCCTTCAGACATTATCATACTGCATCAATGTGCATGGCTCTGAGAATCAGTCTGTGTGAATTAATGATGCATCTCCATATCTGCATGATAAAGATAGACGGCTGTGACAACGTTTACATCTGATACTATTAGAGTCTCTTCAATGATAATCATTAACAAGTCCATTAATGAGAACATATTTCCCTGGGGCCCTATGGCCATTCAACATTGTAATCTAAATCTATAGTCTCCAGAAACTCTATTAGAATGCAATGAAGAAAGTCCCTGAACTATATAAAGGTTATCAGCCACGTTATCTCACTGAGCAAAAAAGATGAGGGAGGTTTCCTTCAATATTGGCAGTATAGAAGATTAAAATGTGCAATGGTATTTTTTCTTAACCAATAGCTGTATTACAAATACATTGGCTGAAAGCTGCATTCCAATGGCTTGGAATAACTGAGCAACTCATACGCAAACCCTTAACTTAACTTAAGATTGTATTTAACTGGAATAACAAAGTTCAGAAACTTATTATACTTATTAATATAATAATCTAATAATAATGACTGACTTGTTAAAATACAAATCATGTTGTCTTGATGTCTGTATCATAGCTTACACATATTTGATTAAAATAAGAACTACTGCAATATGTAATTCCTTATTCATCAGTGGGTGAAACTATAGTTCAAGAAACAGAATAATTACTTTAATTTCAAATGCTGTTTTAAAAATATACTCATCTTTCTATTTTCTCTGAAACTTGTTTCACCTCAAGCCTAACAGCAATAATCATTCGCCCTGCAACAGACACCTAAACTGGCAGCTTCAGAGAAGCAAATATTGTGGACAAAAATAGACTGTTCCCAAGTCCTAGTTCTTATGACAAGAATGAAACTGAGAGGGCATCACTGCTCCAATCTCCTTGAACTAATCTGGGAGTAAGTAGAATTTCAGAATTACAGAACCACGTACTTGATATCCTTCATCTCTGTTAAATCAAAAGTTTGCTAGAGTCAACAAAATACAAACTCCGGCTGTAAATGTGTTTTTGAGGAGGAATTTTTTGTTTCTTAAAATGCCACAAACCCACCCCCAACTATTCATTATTATTATCTAAAGGTCCTTTGTGAAGACACGATTTGCCAGAATGTCAGTATTATGTAAAGCAAAATAACTTATGCCCAAAATAAAAAGGAGAAGTGTGGATTGGTGTACTGAAGCCATGGGTAGCCATTGCTATACATCCTTATAGACTCCAAGTTCACAACTGAACTGGTCCTATTTTACCACAAATCTGTCCTGGCCATGATGATTTTGCTTTTGCAGATAAACATCCATTTATCTTAAAGCATTAGAGAAGGTGAAAGACAACTATCAGTAAATTATCTGCTTATGTTGCAATGCAAATAAAACACTTCTCTCAAGAGGTATCACTGAGCATTCAATGTTTTTAGGATTATATTTTTTTTTGCCCCAGCAATAAAGATCTATTGATATTTAGAAGTTATTTAAGCTGTTCATGAATGCACCATGAGAAGATCTGAGTGGAGACTGACTGTTAGCACAGTATTGAATACTTACACCCCTTTGTATTTGTGTCATACTCATGACAAGCTCGGTGCTTTCTTAGCAAATTGAGATGAGAAATAAAATAATGTAAAATTCTTTGACTTTTTTTCTATGTAGCCTCTCTTAGAAACGGAAGAGTGAACTAGCTGAACTGTCTGTTTAATCCCATAGAGTAACTTCTGTCTCTATGAACACCATCTAGTTTAGCTTTAAACCACTTCTGTTTCCTCTTATCTCTTTCACAGAGAGCTTGGGAGATTACGTACAATACCTGAGTTTTTACTCAGTTTTCTCAACCACATTACAATTTCAAGGCTAACTTCCTAGAGGGGAAAACATGCTTAAAAAAAAATCACTCATTATATAGTGCTCTTAGCTGGAAAAGAATCTGTATTGTAAACAGTCATGTTTCTCGGACTTTGACATTTAAGAATAGAACTTGAAATTTTACATAATATGTTATAATTTACTCAGCAATCATCAAGGTCACTTTTAAGCAACTGCTTGTGAAATGTTATATACAGAAATGTAAAGAGAAATGTACAGAAATGTAACTTCTGTGTTATAAAATACAATGAAACATTTCAAAATCCAAATCTCTTCCCTCCCTCCAAGGGAATATATTATTTTTTCCTGGAAACCAGTATGCTGCAAGATTCAAACTCTGTTTGCCAAATCCAAGTCTGAGTGAATGTTTCACAGTGAAGACATAATACCTTGGAAGGAGAAAACACATAACGAACCTGACAAGAACAGCAGAGCACACAGGGCTTAGACATGGGAACATGTACTGTGCCAAAATTAATCACATCCAGAAAAGTACAACTCCTTCATGTTCATCTTTAGTGCTTGCCAATGATGCTGACAGCTTTTAGCAAGAAGCAGTATATTAAGAGCTTTTTTGAAAACCTGCAAAAAAGATTAAAGAATGGTGATAAATCTCAGACTCAGCTCAAGCAACAAATGGCAACGAAGTTTCTGAAGCACACTGAAAACCCTGTATCAGTGCACAAAGATACTTGATCCATATTTGTGACAATTCACAGGAAAACTTGGATTCAAAGTTCTCAGTGAAACGTATATTTCCAAGTATATTCAACCACCTGCAGAGTTCTAACAATGCCGCTGCTCATCCTTTATTGCACTGGCTAAGCAAAATGCCAGGCAGAGTTCTGCATCAACACTTCTGCAAACCCAGTTGAATCCAAGTCTTTAAAAAAAGCATTTAAAAAAAACCCCCAACTTACTGTATTTTCACTGTGCATAGCGTATCTTCTTTTTTTTTTTTTTTTTGTGATATACTGAGTGGTATTTGCTTCTCTTGGCAAATCAGCTGCCTGATTTTTGGTTGGTTTTTGTTTTGTTTTGTTTTTTTTACTGGCCCACAGAGGCTTCTGCAACTGTCTCAAAGCAAGTCTTTCCTATCTATATATAAACATCAGTTTGGGATCTTCAAATCTAAAAGGATTTATTGAATCATCATTGCAAGATCATTTCTCTAATATTTTGCATGCAATGAAGGATCACTGCCTTCCAGTTCTATTTCAAGAACAGCACTAACTGCTGTCTGGCTTTGTGATGCATTACATTCTGCTCAGGAGTCTACTAATGCATGACCTGTGCTACTCAACTGTCTCCTTGAGGCTTGGCACCTTCTTAACAAGACCGTCCTTGGCAGGAACGAGCCTTTCATGGCAGTAAAACAGTACAGAAACTTCTAATTACCTTCAGACAGTTGACCTTCATTGTTTGTTCCATGACTCCACTAAGTCACTGTTTCTGAAAATCAGTCATTGGAGGCAATGTCTCCAAACAGTCTGACTCTGCAAGAAGCCCATCTTAGTGACTTAGCAATAATAATGGGACAAAGTGGTGAAATGAAAAAGAACAAAGCAAACAACATACCCTTATATAGAGAACTGAAAGAGGGAAAATAGAGAGCAGGGAAAGTTAAAGTGCGAAGTCAAAATCAGATACAAGGCAGCAGAAATGGAAGAAAGCGAAGGGACAAATGTAGGATTGACTATTCCTCTTGCTTCTCCATAAGCAGAGTAGTAGTATGTCAAGTATGGAAATCTAGATGTATACACAAGGAAGTGCCAATTGGCTGTTCAGTATCTTGGTTTGTAGTCTTCAGGGTCACTTCAGAAGTCAGGCTCAAACTTTTCTAGACTGCAAACTGGAGGGGAAACTAGTTTCTGTAGACAATTGTTACAACTTTGTATATTTCATCAATAAAAAATGCAAAACCAACCAACCAACAACAACAAAACCAAACAAAAACAACAACAACAAAAATAACCAAAACAAAACCCACCCCAAACCCAAACCAACCAACCAACCAAAAAACAACAACAAAAGCACCCCCTTAAATCTGATTCTCTAGATTAGCCATTCTGGAGCTCCACACACACCTTGTGCAAATCACTTGGCAGTCCATTTTGGCCAGAGGAGTTAACTGGTTTTGGCAGCTCACAGTCTCAAAAAAGCTTGTAGTAACTTTTGTTAACTTCTCTGGGTGTGATTACAAACAAACCTTTTCTCCTCTTCTAAAGTACCAGCCCTATGGGGGGCACACAGAGCTTCAGACAGGATTATATTTATCATGGCTGTTGCTGCAAATCCTACTTTTACAGTCTGAAATGCCATCTTAAAATCTAAACACCTGCAAGTCTCTGATATGGTTACATCAATTGTGGTTGGTTCAGATAATGATAAACTGTCAAATCTGTTGAGTTTGTGCTGTTTCCCCCTTATCTTTCAATGGTTTTGAGTCTGACAGCTTTATGGGAATGCATTATTCCTCAAGAAATGTAAGATCAGCACAGCCTTTTCAATGAAAGTATTCCCCAGTTCTATAAACAGTAAAAAAGGTTGGACTCAGAAGCCCGAAACTGAGCAATTTTCTCCCTGGTTTCAATGTAAATAACAGGTAACAGGAGACGTGCAGAACTCTCTGCAGATCCCCACGTTGTTATGCTGTTGGAATGCACTTGCTGCTTTGTACTCCGGAAATGAAAGTTGCCTAATCTTGAGCGTCTGACGAAATCACGAGGCAAGAGTCATTTCACCTTTTCTGCTGGGTTTATTGTGGTATTTTCAAACCCAGTGGTGGTCTGAAGCCAGTTTCAGATAACCTCCTGGCCAGCGCACAGTACATACGAACTTTTAAATCTCAGAGTTGCTGCTATGTTTAGATCAAGCAAGTATTCCCCTTAAAATATTTGCATTCACAATTTATTTTCACTAAATTTTTTCCAGGGAATTTCAGACACTAATGACTGTGCAGATTTCCAAGCTCGACAGAGAAGAGAGATACCAGACAGTAGAAAAACTTCTTCCAGATCACGAGGGATGAAAACTTGCAATAACTATCAATCCTGAACCGAGGCCTAAGCTGAGGCTTACTTCTGTCCAAAATTCTACTCTCATGAAACTGTAGAATTAAACGAAGTACAAAGTTTATGTGAAAGTCTCCTGAGATTGTCCCAAAATTCTGAAATTTATAATGCAAGGGGGCCTGAGTGAAGGATTAGGGTACTAATCTGAATCTCAGAAAGGCACTCCGAATACCTAGTAAAAATTTTTCCTGCAGGCAGTTGGCCAATTTTTCCATTCTCTTGCAATTTTTGATTGTGCAACTAATGCAAGAACTGACTCCCAAAAAGGATAAAAATGTAGTCCTAACAAAATAAGGTATTTTTTAAAGCCACTTCTACCCTTTTCAATAGAAATGGATTTCAGAGGCCTTCTGAGATGAGAACGAGTTTTTTTTTTATGAGTTTGTTTAAGCTTTTTATTCGATATATGTCTAGAAGTCCTTGAAAATTAATCTTCCCCATAGCAACCAATTGCATCCCAAAATAACTTTCTAGATAGGTAGCTTCGAATCTTTCAAAAGAATTACAATGTGGCATAATTGCAAGGGATAGTTTGATGGTATACAGAATATAATTACATGGTACTTCATATCTGAGTCATCATACGGAAAGAAATGAAAGGAAGCAATAAAAATTACTCAATCATAAGCTTAAAATATTCTGGGCAATAAATTTAAACAGCAACAAACTTTACATATATGTGGCACAGGCAGCTCCTAGTAAATTATGTAGCACCTGGCATATACTGTTAATTCCCCTGCACCTAAGTTAATTGCAGATTCCAGCAAGCAATCAGATATGATTAAATTACATTTTTGGAAATTATCACATGGTTCAGGCTGAAGAAAAGCAGCTTAAAATAGACCTTTGAAAGGTGGCACTAATTAGGCAAAGTCTTAATTCTGCTCTTCTCAGCTTCAAAATTACAGGGACAAATTCTTCTTTCGGAGCACCATGTGAAAAGCAGCTGCAACCACCAGGACTGTGCAGGTATACTGAAAGCAGAACTTCAACCTCCCATGGAAAATTTCTTTTGACCTCATTTATGCTCCAGAAAGAAGTATTCCATAAACACAAAATCAAGACCTTTTTTATTTCTTTTTTTTTTTTTTTAAACTAGGTCTTTACAGTGCCTTAGGACACTGGTTCTAATTCATTAGAAAGGCACTAACAGAGTTAGGGAATGCTGGAATATTCTGAAAGGAAGGGGTCTAAGAGGACAGCTAAGCAAGCAGCATTACTTGGGAACATATAATGAGTAGGGAGAGGAAGGAGATGCGAGGGCAGGAACTCTCCAGAATAATTTGGGAAGCTGGTTTCAATAATACAATATGCAGAATATTCTACATCACCCACATTATAAATTATCTCATCTCTCTCTGACATCTCTTCTCATCCAGGCCCGTTTTCCATTTTGACTGAAGTAACCTGCTCCTCACTGACTTTCTTAACACTCATCTTTCTTACTTAGTCTTGGAATTGTCATACTTGAACTTTTTCATTGTATCAAAATATGCCTCCTCTAGACAACTCAGAGACCTCCTTTCTACCTCCAATTTCCATTTCTAATCACATTAGAGACTCCAGTAAACTACTGAGCTCACAAAAAGCCGTTGTTTTCATCACATGAATCTACCACATCGCAAAGCCTATCCTGAGCTGAACTTGAAGGACCTCCTGCTTTTTCTGCCATAAAAACACAAGCTTCTGTACATATAGCACCAGGACACTGACTGAAAAGAATCACAGAGCAGCAGATGTGTTTTTAGTATCACTGATGACAGCAAAAGATAACTTTGTACACCCAAGCTAGGCAGTATAACCACGCTGTAATAACTACTATTAACAATAACAGTCACATTGCTGCTTGATACTCTAGGTCGCTGCATCCTACCTAAAGACAAGTGCCATGCACCTTAGGCATGGAGAAATCTCAGTTCAATCTATCTAGTGCCATGGGATCTTTCAATCTCTTGCAATTGCCAGGAAAATAAAAAGTATATTTTGAACCTTCAAAAATGTACAAATATATTTGATGATTACCAGTACTACGCACAAAGCAAAAATCAAACAGTTACAGAAATAAACAGGTGTGTTTATATTTTCAATAATATACTGGTCATGCCTTTCCCATTTTTCTCCTTCAATGCAATAAAAGGGTTTTACCACACCAATACTTTATCTTGAGTGAGTTCATATAGTTTCATATAGAGCTGGGAAATGTTAAAACAAAACTGAAAATCTCTGGGTTTACGAGTTGCTCTAGCTAAAGCTCAGGTATTTTGAAAGCTCATTTACTCAGTAGTATATTTTTCCACTTGCAGCATATTATTTGTTCATCAATTTTGTATTAATTAGCCCCAGAGTGGAGTATTTCAGATGAAGACAGAAAGGACAAAGTGTGGGTGGATAGGCACAAAGTGCTTGTACTTGCCAGGTTGCCTGAGCATGAAAAAGGAATTACTCATAAATGGGACTTCTGAGTCAAGTATTAGGCACAACTGTGCTTCCAAGTCATGTAAAAAGAGAGAGACAGGCTCCACTCCATTCCAGGTAGAATTAACCTGAGTAGCAAATTAATTTTTTTCTTATTTCCATGACTCCTCTAGCACTACTAGAGGACCTGATCTTGCAAGATACATCCTTAGCAGCTGTGAACTGCATCACAACAGATCACATGAAAAAGGAGATACCCCTATACCAAGATCAGTTACTTAATGCAATTAATATGCTGGAGGAGGATCTAGAGGAGCTCCCACAGGTCCCTTATGAAAATTTATCCATCACACCAAGGGAAGAATGGATGGTGTCCTTCACTTAGGGTGAATCAATTTTCTTTGGACACTCCTGAATCTTTTCAGTACAAAGTACTTGCAAGTCCCATGGGTATATATCTGAAGACTTTATTGTTTGGTTGTGTTTTTGTGGGTTTTTTGGTTTTTGGGTTTTTTTTAATGGACTGATAACATGAAATGCCAGTATTTATAAGCAAATTTCCAGGAGAGAAAGATCTTGAATCCCACAGGAAAATCATTAACCCCACACCTGCTTAAACTACTGGAGGTATAAATACTGTGACCAATAAATGAATTAACCCATATTTTGTCTCCTAATGAGGAGCTTCCCTCCTCTAGCATAAATTTCTGTATTTTTACAAAATATATATTGTTATGTCAATATACACTGCTGTGTACAATATTTGCTGCTCTTCTCTAAAACATATATAAATACACACACATGCTTGAAATTGTTACACGCATGCAAAGATAAAAATAAATAGAGCTAAATAGAGGTTCTCTTACATCTGTAACTCTTCTGGATCGTATCTCCATCACTGTCTGAAGCATTTTCATTTAAGTCATTGACTAAACAGTGAATAACTGTTTTGAGCTTTGAAAGGTGTCCTGAGCAGAACGGCAAGTGGCATGAACACCACCACCAGAAAGAAATCAAAGTCTGAGGAATAAGTTGATGAAGACATTTATTCCTCACCTTGATTTTTTTTAAATGACCTCTCCTCCTTGTTCTTCTATTTCAAACACCATCTTTTCACCTTCATAAGAAATACAGCATATATATACATATACCTACATATATATGCACATGCACAAGGGTGGAAGGGTAAAGCATTTCCAGTTCTTTCTTGTTTTGAAGCCAACATTCCCACATTCATTTTAAAGAGCACCATACACTGAAGAATTGCATAATTGGACTATGATTTCTTCCATAAATAGTACTTGCTGTCAGTTTAGTTTTACTGTGCTGTCACACAAAATACTATGGAAATTCAAAGTAACAGACAGAGAACATTGCGGCTGCCCCATAAACAGCTATGTGTAATGTGTGTGCCCTTTCTCTTAATACACAGCTCAGCCACAGGAGCATTACTATAAAGCAAGGCAGAAATTATGGAAAATTAAGGTAATCTCCAGGAAAGTCTCCTACTTTTTGAAATGGAACTGATGATACAAGTACAAGATGCCTCTTGTTCTACCACAGTGGCTTTTGAGCCATTCACTGATAGCTAAATTTGAAATTAGGGGTCCAAGTCAGTGAATTTCCCTTGGTGAACAAACCAGATCAAATCAGCACTTACACTGTCTCCAGGAGTGACATGTCTTAAGACACATAATTGCAATAACTGCTTTACAGGTTCCAGAGATAAACCAAAAAGAGACTTTAAAAGATATATAGAGAGAGCTCATTTATCTTATCATTCTGCACCATGGCTTAATGTTTGCTCTGATGAAACTTCCTATGTTTTCCATAATAATCTTATGTCTCTTTGTGTAAAACTTCTCCAAAGAGCGTGCTTTTGAACAGGAAGAACTTGCTGTTTTCAAGCAAGATTTTCTTCCAGGAACTAGAGAGATTGGAAAGTTTTACTGCTCAACCATTGGTACAAATCTAGATGACAATGACCAGTGGCATTTGTTTACCAGGACAAAGTTGTTAGTTGAGTCAGTTATATCCATGCATACATACCTTCATATTGACTGTATTTGTACCTGAAGCCAACATGTTTGCAGTTGACAGAAAGGCCAAAAATTGGATAGGAATGAGAAACAGCTATTCTTGTATTTGAGTCTTTTCCTCAGCTTTCTTTACAAAAAGAGAGGCACAACAAAAAGGATAAACTTGAAAGGTTGGTTTCTGTTTTAAGTTAGATTGTGCAACAAAGCCTATGGAATTGCTATTCCAGTGGCTTTCCTGAACACTGAATCCTTGCTTTGAAAGTTAAGATAAGTATCCGTAGCTTGCAGCTTTTTTTTTTTTGCAATTTGTATTCAACAGAGTAACCAGAAACCAGTCCCTTGAACAATACCTGGTCTTAAAGAAAAAGACAATTCTTTTGACACTGAGCTATCCCTCTAAATTTTCAGTCAATCACAGGCCTAGACCACCTTTCCACCTTTCTTGCGATATGATAAAGCTAAGGCATATGACAAAGCTTAAGGCATTTCAAAAAATACTAAGTGATGGATTTTCATAATTACTAATGATGCAAAATTGATACCTTTGCCTTTATTTCAGAAGACACTCTTTATTGTAAACACTAAAACCATTCAAATCAGCTGCTGTTTGATCAGATTTGCATGTTTCTATGCTGAAATTTCCTGAAGCACATTCCCTCTCCTCCTACTTGGTTAAACATACACTTAATTCAGAATTCAGAAACATGAAGACTAAAGGTACTCAGGCACCATTTTCTAAGTTTTTCAAATACTTCCCTAAATCTTTGACACTGTACACGAATGATAAATTAGGTCATACCAATTCACGAAAAAATAAATGAGTAAAAACTCTAACTAAAACTAATTTCTAACAAATAAATGTAACAAAAAAGTTGGTGTTTAATCACAAGTAAATTGCCTAGTCAAACACAAGCCCCTCTCAGTAATTATTTTATTTACATTGTCTTAATACCATTTATTCTGGACACAATATCATACCATTGAAAGCAACTCATTTAATTAAAATCACGGCAAAGGAGAATTCTAAACTTTCCTTGCTTGGTTTCATTTAGAAACACTTAATTCATATAATACAGGGGAATATTATCAGTACAGCTCTTTGCTTAGGTAAATATCATTTAGGTCTAATGACTAAAGGTCATTCAGGAATGCCCCTGAATATGGTTACATAGGTATACAGAGAGGTTTTTTAAGTAAACAAGAATGTAGGAAAGGATTGGCTGGTGCCCCATGGCAGAAAGGTGTTTTAACCTGTGGAACTGAACTGGAGAGCACGATTCATCTCCTTGGTACTGTGTGACACTGAAGAAATGGCTTGGTTTTAGCAAAGTTTCTTACCCCCTAAAGGAAAAAAATAAACCCTAACAAAATTATTTTGTCTTATATCCACCAATTTATAAAATTAGACTTCTTGAGAGTTCTAAATTTTTTTAGATTCACTTAAAACAAGGCCAAACAAAACACTCCAGAGCAAGCCCCTGAAAATGTCACCAGCACCTACAGAACTTCTTTGAGCATGGCAAGAGATAAATAAAAGTGTTAATCAGTAGCAGACACTGATTTATTTCTGTAGCATCATATCAAAAATAAATGAATCCCCTTAAATACACACATGATGCTTTCTGAATTCCTCCTTATTTGTATTGCCAAATAGACAAAGCCAGCTATTTGAATCTATGCCACAGCAGGGAAATAGGTTTGTGTTTTCTTCCTAAAATATGTGTATTTTTGTCTCAGATTCCTCCTATATTCTATCCAATTAATCAACAACAGAAACCAGACACCAGAAACTGATGCTGAGAAAAATAACTTCATATTTAGAATAAGCCCTTGTGTTACATTTGTTAGCTAGATAGTACAATGACATGACAACCCACACCAAAATTGTGTGCATTTTCAAGCTCAAAAACTGAATTAATTTCAAAGTAGTGCAAACTTCTATGGTGAATGACATTACAAAAGGCAAAAATATCCTGAATGGTTGATTTAAAAGCCAAAATATTTATCTTACTTAAAATCAAATTGAAACAAAAGATTTCTTGCCACGTCCCACCATCCAGAATTTACTTCCTTGACACAAGCACTAATTAAGAACAAGTTCAAGACAAATGTAGTCAGCAAATTAGCTGAAAGCCTATAAAGCACACATACTTCTGGGCTTGACGTCAAGAAGGTGTAAATCAATTCAATACCCAAACCAGCTGAAGGACTCTGACATCAGACAGACAGGTGTGCCAGCAGCTTAGAGGTTTGGCTGCAGGCAGTGGCACACGGTGGGTGACGCCAGCCCCCCTGAACGGGAGGACCAAATGGTGGTACGGACTTTTAACCTGCCTATCTGGCAGGTTTTCCAGATGAAAGCTGTCTTCCATCCCTGGCTAGCTCAGCTGCTCCCTATGAATATTTTAACTCTCATAAAAAATACATTACCCCTACCCTGCACTTATGACTTTGCAGGGCTGCCAGAGTCATGTGGACAAGCTACCCAATTTCTCTAAGGAATTGCAAGAAACACCGATTTAGGACTGATCTGCTGGGGATATATCATAGATAATTTCTGGGTGTACTTGGTCATTCACAGAATGAATCCTACAGGCTATGCCTTCCTGTAAATTTTGTGTGATGGCATCGCTTCCTGATGCCTTGCCATCTTTCCTTCTGAAGGACAGACATCAAGACTATGATTATTCCAATTATCCTATTCCACACCCAACCATCTCAGCCTTCCATAGTTCTTTGGAGAAAGGAAACCAATTTAATCTGTCCTAGGGAAAAAAGTTCTTCATGGCGTTTCTCAGTCTTCACATCATCATCATCATTTTTACTTTCACTCACTCCAACTCATCTCCTGCACTATCACTGGTTCCCAAGGCTGGCTCCTGAACTTGTCGAAACTTTAGTTGCTTTGCACAGACACTCCTTGACATAGTGACTCTATTCCTGCCCCTTAGTTCAAGGGGCTCTTGGGCTCTTTGCCTAGCCAATCTCTGCATATGCAACTGTAGGACAATTGTTCTCAACCCATAAATCCTGAATTTTCAGAAAGGAAAAATGTGAGGTACAGTAGGGTACACGAATGACAGCTGTACCGTGTACTAATTCACTTATAATGGGGTTCTTCAGAGGTGAAAGCTAAATGCATAACTTAAGAAAAAATTTAGTAGCAAACAGTATCAAAGAGATATCTTGTGTTGTATTAAAAAGATGACACAAACCCTCTAAGTTTAATATATTAATTTTAAAATGTGGATGATTATATAAGACTTATTACACAGCTCAAGAGTTGAAACAAGCTATTAACATGAGAAAATTCCACTGAGAAAGTAAATCAGAATCTTCAATAATAGACATGTATGATACCACTCTTTTCCATTTCTTCATTTTCACATTAGCATCTATCCAATTGCTTTACCTCACAAGACAGACAACAGGTCAGAGATTGTAGAAGTGAAAGCAATCTAATTTCAAAAGTGTCTGCTATTCCCTTATGATTTCTAATTTGCCTTTTAGTCTTCTGGGCAGATAATTAAAATAGTTGCATCCAATAAAATTGGCAGTCAGCATGCTCAGCCAAAGATAAATCACCTTTGTACATCCTAACACATTACAAAGCCACAATTAGTATGGCAATACACCAAAGTAATGGCATAGACACATGTGGCTGATTGAGATCTACCCAGTTCTTCAGCTACCTTTTTTTTATCCAAGACTATACTTTACATTATTAAGCTATCCTGGCCCTTTCTTTAGCAGTATCACACTGAATGAACTCCGTAAAATAACACTGGTCTTGACCTTTCATTAGTTTTGGTTCTCAAGCCCTATTTTCTAGGACTGAAAAATTCAACTTGTACTGCAGTGCAAGTGGTTGTTTCAGTGCTACCTGTGGAGTAACTTTATCTGTTTTTTTCCACAACTAGATTTACTTTTTTATTATAGTTATGGAAAAGTACTTTTTTTCCTAAAAATATTTTTTAAAAATTCAACAATTAAGAAAACATTTTAAATTGACACTTTCTCCATTGCAAGCCAAACAATGAAAAGAAGTAGCTGTTACAACTGATTGTATTTGAATTATTAAAAAAAATACAGACATGAGGAAATCCTGATAAAAGCTGCAACTTATCAGGTAGAACAGGTGTGTACCAAAGAGTTGTCTTGAAACCCTTGCATGAGTTGACTCAGTACCGACAGAAATACTCTTTCCCCTCCCCATCCCCCCTAAAACACATTGGTATCCTTCCCAGCTTTGTTCTCTCCTTAAGTAATGTCCTCCTTCACTCGGGACACTGTGTACTGCTAGAGGGAAGTAAAAGAGTTGCTTTATTTCCTGGCTGAGATCAGCAGGCTGCGGAGCAAAATGAAATGAAAAGGGAAGCCCCCTCTTCAAAATGGCGAATACTCATTTCTTTCTGGCAGCAAATCAAGGAAATGACACAGGATTTAGGAAGTGGAGTCCCCACCTGTACTTGCAGCCTACGCTATTGCAGCCATGTCCCAGCTCTACCAGCTCCTTCAGCAGTTCACATCAAACTGCAGAGGTAGGAGCACTGAGAAAGCTGTGATAGCCCCAAATCATGGAAGTAGAGAAGTAAGGGAAGAGAATTCCACAGGTAATACAGAAAATGGTTTCCCAGGAAGTGGAAGAAATATTCATAACATTGGTCTCTCCTCCTTCAGCCCATGGAAGATGTTTACCTAGTCAAATGCCAACAACCCAGGATTACCATGCTTTGTGATTCAATGAAACACCGATGTCAATAGCTGGATTCCAAGTGTGAGAGAAATGTGGTTCTCTGTACTTCTTAATAAACCTGACTTTTTACAGCTGACCTACTGTAAGATCCCAGAGCGCTGTGCCCATTAATCTGTAGACAACATGTTCAAACCACCTCTGCTGCCAGCAGAGAGCTAACAATTTTCTATCTAGTCATTTCAAAAGCAAAACATTTATTCCTTCTAGCCAGCTGACAACACCTAATGCTTTGACCTCCAGAAAGCATGCAGCAAAGATTACCCTAATAACATGGTGTAGCTAAAAAGATGTAGCTAGAAAACTGATGTCACAACTACAGGGACAGCATGACCCTTGTCCCTTGCTGAAGTGCCTATGCTGTCCTGCTACTCCTGGATGGTATATTGACAGCTACTTGGCTGCTTGTTCACAAGCCAACAATTGGTTGATACTGTAACACAGAAAAACATAAATAGATATGATAGATAGGATAAGGCAAACAGGTTAAAGAAGTTGCAGACCATTCAGAGTTACAGCAGTCTCAACAAAACAGTTTCATACTATAGCATAAATACATATACCAGAGTGCAAAAACCACAAAGACTAGTGAAAGATTTACTGCAGGGCAGCAGCAAGGGAAAGGCTATTAGACACCTCAGTGTGACTAATGTACCAGATAGTTCATACATGCTTTTTGCAGGTATCCACATCCCCAAATTTGTAACAACTGCTACACATATGCCTCCTCCTGGGCAGAATTAGGAATACAGCCAAGAACTACGTGAGCAGGAGTAAAATAGCTACATTTTTACTGCTGGAGGAGATCCACAAATGCACAAGGTTGATTTGGGTACTTGGGTGAGCCACAGTGGAGGAACAGAGCATGTGGTGCTCTGCACACCAGCTGACAGTCACTCCCTCCAAGGCTCTCGGCTTGGCACCTCCAACAAACATCAAGGTCTCATGCTCAGAAATAAGAATCACCGGACCATGATGAAGCACTTTTATGTGGCTCCCGTTTCCCAGTAGTGGCAGGTAGGATTGCCTTAGGCTCACAGCCTTTGTGAGTTGGCAGGCCTGGATCCTAGACCTGCTTGCTTCCCATGGAGGTTTTTGAGAAATACTGACAAGCAACGCCAACAGAAGTTTGATTGTCATCTACCATATCAACGTTTTGCTGTGCACATTGAGGGTTTGAAAAAGGAGGGAGGAGGAAATGCAGACAAAGTTTCAAAGACTTTTTCTATGCAAATCTCATTTTTCTGTGACTTTTAATGAGTTTTAAATAAACCTGTTATCAACAGGCATATTATATGTGAATTAATGTAGAGCACTAAAATGAAATGTAAAATGTGTTCAAAAAGATAAAACAGGGCTGCAGTATTGGCTGTCACTTGTTTCACTGAAATACTGCATTCCTTCTATAGTACCATCAAAGCTCATCTTCCCATTACCTTTTTTTTGCTTTGCTGCCCTATAATACATTTACATAAAGAATAAAATGTCATCATTTTACACACTGTGAGTGGGACCTGGATAAAAAGACAGGGACAATGTCTTTACACTTCATAAAGGAGAGCTCAAAAAAGATGTCTCTGAGAGGGGAGTTAACCATTGAATACATTCATCAAAGAGTGAAAACAATATCACATCAGATAGGAAGTGGGCAGTTCTGGAACCTTTGTCAGGCTATGGACCAGGTTTTGTCTTGTTCATAACTGATGAAATCCACAGTAAATCCAGTTAACTAATTTTGTGTCACAAGCAAAATTTTGTTCCGAGTGCAAGTTCCCCATACAAATGTACTGATTTCTTTCCCCTGTGATGTGACCTACCAAAGATGACACTAGGTACAGCTGCCAAGTCCATTACAATTCCTAAGTATATCACCAAATTGGCATCCAAATTAAATTCCTTCTTAAATGATGATGCTCTCTTCCTCTTCCTAAAAATTTACTGATACACCAGAATGTGATGCAATACATTAGGTATGCAGCATTTTAAAAACCAATTATCAACTATATTCAATAACACTGTAGAGTATCAATTATATCTTCATTTGCTATTTCACAAGACAATGAAAATAACAGTGCCAGCATTATCAATTCAAGATTACTTTCACAAAGTGTGCTGTACAATTCTCAGATATTACTCAGTATCTTGGTTTGACAATACACATGAAAGACAACGGCACGAGTAGTCATGACATGGTTTATGGATCACTAATTGATTATTCAATGAGCAAAAAAGTATATCCACCTGAAGAACTCAACTTCCTTCCTGTAGGACAAGGATGTCCATTCTGGAAAAATGGGAAAACAAATGTTACTTCACAGTCTTAGCCACAAGGAAATAAACTCCAATAAGAGTTTTATTTCAGCATAAATCCTTAAAAATTCCAGTATCTCCAAGTATAGGAAGGCAACTTATTACCAAGCATCAATGACAGAGGTCTTCAAAGATTAAAAGGCTTGAATTCTGTTAGTACTCTGCTTGCATCATCTCTATGGGCAGCACTGCCCAGTGCATCAGAAGAGATCTTGAGAAGAGCTTAGATGAGCTGCATGTAGTAGATGAATTCACATTGTGATGGATGAGATACACAAGAGGTTTGGAGGGTTTTGCCGCTTGTTCCTAAAAGCCACTATTAGCTACCTGTCAAACAGATGCGTACTAGACTGTATATTGTAATCAATGTACAGAAATCAGCTCTCACCTATGTTTCTAGATTTGCTATTTCAGGCACAGATGTTTGGATTCTGTCTTTTTCCCAGTAGAGATATCAATAGTGGACCATGCTCAATTTCAATTTACAAAATTATATCCATACTCTCTATATATGCTAGAAGATCATTTGCATTCATGGTTACTGTCAAAGATAACACACTAAAAATTATTATAAGAACCTCCACAAGGTAATTTCTTCCTCCAGCTTGTGGTTTTGGTATTTTAAATATCAATAATTTAAAATGATACTTGATCTAGGGTTAGAAAATGCTTAATAAAATATCTTAGGAGCCAAATGTCCTCATATCAACTCCAGGTGAGTTTCTCTCTGCAGAAATCAAGGTTGCAGAAGCAAACCGAAAAACTGAATATAACAACTATGTAAGAGGAAGGGCTGGTTGAAATGTACATTCTCAATGAAATTCATGGGTGCTGAGAGATGTAGTAGCAGTACTTTTGTCAATGTCCTTTCACTAGTGAGGGGGCTTTGTTGCTTAAAGGAACGCAGAAAGCTTATCTTACTAGAGCAAAATTGTAACAAGTATAAAGTTTTCCTAAAACTACTTCAGGAATGTTCTTTCTACCTGTGAAACCTCCAATGTATTTAATACACTTTGAGGACCAGATACTTTTCTCCTACCTGTGAAGCTATGTATTTTCTGAGCTGATCTACATACAGGACAAATTTCCCAGAGCCTGCAGCTTTTCTAGTTTTGCTTCTTCTTCCTTGAGGTGGCCTAGCTGTCAGCGTTGACTGCCTTGTCAGACAATGAGCAATGGCTGTAGTTATTGAGAAAGCAATTATTTCAAACCAAGTTCACAGGAGTCAGGGGTCCCAGCTGACAATACAGATAAACGAAGTAAATGCACTGATAAAGGCGGTGGTGTTCAAAACCTTCCCCATTCACAAGATACAATGTGGGCTGGCATATACACATACACCTACCTCATGGAAATACATCATTTTTTTGCATTTTAATTAGGAAAATATTTGCGGTCACAACTCTGTAGAGTCATCCAGTAGAAGAAATTTAAACCAAATGATTGCTTAGAAAAATTTTGCTATGCAAGCCATAATTTTTCTGTTGCAGCACAGAGGTAATAAATTTTAGAAGATGGAAAGATTCTATGGAACTGAACTGTCTTCAGGCCAACGTAAGTATCTATGCCATCAAATTCAAGAGGAGGAGATGAGATTAAAGTAGTTCTAAGCTTGATTATCCAAGCTTAGATGATTAGTATATTAGGTGCTTCATTAAAAATATCGTCCTGAGCAAACACATTTAGAATTTTCAAGGCTATATTCTCAGAAGCTTTTCTTATTTTCTTCTACTCTTGCTCCTTTAACTTCCAGCCAGCATAGACGTTTTGTACCTATCACAACATGAAAGTTCAAATCACTAATAAGAATTCAGCTTTAATGTGTTACCCTTTGCACTCCTTCTCTGGGATTTAAATCCCGGCTGGATGTTCATATTCATGATGAGGCAATAATTATTTCTGCATCTCTGCTGCACTAACATGAGAACTTCACTTTCAGCAGTAAGGAAAGAGGCTGTAAATTCTCCCTATGAACATCTGAGATAATAAAGATCCAAAAGAACTTTAATTATTCATCATCCATAGAATCCAGAATTCTGCATTCAATTCTAAAAGATGCAAGAATCCTCACAGGATTTCTCAGGGGTTTTATAATTAATAGAAATATTCAGATGAAGATGTTCCCTGTATCCAACTCATTGCATGTAGTAGTTTGTATGAGTACTGCTTTCCAATGATATTTCTGCAACACGAACTTGCCTGGGTGGCAATGAGACAAAGATGCTCTAAAAGTGCTAGAATAATAAATCCTGCAGATTTACCATTACATTATCCATAAGGATAGCTGATATGCTACAGTTACTCTGGCTGATTGGTTTTAAGTTAATAATGTATCAAAACTGAGTTGTGTTTTAAAATCCAGACCTCTCAAAATTAATTGTAACTATAAATTGTGGTGGTAAATATTGAAATTTGGATAATTTACTAAACTGAGATTCTCAGATTGAGAAGCTGAGCTTAGAACTCTGTGTCTAAACTATGATAGCGCTATGCCTTTTTTTGACAGAACTAAAGAAGCCTAAAATTAATTACAATGTGAACAAACTTCTCAAATACCAAATATTTCTAATAATTCTGCATAAACTGAAGTCTGTAAAGAATCTGCCTTAATTATGCATTGAGAAGTCACTGCTAGGTAAGTAGCTTTTAATCAAAGACCCAATTGCCAATTTTTTTGTACCTCATCTCTAATGAATTACCCTGTCACACGTCATTCCTCTACCCAGTTAATACATCAAATGTACCTTTTTCATTTTCAGGATATAACACACTTTATACAAAGTCTCCATATGCCTCGTTTTATAAAAAAAGAGAACCACAGACTGTATATATTACATGTGAAGAAAACCTATGATACTGGTGTTTCATTATAGCACCCTTGTCAGAAAACTGTATCTGGGAGCAGAAATAGCCCAGCTATGGAAATAACACAGAGAGTAAACTCAAAGAGGGCAGCAGCAATTACTATGCATAACACAAGAGCCAGTGTCTTGTCAGGGCCGTGGATATAGGTGATAAATTACATTACCAAAGAGTTGAAAAATTGCCTTTTTAAAATACAGTAGTAGCTAAAAATGGAACTGATCCTAACTAGATTAGATCCAAACACAATACTCTCCTTCAAATCAATGATTATGGTACAACACAACATTATGCCTACCATGTGCACCTCATTAGAAATTATCTTCCTTATTTTTGCCATTTAAAATTAACAGCTACAAAATATATTTGATTTTCTCTTCTCTGTCTAATATTTTCTTCGGTGATAGCCTCTGCAATGTACTAGGGAGCTGAAAGGTTCCATCTAAGCTTGTTTCATCTTTGTCTTGCAAAAATAAAGTTGCAGAACACCCCGTTTTCTGCCTCGTCTTGTCATACACAAAGGTGCACTTGAAGTACCACTGTTGCCTGTTGGGTTTGGCTGATTTTCCTCCATGTTAGAGAACCACCTGCCCTTCTGTCCTGACTTCTATTTTCCTGTACAGAACTATGATTTGCATTTGGGCTGGTTACCAGGGTGACTCAGCAGAACACTTGTGCAGAATGTCCCTAGGTCTATAATATGAACAGATGTCATTTCCCATATATGCTTCTCAGCAGAATCACCTGACAGTTCCGAGATGGGAAAATGGTTCTCAGTCATCATTATACAGTCTCTTATAGAGATAGAGAGTTTGAAAACAGAATCCCAAACTACCTGATGGAAAACACTCTGAGCTCAACTCCAGTACTAGAAATGCAGAGTGTGACCATTCATAGCTCAAATATGCCTTCAGCTAGTATATAACTTTCGGATCAAGGAAATCTGCAATTGATTTCCACCAGGTTGTTTGTAATCTTTCAGGAGTAGTAGTTCAGTACCACTATCACTCTATTAATAAGGAAGTAAAGGATAACATTGATTTTTTTTTTTTTAAATTATTTTGAATGGTTATGTGAAACACTGTGTTTTCTTGGCAGATGCAGAGTATTAGTACTACAGGAAAATGCTACCGGTAAATTATCACAGGGAAAAAGCGCCTCCCAAATTCTGCTAACCTATCAAATTCCATCCAGTGGACATGTAAACAAAAAAAGGATTAACAAGTAGTGCAGTCACATCTGTTCATATGACTACAGAGCCTCCTTTCCTCCTCTGCTGTCCACAGATAGGGGCAATCTACTTGATCGTATGGAATTTTACTATCACAAACCATTAACTGAAATCAAATGAAAATAACCATCAAACGACTTACTTTGTTATGTGTGTGTGTGAGCAGGGAGGTTTCCTCTGACAGGGAGCTACACAATAGGCAGACTACTAAAACACTCTACTTTTTTCTGGTGTTTTGGAGTTTTGTTTCAGTGTTCTGCACACTAATTCAATCTTCTACCTTCAGAGCTTTATCAAACCAGTTGAGTAAGACAGCATATTAAAGGGACATCCCCTATCTTAAAATATCACACTGCAGTGTCCTGAAAATAGAAATGGTCATAGCTTCTCCTTTTTTAACAATTTTCATTAGGAAAGTTGACTATTCCTAAAGGAAAGTCGCCAAATTACTTAAACACATCACTTCACCTGCGACTCTAATACAGTGAACAAAGTTCACAGAGACAGTTGTGATAAATTATATGAATTATAGCAGACATAGGAAGCAATGAATCATTCAGTATCTTGTGTATTAGTTTCATTGTAGTCCTCCAATGTATACGTGTGAGACCCCAGCCCAGTGGATAATGTGGACATTCCTAACACTCCAATAAAATCTCTTCCTCAGTAACCACTACTTCCCCTTCCTGCTGCTTGCTTCATTATAGTGAAAAATATATCAAATTAGAGAGCATCAACAATCTGGGAAACATGTGCAGCTTAGCCACAGCATGGTTAGAACAGCAAAGCCCAAATTATCTGAAAGCCACACAACAACATAGAAACTAGTTTTAAGGAAAACAAGCTTAATTACTTACTAAACAAACCAAACACAGCTTAAATGGTATACAGAGAGTAAACAAATCAGACTCCTACATAAGCTCAAGTGTATTCTAAACAAAAAAGCATAGTGCAGAAAATGCATTGTGTCACTCAAACCACTCTGACATCCCCGCCCCCCCCAACCACATAGGTCATCCTCATAAATATCAGGGAAAGACAAAGTTTGTTAAAGAGGGGCGTATTTGTGACCCATGGAGTAGGTCCCCATTAGTGCAGAGCAAGAGGAGTGGATCTGGGAAACAAAAGAGCTGCTTCTGGGTCTCATGGTCCCATGAACTGATAGCCCACTTGTGGCTGGGGGACGTCTGGTTCAGTTTCATCCCAAAGAAATATAGTTCATGAGTTTATGACTTCTCTGTGACATAAATTAAAGGATGGGGAGTGGAGATTCACTTCAAAAGCCCAACATTCACCTGAACTACACTAACACAGACACAGCCACAATGGTATAAAGAGGAAAATATTCCTTTATGGTTATGGTGGAATCAAACAATAGAAAGTTCTGCTTTACAGCTTCCTTCTCCCACTACAGTTTCACAATAAATCTGCCCAAATAAATTCTACCTAAGGATGAAGTTTTGATGAGTAGACAAGGAGTCACTCACCTGATCTCCCTTTAGGTAGACAGCTATTTAGATTTGGCTAATTATGAAGTGCAAAGAATTAACATACAACTATGCAAAAGAAAAGCAATCAGTCACGATGAAAACTGGAAAAATAAAAAGGAGGCCACACAAACGTTATACCTATTTTGGCTGTGAACAGATATATGCAAATAGAGGAAAAAGAAAAATTCTTTGATGCAGATAACCTCAAATAACTACATTACCTTAATATCCTTAAGTTTGTGAGGGGAGTAAACTTTGAATGCCTCCCATTTTGTCATGAATATTTCACACATCTCTAAGACTAACAACACTTACATACATCAGAGGGGTGCTATGAGACTTAACTAATGTTTGCAAATCACTGTGAGACACGGGGATGAAAGGTGCTACAAAACAATACCTCCTTGCTAAATCTTTCAAGAACAAACCCTCAGCTGGTGTTAATTGTCAGTTCCTCCCTAAAGTCAGTGAAGTTGCCCAATTTATAAGTGCCTGCTCCTCAAATCAAATGGGTTTTGTAAGAAGACAAATACTATTCTCATTAGAAAGATATCTGCATAATAAAAGACTGGTTTATTAGTATGGAGCCTGTACTGACTCTGAATTTTAAGATATGCCTTCCTTCTGACCGGTGACTTTATTAAACTACAATAAAGGTCTTGATTTCTTTTTTTTTTTTTACACAAGTGTCTGACAAGCCTAAAAATGAAATGCTGTAGTAAAGACAAATTCTGCCTTGTTTTCCTATATATGAAGTACAGACATAATGGTCGCCATCCGTAACAGTGGAAGTCAAATGAAGGAGGCAGAGCCTTGGTCAGTGTACTCGCACCCTGTAGTGGGACAGAGACAGCCGGAGCAGGTGCCCTTGGTACTGCCCACCAAGCAACTGGAATGTCAAAATAGAGCTCTTTTCTATTCTATATGGTTTTGTCTCTGAAGAATATCTGATGCGCAAAGACTACAAAAAAATCCACCCTACAATTCCTCAGCTCTTATGACTCATGCTTGCAGGTGCAAACGGTTACCAGGGTGACACACATTCACAGGCTCCAGGCTCAAAATCCTGTGCAATTTCTTACCGCATCTTGCTACAAGCTGCTGCACCAGAAGCCAGGATTCCTTCTGTGAGAGCTCAAGCAATTAACCCACGAGACAAGCACTGAGAGAGCCCGTAATGGGAGTAAAGTATCAGAACCATGTTGGTCCCCTGCCTGTGTCTTTAATACCATCTGTCAGTATTGGCTATTATGATTGCTTTCTGAGGCCAGAGTGCTTTTAAAAAGTTGCAATTTTCTGAACAACAGGGAGCACTTCTTGCTACGCTAATATGAGGATTTTTGTAATGGTCAGCTTTGTAACATCTCACAAGTACCTCTTCAAAACCATTTTTAGCATTCGGTTTAAATCTCTCACCTGCCCTCCCCCCAGTTCGACAAAAACACAAGCTTTCTTTCAACGAATTACTTTTCAAGCTGAAAAATAAAATCCAAATTGCATTTAAGACTAAAATTCCAGTCCTTGCATATTAAAAGGTCAAAGAAAAAAATGTAAGAAATCTGGTGAACAAAGCAAACCAGCCTGCCATATTCATTCCTAAAGCTCTTTGAAGATCCTGTGAATCTCTCCTCAGGGACAATATTTGAGATTCACACTTCTGTGATACCTATCACTACACCTGCAACCTTAAATTTTTACCAATTCCCTTAGAACTGTAGATTCACAACACCGATAGTATCGTATTTAAGAAAACGTGTCTGTAATCTTACTACACCTATGCATCTAAGGTGACAGAACCTAGCAACACTCACGCACTTCAAAAGATTCAAACGATGAAATAATAAATAATCACATTTATACACACCCTTCCTTAGAGGATACCCAAACACTTTGTGAAAATATGATTTAAGCCTCTCCATGCCTCTCTGTAGTCATGTTATTCTAATTCTATCAAAGGGGAAAATGTATAAAAATAATAAGGGCATTTCCTAAAGTCACTCAACTAGTCAGATGCAGCACAGGGAGATTAATTTACGAGATCTGAATTCTAGTCAACAGTCCTGCTCCCTAAAATAGCTAAACTCTTCAAGTTGCATAGCACTACATGTTCCTACACCACCTTGTACTTTTTCTTCTTTGTGCCATTTGGGAAAATACTATATATACTTTTTGACTCATGACAACACTGTTCTCAACTTCAAAGCATTTTGAGCATAATTAAGAGGTTTTCATGTAATGAAGGTGATTGTAATAAAATGCAATGCAGCTAGGAGCCATGGGACAGAAGTCTGATACCATTCTGTGGAGATTCTGGAGATTAAGAGACACACCAAATCAGGATCATAAATGCAACTAATTAGAAAGAGAAGCACACTTCCATTTGCCTCAAAAGACAATTATGCTAGAGGGACTCTCCTTTTGTGGAAGCCATTTTATCACCAGCTTCTTTTTCTCTTGAGACAAAAATTATATAAAACATTCATTTCATAGATGAAAAGATGTACAAGATGTAAAATATGTAATCAATGCTCTCAGTTATCACCAAAATAAATGCTTCAACCCCTGCTGCCCTCTAGTTTACTCACAGAAAACATGCTCTAAAACCCTGGGACAAAAAACCAGGATAAGATAGCCGCATTTTAATTTAGACTTTGACAAGTCCTAGCACAGATTGCTTGAGTGATTCCTTCTGCTGAACAGGGACATATGCTAGCCAAGAGTCAGAGTGCCAAAACACAGTCCTAAGAGGAGCAGACTTAAAATCCCTGGTGTGCCTCATTCAAAGCTCCAGTTTTCTTTTTTCCTTGCAGTCTTAGGTTCCTCTTTGCAATTCTGATTTCTTACAAGTAAAAGGAATAGTACTGTTGTCTTGCAGCACACGCTGGGGTGAGAGAAATGGGAAGGCTACAGAAAACTCATTCTGCTGCGCCATATGAACAACTAGCAAGGTTTAAAGACACCAAGTATCAAAAATAATACCCCAGTTGGTTACAGAGAAGGCAAAGCAATAAACCTCACCTTAATGAACTCCAGGTCAGAAAGACTGATTGAATTCTACTCTTATCACAAACAGATGGAAGTCACAACAGTAACATGGGCATGGGAGCATCTTTCAGGAAATCTGGAAAGAGTTCCTAAAAAGCTCTTCTTGAATCTTGCAACAAACCCTTGCCAAATTTTGAGCATCCTGGAGCCAGTCTGCAGCCTGGAATTGGAAACACAGCGTACTTGTAAAATGAGGTAAACTTGTACTAGGAAAGGTTTCTTGGAGTAAGTAAAAGCATCATCAGACTGCAAACTTTTTCTGTAAAGTTCCCATTATGTTGAAAGAGATGAAGGGATCAATTTTATAAGAAGTTGCAAGAACAAGGTCTTGCTAAGGTTTAGGCTAAGAATGTCATCTTTGATTTTTAGATTTCTTAACAGGTTCCAGTTATGCTGGATTCCTGCATGATAACTTTTCAGCCCACAGATGGTAAGCTTTATTTTTTGATTTAGGCTTAATTAAGACCAAAAATGCCTCAAACAAATTTAACAAACTTGTCTCCTGAGAAGGCAACAAAGCATCTCAAAGCAAAAACACAAAGAGAAGGCACAAGCCATCAGGAATTTGGTCTCAGAATTGAAAAGGGTACTCCATTGGAGAACTTTACAGTGTGAGTTAACAGGGCAGAGATTTCACCTTTTACATATAAAATGATGCAAAACAATAATCAGTAAGGAACTTCATAAAGGGGTGCCAATTTCAGATTCAGACAGTGGACTGCATTCCCAGGCTCACCTAGTGTAATTCCACAGGGTGTGGATAAGTTGTTTACACACACTATGCCTTGATTTCCCTGCCTAGAAAAACAGGGGTAATGAGAATACATGCTGACTCAGTAGGAAAGTAAACTAAAATCCTCTGAGGTATGGAAGGACTGCCTATAACTACTCCTGTCCTACACAAAGGGTGATCACAATCATAACATTTTCTACTCCATAGCTTGTAATCCTTTCTTTACTAGGAATTTAACAGTTTTAAATTAAAAAACTTTAAAATTGTGGCAAACCCCACCACCCAACAGCACATAAATAACCGGTTTAACAATAAACCAGTTCAGATAACATCTCTAACATGGCCTTGATTTTGCAAATCACTTGGTGCACATACTTATCTTTAAATCCTGAAATTATCATATTAAAACCACTGAGATCTTTAGTTAGTGAAGCACTTTGGCACATTAAGGGTTTTACTTTGGTTGACATAGGCCCTTTTATTTTTGTTTTTCAAAAATACATTTAGTATCAACATTAGGAAAACACCCACAAAATCCAAATCCACAAGGCAGAAAAAAATCTAATGAGATCTACCAGATCATTTGGAGACAAATATCCTACCAGGACTAGCATTCTATATTTCTCAGAATAGCATTCTATATTTCTCAGTCCTTTTTTGATGAAAGGGAGACAAACTGTCTTTTTAAACAGCATGAACTCAGACTACTGTTTGACTTTAGATGTCTTGTTTTCTAAGTTTATATGACTGCAGTAGTATGCCAGGCATTCTTTACAGCAGTGAGAGGAAAAGAGCTTTTTGTTGCTTTGATTACATCTTTCAGATTTGATTTTCCTTGCTGCTCTAGCAGCCAGTTGCCTTATTTTTAAAGGTGCAGAAACCAAAGCAGAGGTTTCCCAGGTGTACTTTAACCACTGTGGAACAGCCCTCCTATACCAAGTTCTGTTAATACAGTAGAACACTGCAGTTCATGGCAGTAATGACTTCCAAAGTTCAATTTGATGCTTACCCTAAATTTTATCTTCCCTTCCATTAATTCTTCACTTCCGTCTCCTGATTAAACTCTGAGTTTATATTTATACATTTGATTACCTGCTCCCAAAGGCACCACTATGGTATTTTTCAGTCTCACTCTGCGGATTTATCTACTGCTCTCTACATTTCCTAGGCACCTTTGCCTCAGAAATAAATATGCTCCCGTTACTTGTGTCTTAAGGATATTACAGCAGATTTCCCTAGAAAACTGCATAACACTGAAATAAGAACCATCCAGCTGCAGTGAGAACTTTGTTCCTCACAAACTGTCAGATTTGAAGGTTTTGATTCAAGGTTTCCATTTTTGCACTCAACTAGTCAAAGAGAATTTCTCTGTCAGAGAAAGCCAGACATTTGCAGTCTCTTCTTTCTTCTCCAAGAAGAGAAAGCCTCTTTTTCATTCTGAAACCACAGCCCATGAGAGATGACTCCCCATGAATAATACAAGACTATTAAAAATACTGAATGGCTACTTCGGAGGGTAATATTTTTCCCAGAAGGATCACTTTTCATAGAGGAAAATTGTTTACTTTCTTGCTACTGAAAGCACTTGTTTCTGTAAAAGTTGTTCTAAGATTTCAACAGTTCAGGATACACTGCAAATGTAAATGGGCTTGTCCAGGCAGGTCTTCAGTTTATCAAAGTTTACCGCAGTTAGACATTGCTTTTTGTCTTTCAACAGCAAAGCTACCAGAGGTTTCAATTAAAATTGAACCATCTCCTGCTTATCTGCTGCTATCTGGTTGTGTTGTGTTTTAACCTCCTGCTTGCAGACAGGAAACGGATATAGTCACAGTTAATTGTAAATTCTTGCTCCATTAGACAGATTACAGAGCACACCAATTTAGTCAGGTTTATTATTCCCTCTGGGTTACCCACTTCTATCATCCACAGTTATTTATACCTGAATTTTTCGTGGCAGAAGTTTGAAATTCAGCAGCAAGCTGTATAGGAACAGATCTGTTTCTGACATCATGCTCTCTTCTCAGCATCAAGATTAAAGAGGTTTTGATGCCTAAAATGTGCCTTAGAATGTTCTCAGCATAAAGATACCAGGAAAGACAACACACAAACAGTGTAAAACTCTACTGCCTGGCTTTGCCTGAGAGGGAAAGTGAAATTTATATGTCTGTTTGATGTATAATCTCTCAAATGAGGAGTAATAGCAATCATGGAGGTGAAGCGTATCATCCCACCTTCTACCCAGTGCTCCCCCTTCCTACCTCAAGAGGACATGAACTTCCTCATCAAACCTTAATGGTGCAGAAATTTTCCCGACTACAGCAGTCCAGAGCACACTTTAATTTATTGCATTTAGGGTGATAAACTCATGTTTTACTACTGAAATTAATTGTGTCTGACACTTCCATCACATTAACACACATTAGGCACCATGACCTTTGGATGATCAAGGAAGACCTAATTTAATAATTTAGAGAGAGTGTGATGTCTGAGTAGGTCCCAAAGGGGAAAGAAAAGTGGTATGAAAAATGATCCTATTTCATTAGAGGGGATATTTGCTTACTAAATCTCTCAGAAGAACTTTTGCTGCTACTTTACCATAATATCTATGGGTCACATACAGCACTCCAGGTTATCATAGAGCTATATGTTCCTTATAATGCTGGTCATGTAATGCTCCATTAAACAACCTCTAAATTGTTAGAGGAACTACACACTTTTGCAGGACTCCAACTCACAACAGAAGTGTTTCTTAAACAGCAGCTGGAACAGAAAACAGGCTAACAACTGCAATTAAACAAAGGCAGCCATAATTCACTCGAAGTTTACAGTACAAATTTGGCATCTATAAAGAAATAATTTTGTCAGAAACAGCAAAATCAAACTTAGCCATCAATTACAGATGACTGATTCTAATCAGTTTAACTCAATCTTCAGGTGGAAGCAGATATAATTCAGTATGAATAGGCGAGTTGACAGAAAGCATGAGGGACTAAGAGATGAGCAGACAGACAATATGGCCAATCCCATCCAATTTCAAAATATTGAGGCTCCAGAAAAACACTCCCCTACAGCAAATACTCATGTGCCATGGGGAACAGGAGAGATAAAGGGTCATAACACAAACTCATGGGGGTTTATAGCCTGTGTTTGAAGCAAAATGCTCTCTAGTATAAGAGTTTGAGTGACATGCAAAAACAGACTGCCACACTGCACAGGAAAACTACCTTTCTTCTACATTTATTTCTAAGTAATTTCAGTAATTATTCATTTGTTGAACTGGTTTTTAAAAATCCTAAATTGAAATTTTATTTTAAACTTAGTACAACAATCACTGTATGAAAAACTCTTTTCAGGCTATTTATTGAAGGTTTAACAACTATGTACTAGTTAGGGTGCAGACTTTCATGACTAGGAGAAGAAAACAAACCAGCCACAAAATAATTTGCTGCAATAAAACTTAACACCCTACAGCATGTGTCAGATTAAGTGGAAATGAGGTCTTATTTATAGACATATCTGGGGGTCACACAGCTATTTCCAGATTGCATTTCCAAGAAAATTCTTCCTTGTTTATTAATTCTGTTTAACTTTTCATTCCATACGTGGACAATCCTTTTTAAAAACCTCATCACAGCACAAATGTTGTGTCACTTGTACTCAACTAATCTTCTCTTGGGGTATGAGGATGTACAGCTCTTACCTGTGGCCCAGGAGGAGGCAGCTCTTCTTGCCAGAAAGGCAGCTGGGTTACACTGCTGCTGGCCCTGCCTGCCAAGACCAGAATTTTTGAATAGTGTAACCTAGTGTATCGGTTCCTGCCTATCACAAGCTGATTTTCACAACTGTTAATTGCCAAGAAAATATTAAAAAGGAGTTATAGATCTAGAAGTGTGAGAGTAAGTAGTTTTTCTTTGTCTGAAATAGTTCCTAACTCCTTTTCCATGACAGTTTTAAATGTGAAATTAGTAAAATCAGAGAAAAATTATTTTCTCGGTATGTAAAAACTAGCTCTTTTCACTGTCAGTCTCAGCCTTGTCCTAGTATGCTTTAGTAAGCAGCAATAAAATAAGCAAAAAGTAAATAGTAATTTAAAAAGCACTAACACAACACAAGCATTAGTTAATTAATTTCTAACTGGTCAGGGAAGAGTGTGTAAGACTGTGAGATAATAGGAGATTTAGAAATAAAAGAGGAAATATTTTAGACAGGGAAATTAAAAAGATCTCTATATATCTATATATATGCACAATAGGGAAACTGCAGTGGATGCCACTAAGTGATACCACCAATGATGGAAGAAACCAATCAACCAATTAAGACAATTAAACCTGTTAGTGCTAAGTGACAACTATATGTCTATGCAATGTAAGTAACTTGCATAAATGTATCCATGACATTGTTGCAGTATTTATGTAAACACCCACTAACCTTAGTAAAAGTTACACCCCCTTGATAACACTAAAAACTTTCAGCTGTAAACTAGTAGGGACAATCGACATTAAAAACATAGTCTGTTTTCTCTCCCGGCAGTGAATTTGACACTTCTGGGCTCCAATAAGAAAAACATGCTTCAAAAATCTAAAAAGGTAAGATTGCACTTCCTTAGCTAACACAGCCTGCTATTAATCCACTTCATCCACAATGGGATGAAAGGATGAGGATGCACAAGCAGGGAAAACAAGGCTATTTTAGCTTCTGACCGTACCTTCATGGAGTTAATGAACCACAAACATCTTGATAAATATATAGCCTGAGAATGGTAACTTGTCGATACTAGATGCAATTTACCATATTAAATGAACAACAAACACAGATTAATTTTCTTTCTTGTTGAAAGAATTAAACTTTGTTCTCAGGTATTACAGGCACTATTTACTTTCTACCACAGCTGCAACATCAAGGCTCCTCTAAAGCAATTAGCAAAGTGAAAAAAACAGGCAGTTACATTCACTTTACAGGCAGTGGATGGTATTTGTACTCATGTCATTTTCACACCTTGAGCAGAGCATCCTAGTTTTCCAATTTTCTTGCCTCTCCACACTATTTACAACGGTGTCATGCTTCTCTCTCTGTAATGCAAGTAGTTTCGGTTTTGACACAAATTTACAACCCTTGGCATTTAGTATAGTTTCATGAACAATTTCTGTGCTGGTTAGCTCAAATTTCATGCAATTTCCTTGTAAAGCAAGTCATCTTTGCTCATGGTGTTTACTAAAACAGAGTTGCTAAGAAATAAATCTTCATTCCTAAGTAGTAATGTGCAACACTATGAGGTGATTCAGGACACATTGCCTGTCATTCTCAGCTTCTCAGCCTACCACAGACCTGGGGAATGAAAGATACATTCACATGTATAAGCTTTATTTGTTACATGCCATCATAGACACTTCATGTGCACACTCTGTCTGTTTTCCTTCCCTCTTTCTTCCTTTTTCCAACTGGATAGGTAGTATTTGGTAATTTTTGCACACTCATCCTTTATAGAGAGAAAACAACTCTAAATTAAGATTTTTACCTCATGAGATTCTCTGTCTATCATGCTATGTCTGTTGCGAGAATCTCTGATAAATTAAGGCTACTGAGGAAGCAGCAGCATGGGTATGCAGCATCCCTCTACTATGCACAGCATTTCCCTTTACTGTTCATATTAACTACTCCTGTTTTGACACATCAGAGGATAGGGGAAATTGCTGCTGAAGTTGGAAAGCAAGTTACTACTTCTGTTGTAGGCATCTTTTTCAATGCCTTTGCTCTGTTGTTGTTCTAATAGATACCCAGTTGAAGGGAAAGGTGGCAAAAGCCATATTCTCATCTTCTTTACTCATCCTGCTCAGATGTGCTTCTATTAATTGTTCCATCTGAGAACTCATCTCATTTTTACTGATCAAAAATTCATAATTCAATCAACCGTATTGAATTATGAGCAGTATCTCAATCTACTTTGTGAGGAGTTTGAGACAGCACATTAAAATACTAAAGCCTAAGTCAAAGGGGATGATGCTCCCCTTTCAGATGGTTAACCTAGCAAAACAACATTAACATACTTTCAAAAAGATTTAGTAAAATTCCAGAACTGCTTTATGTAGCTTAACATGTACTACTTGCTATTATATTATCACTGATGTTACTTAGGGAAAGCACAGCAGCTCTGCCTCAGTGTCCACTTAACTGATACTGATTGTTTCTCCTTTAGTTTTAGATCTTTTTCTTATTGTGGGACCTTTGCTTGATCACAGGGGAAATGATAAAACAGAGTGTACAGTTTGAATCTGTGTAAAGTGCCCTTTGCTGCACAAGCACTCCCTGTCCTTGAATACTAGGGGATTAATAAACATGATGACTTTTTATACTGCTAAAATTACCGGGCTTGCTGAGACCAAAACACTTTTTCCTATATTTTAGCAAAGAGTCTGTTTACTTCAGGCAGAAAATGATCAATATATAATCATTACTGTTGGAGGGAAAAGAGGAAATAAATTATAGCCTAAAATTTTGAGAGATACCTCTGTCTCTTGAAGGGAAAATTTAATCTATAGTTTAGACAAACCACTGAACAGAAAAGTATCCTTCCTGAAAATTACTTTCACATGCTCTTGTGCCTCATCCACTTTTGATGTGATAACTAAGCTGAAAAGTGCTGACTATCCACCTAGAAAACAATGAAAGAAACTGATTCTGCATATATTACACAGAACAATTTGGAAAGAAGAGCAAAAAGAATGCAACATTTGGGACCATTTTGTATATTTGCAATAGCAGACAATAAAAATATCTCAAGGAAATTCTTCATATAAAATTGCGCAATATGAATTCTGGCAACATTCACCCAATTATTTAACTGGGCTCCAAAAATGCTGATATCAAGCATTTGGGGGCATGGAGGGCAGAGGGGGAGGTGAGAATAGAGGAAGCAGAAAGGAAGAGCAAGACATTTTGGAAGCAAAACCACTTCCATAAATTCATCATTTTGGATTATTGCTTGAGATTTAATACAGCTAAAAATAGACCAGAAAACACTACTCTCCTGCATTGCTACCCAGCTCTTATAACACAAAGGCATCCTGTCTTGAAAAGATGCCAACCAGCATAAATCCCTGATAAGCTGCATAAAAACAAATGTAAACAGCATCATGGTTTTCATCCATACCTCTCATAAACACTTCTGCCTTTTGCGAGTTGTGGCAAGATTGTTCCTGGAGGACATTGCACCTTGACTACATCAAGTATTTTCAGAAATTCCATACTGTTGGTAAACACAGATTCAAATTTATTTCCATATTCTTTGCTATCTGTCACACAAATTCCTAAGGTACCTTTGCTATAGAGAGTACAGTGCCAGATGAGACACACCGCAGTTCCTTTCCTAACTTCCATGAACACTATTGAAAGCTAACATTTTGTTCTTTTTCTCTGATAAACTTTTGTGCCACCAACACAGGGGTAGGAAAGTCTTAGGTTACTTGTAGTGTTTCTTTCACAAGAACAATTTATACAAGAATACCCAGCTCAGAGTCACCCCATGACATAAAAAAGGAAAAATCAGTATTATTAAATGACATTTTTCTACAGTGTTTAAAACATCAGAGCTATTCTGTCTCACAAAGTAATTCACTTTACTGCCTATATCAAATAGAGCTGAGCAATTTTAACCATAACACATTGGCTCAGTATTTATATATCCTTTTTAAGACAAAGAGAGATGACAAGGAAAAACAAGAGTCTTCATAATTATCCTCTAAGGTATATTTGAGAAAAAAAAAAAGCCAGAATAATTTTTTTTCAATGTCTTCTTTACCTTTACCAATGACAACAAAAAATTAAATGCTCAAATTAGTGTTTGGAATCACAAACAGTATTGCATTGTAGTCGTTATCAAATCTTGAGGCTGTGTTAGTGTTTTTCTTTAAAATAACCAGAATAATTTGTTCAGGTAAGAATCATCCTTCATCAGACAAAAATTTTAATGCTATGGACAAGACCATGAAAACATGAAACCTTCATGTTTCATTACCTAAAGTGCAAAAATGAAATTAAGTTCAGATTAGTTTTCTAACAGCCAGCTTTGTGTGCTTTCCTCATGAGATTTTAGTTTTAGGTGTTGAAGCTGTTTCTGTTGACTATCAAGGTTCTACAGAACACATAAACAAAAGAAGTGACAGTGAAAGATATTTTTCAAATACTGGAATATGGATGTACTTTACTACTAAACTTCATTTTTTCACAGTCTTCAAATGCATCTTTTCATATCATCTCAAGTTCTGATATAAATGCATCTCTATTTCTTTCGAATTTTAGGTGCTGGTACACATTGTGATCTCCTGATATGGATAGTAATGAGACTCCTTCACAGAGCATAAATCCTTGACACTGGAGAGTTAGGTACACAGAAATGCTGATCCATTTTCCAATCTCACTTTTTCAGACTTTACTTTTCATAAGGAAAGAATGTATTTACAGCTGTCGTAGAACAAAGAAATGCTGCAATTTTGCATTTATGACAAAAATGTAGAAAAAGGAACAAGTTACATAAGTGCAAACATTTTCATTTTTCTCCCCACTCTGAAAAGCATCTTCAGAAAAGAAAAATATTATGCTTTCCCTTCTTGGGAAACAAGAATAAAGTAGTATGAGTCATGCAAAAAGCATAAGTCCTTATGGTTTCCTTAATTTCAGCATGCACCAGCAGGGCTGAGTCAGGTGTCTGTAGACATAAGGAATTCCTCTCATCTTGGGAAAAATTTCTTTATCAAACAAAAGCCTGAGGCTGAAGAAGCCCATATCTTACCCCTAAGAGAAATTCCATGGGATTTCCTGCTCTGGATTCTACTGTCTGATTTTACATATAACATCATTCCTAATCAAATATGTGGTCACTACATTGTGAGGTTTTTATTGAATGAATTGGAAAATGAGAAAGTTCAGCAGCTTGAGGCAGAGCCTTTTCCACATTTGGAAAAGGTTGCCTAAGAAACCATGCCTGGCTTTTTAGAGAGATTTCTTTAGAGCTATTTTTCTGCTGATGTGGTACCCGTCCAGGGATGTTTCATTGTGGCAGTTTTCTGAGACTTCCAGACCGCTTTGTATCACATACAGAAAACATCTGAATCTCACCGAAGTGATAATGCTTTGTGTAAATGTACAGTCACACAGAGGACAAGCAAAATCCTTGCTGTTATGACTAAGTAACGCAGATGCATGAAATAGGTTGTCAAGGAAATACTGTATGCTACAAATCACCAGAGCTGCACTGCAGATGTATTAGAAGTCAGAAAAAGTCCATGACTTTTTAGATCCCAGGTGTGAAATTCTGGAATCCAAGTCAGGATCCCCTAACACCTCTCCCTTTCTTACCACTCCCTACAGAACTTCCCCTTGCCCCCCCAATCCCTTCTTTCTGCCTTTAATTTTTTTTTAACATATTTGATTCAATTTGCAGAAGAGTTCCACAGAATAATTCAAATCTATGACACTTCATCCTTCAATGCTACTGTGTTTCTGGTAGCTTTCCAAGATGCTGCTTTCAAGCATTCTAGTCATGTACCAGGGAGAAATTAAAGGGAAAAAAGAGTAGGAAAAATATTTTCTTCTAGCAGATGTTTGAAAAGATGTTTGACAAATGCAGGTGAAGACAAAGCAAGGCTGACCAGAGAGCAGCTGAGAATTCTACTCGCTGGAAAACATCTGGGGGTAGTGAAGAGGCAAGGGCCACCCCAGTGCCAGCTGAGCATGAACAAGGAAGATGTTTCCTCCATCTGAGTATTTTAAAGTACTCCTTTGCTGCAGCACTGCAGCGCTGCTCTTAAACCAACACAACCCTGAAATCCTATTTATCTTGTATACCCACACGAGGCTGAAGCTCACAATAATTTTCTGAAAGTACGATCAGTTTCTGAACTGGTTTTTATTGCCAACCACATGCCTGAAGTATTGTCTCTCCCCAGCCAAACTGGTTTAGAGCTGGATTCACTGCACTTCAGTCATTGCACCCTGGACAAGCCCATAGAAAGCCCACTGTGCAGAGCATGTGGAATACATCAGGGCGCTCTGTCAACTCACATGGCTTTACTCTCACAAGCTGCTTCCTTGGCATAAGCTATGTCCTAGAACTGTAACTATTTCCATTGAAATAGATCTGTTGAAAGCTCTACAAATTAAAAGCAAAGTTTGGAGTCCATATGAAATCAAGTAATCTCATTACCTTCCAAATCCTTCAGCAATTGCAAAATAAATAAGGCGCCAGTGAGTGACATCTGCATATCCCAGAAACATGACAAAATACACCAACATAAGGAGGTTTTGCAGGTGAGGTTTTTTTTGTTTGGTTGGGTTTTTGTTTGTTTGTTTTTAACAGAAAATATCAGTTTGTCGAAATCTTAAACTTTTAATAGGAAATCATGGATTTGGGAAAAAAATTATTCATGGGAGAAACTTCTCAGGACCCATCACCCAGGAGCTTGCACTGCGGTTTGCTGAACTGCTTTCATGTTCCAACTATTTCTCTAGCTGGAATTCCTAGACTTCACTAAGTACCTTGCATGCTTTATTCTGGGGAAATTTGTTTGATGGTCTGAAGGCATCTGGAAATAAAAAAATCTTCTTTTGACTCTGAACTGTTGTTCCATTTATGATACTTCAGAATATTTTGAGAAAATGTTTTCTTCATGTGAGCTCTAATACCATTTGAACAGTTTTACTTCTATCACAGAATTTACTAGTTCAGTAAGACTAATCACAGTCTAAAATCAGAAACACCAAAGTCCTCGGTAGTCTTAAAATCCCTGATGTGAAATTCTATTGAACTGAACAAAGCACATAAGCTTTTCAAGATTTGGCATGCTTGATAGTGTTACAAAGGAGCTGCAAAACAAACCTGTAGGAACAATTCTAAAAGTTTATTTTATGTTCCACAACACCAAGAAATCAAGGCCATCACCAGAATAACTGTGAAAAGCCTGGCTGAAAAAGTTATAAAATACCCCATCCAGAAATAAGTATCTACCAGAGAGCTCACATAATGACCATGCTCAAAAGGATGCAATTAACCTTGCTCAGTACTAAAGAGATTTGCAAAACTAGAATGCCAAAGCTGTTTCTGATCTGGGGAAGGTCACCATTGTTTATTGAAAGTTCTGTACTTTGGTATTGGCTTAAAAATTACTTGAAGTTGTTTTAAGGGAATCTCATGGCACAGAGTCCAGGCTTAAATTACTACGAATTCTCATGGGAAGGACTTTTATGAGATGAACAGCTATTTGTTGGGTTTTGTTTCGTTAGTTGTTGTTTTTTTTTTTTCCTCAGCTGAAATACACACCCTCTGGTTTCCTTTTTTTCCATTTCACATATGTGGCTTTGTTTGTTTTGGTGCTACCTATAACGTAAATTTCCCAGAGTTTGCTTCTTAATGTACCCAAGAACAGCAGCAGCCCAAGTGACAGAGAAGACAGCTCATATACTGCTTACCCCATTCTCAAAACCACACAAGAGAAAAAAAAAAAAACAACAAAACCCACCAACTTGGGTGGTACATAACTTTAAGACATCCTGAACTGCTCCTGCATCCGACCCTTTAATGGAAAATTGTGGCAACCTGCTTTGACTAGAATCTGCTATTAACATTTTACCTGGCACGCACCTGTGAAATACCAGAGTAGTTGACAAAACTATGAACCCTAGAGATGAAAGCAGTGTCCTCAAGACAAGACACATCCTTCATCAGACTGACAATAGTGTGCAGGTTCCTGTGTGCATACGTACAAGAGATCATACGCATTAGCTCTGTCTATGAGTAGCTTTTCTAGGAGGATCAAGTTTAATTCTGGGCATGCATACCTCTTAAAGACAAGCCCCAAGACTGCTTTGCTGTGTTTTATGGAATCACAGCTTTTCATGCTCCACATTAAGAAAAATGGTCTGTAAAGTAGTTCAAACCACAGGCATTTAAAAATCTGTAGAGGCTGTTGGTTCATTGCACAAATTCACTAATTTGTGCATTCATCCAAATACCATTGTGTAGGTACCTCCTGTTCTGGACAAAGGCAGGGAGTGCCTGCCAGTGACACAGCAACTTGTCACAGCAGTAAGAGGAGGCTGATCCACATGGGGCTGCAGTAGCAGAGTGTGCACAGACCATGCTACACACACAAGTTCATTCAGGTGAGAAAAACATGAGGAAAAACACACATTACTGTGGCTTTTTATTCTGAAAATTGTCAGTTTATCAGATATAAAGAATCTTGAAGAAATAAGGAACAGTAGGCCCAGTTTTGAAACAGGAAAAAGGAATGTCAAGACATGAATTAAAATCTTCATTACTGTCAATTACCCACCAAGGGAAAAATCCCTGAGGGTTCCCTTTGGTATTAATGTAACTATTAAAATATGCATTGTTCTTTTCATATACAGCATGTTTTCTTTTGTACTTTTCTTCAAGAGAATCACTGGGATAATTACTTAATTACATAAGCAAGAATTTTAAATTCATAAGGGCTGTGTTCCTGCAATGTTAATGCAAGAGAATTTCCACTATTTTTTAATATGTAACCATTTACTTACAATCAGCTACTTTGTAATCAATTAATTGATTGCATTTTAATCTGTTGCATCATTGGCTTGCACTGGTTAACAAAATTTCCATCATAGATTAACTAGTCATGGGGCTCAAATGAGGAATCAGAGCAACAAAACTTAATCCATCTGTATAAGCAGCAAAGCTAGAAATGTTATTAATGTAATTGTAGGCAGAAAGTGAAATGTACAGAAATGACTGCATTATAGTCACTCACTTGAAGAAATTCCATTTATTCAAACAGACTTGAAAAAAGGGTTGTAATCTTCAATGGGAAAAATTTACATTTTCACCAGTCAAGCAGTTTGCAAAAAATTAAATTTTAACATTGCTAAAATTTTGAACACTTACCAGATAAAGGACTTTTTCTAATACTCATTCATGTAAAACCAATCCAATTAAATTTTTAAATAAAATCCAATTTGCTGCAATGTGATTGATTGGAACTATAAAGTGCTTAAAAAGATGCACAGCAGGATGGCAGAAAATGGGCACAATCTTTACTGCAACATTTAGCACAATAAAAACAAGTCTGCTTTCCCCCCCATATCTATCCCAAATATTGGCTGTCTTAATACAAACAACACACTACAAACACCTCTGTCTCCAAGTGAGGTTCATCAGTATGCACCAGCTTATTACCCTATAAATCCAGCAAGCACAGAATGCATCACCAAATTGCAGTGCATTGCAAGCCTAGTAATTGAATGTCTACTTAGAGGAGATTTGCTTTGTCCTAATACATCCTGGTAATGGGACAGAAAAGAGTCAAATAAAGGCAGCTTAGAACAGAATGATCTTTGAATTCAGTAATAAGGTCCCAGATCTTTTACATGCACACTCTATAAGCTGTCTTTACTTCCACTGACAGATAATGTTGCTGTATAGAAAAGATGGCACAATTACTAGTTGCAAATCGCGAAACCTGAAAAGAGGGTTCTTTTCAGTTTATGGATAATCACTAACAGACTTTGGAAACAGTGTAGAATGATGGTGGCTACCAATACAATCAGATCACACTGGATGGACTTTTCCATCATACACACCCTCTAATACGTCATATTAAGCATAACTATTGCTTCTTTATTCTAGTTTGATGGCTAGCACCAAGCCAGTATAACTAATACCAGGTTGCTGTTCCTGCTCTTGAAATACTAACTGATGACATGCAGACCTTTCGCTAACTTCAGGAGTAATGTTACCTATTATTTTAATAATTTCTGATATGTCTTGCTCTACTTAAAGTCATACAGCCGAGATAAAAGTAACTGCAAGGCAATCCCAACTTCATTTAGAAGTTGGAATGAGGAAGAAAAAGTGTGTTCCAAGGAAAAACTAGAGAGTGCCCAGAGCAAAGCCAAAAGGTGCTAATAAGAAAACCCTGAAGTTTTATAATTTTAAATTATTTGCAAGGTATCTAATGATACTTGTATGAAACTTTTTTCATCACACCCTCTGATAAAAAGTATTTTTTTAAGACTGATCATCCCCTTTATTCCTAGGTAAAGAAAACACTTGGAGAGAGAAGGGGGGAAGGAAAACCAGCAAATCCTGAGGTGTTGCAGCACTGGCAAATCTTGCGCTACCAAAAATAATACACACGTAATTTGTTGACAATAAAAAGAGCACTAGCTTCCCAAACCCCACTGTTTTTTTAGGGTAAGCTATATATTAGGTGACAAGAAAAAAGCGCAAACCAGACAAGCACAGAAGAATATATGAGTATCTAAATAAAGACTAGGTTGAGAAAAGGAGATTTGGTGGTGGAACTCACTGCCAGCAAAAGCCTGAAACTATAAATAGGAACAAACCAATCAGGGAAATATGTAAGAGGACTCCCTTTGCAGAATAAGGCATAGTTACCCTATCCATGGGAACACAGGCAATGCTGGAACAGTGTCTTGCACAGAGGTTCTCTTCATAATGTGTTGTGCAAGACAGTCCTTTCCATCTCTTCCACCTTTATTTGCCAGCAGTGGCAATGCACAGGGAACATATAAAGTTTCCCAGTGACACTACTGACCTAGCAGTAATGTCATCCAAGGAAATGCAAAGTCACCAAATTACTTTCCTGTACAGTAAAGAGGGGAAGAAAGACAAAATGTAGACTTTGATAGGCTTAAAAAATTGGCAAATGAGGATGAATGTATTAGACAAGAACAGAACATGTTCTCTACTCCATTAAAGTACATCAATCCACAGAAGACTATTTCAAGTTAAAATATTCACATAACCAATTAGAACCATGGTAATATCTTGATTTTAGTATCAGCTACAGATTACATTTCAGGAATATTGCACTATTTGGAAAGACTGGAAGATCTAACAATTAAAAGAGACAATGCATCAGTTCTTTTCACCCTGCAAGTCCCAAGGGCAAGTGATTTTATCATGGAAGGGGCCAATGTGACTATATGTCCTAAGAGAATGGTGCAACATAGAACAGAGTATTTATTTCAGAATCACATAAGCTAAAGAGGAATAAAAACCAGCATATTTTAGCTTAAATGGTGTAACAGAAGGCCTCTGGAGAAGATGAAGAAAACAACCAAAGTATCTTGTAAATCGGAGAGGTTTTTTTACTGTGTTGTAAACTGAAAGTTCCTTTTTCCCACGCCCCTGAAAGAAACCCCTTATCTTCTTAATTAGTATGTAAGCCCCACCCAGGCTGTGTGAAACCTTTCTTGATTGGTCCTTTTGTATCCCCCCCCCCCCTTGAACCCTCCCTGCCGGGAAGTC
>JAWWMP010000167.1:10365450-10390717 GCA_035047865.1 Dendrocincla tyrannina
TTGGTCCTTTTGTATCCCTCCCCTTGAACCCTCCCTGCCGGGAAGTCTATAATTGACCTGGTCAGGTGAATAAACTTCCTCTTTCTGTTTCCTGTCCTGGGAGTGTGTGGATCTATTTACTGGGACCTCAGGAGACCGCGTGGCTGACCACGTGGACCTGGGGGGGAGGATGGGTCACCAGCCATGATAAAATGGATAACTATAAATTAGTGAATTTAATTTAATATGGTTTAAAGTGCTGTTAGAGCTCCAAAAATAAAGCCAACCTAGACTTATGCAGCTTCGTATGTATTCTATATTCTTCATCTCCGCAGCACAGAAGGCAGACACATGCATACATATAGGTAGATTTTTTTTTTCTGCAAATACCAGCTCAATATCGGAGCAGAAGGCAAATTGGATTGTAACTTCCTTCACTATCAACCAAAGCTTCTGAAAACCAAATTGTTGTTCTAACATTCCAACAGAGCTGCCCTTAAGTTGCTGTTCCAGTGGTATATTCTGCTGGCAGTAAACTGTCACAGCATTACTAAGCATATAATTTGAAGCCATTACAGTTCTGTCAAGCAGACTTTGGGCTGAAACATTATTAACACCTGAACTGCTAAATCATTATCACCAAGGCCTCTGTAGTTCACCTTAGTCAAGGTCTGTTTACGCAGAGCTGGCAGTCAAACATTTATTCTTAATGACCATTAGGGTGGATAACAGTAGACTGAGAGGACAAGCACACCAGCTGGCTTCCCAGGTATTTGGTAGGATTCTCCTTTTTCCAAGATTCATCTTTTATATTACAATGCTTGCATCTAACGCTAAGAAAAACATTCCATCTTTCATCAGGTCATGGAGAAAAGCCTTCTCTGAGCAGTATTTATGGCAAGCCTTAAAAATCCTACTCTCAAGAGTAAGGCTTCTGCAGTGTATACTATTTAAAAACCCTGCATTCTTGAGAATATGTTTGCTTCTCGTTACAATATTCCAGATTTAGTGAACCACCAGGCCTCATCATTTTGTGGCGTAACTGAGAAAGAGACATAAAGCAATGAAAATGTAGTACATAAAGTGTTCTATTTGTAACTGAAGGGATATTATTTAATTACTAGAAATATAAAAGAATTAGGATTAAACTAGAATATTCTTCAGGGTGGAAATATATCATAGAGGAGTTCATGTTTTACATCATAATAAATTACGATCTATCCTAGCATGTTGAATTAAAATTGATGGGCTTTTTATTAACTCCTGTGTATGCCATGGCTTTTTGTTGGTGCATCAATCTAGAAGTTTTATTAAAGGTGAAAGTGTGTGAACATAATAAATCTGATTTTTATTTCTGAAACATATTTAACTTGTCCTTCTACTAAAAAATTTATCAGAGAATGCATGTGGAGAGAAGAGATTACACTGATGAGAAAACAGAATCTTCTTTTATATCCTACCAACATACACAGTGGTTCTGTCAGCAGCAAACTCTTCTCTAAATTTTTTTATAAAGTTCCTTTAAAAATTTTTAGTATTCTTAAAGAGAGAGTAAATGGGGAAAACCCCCCACAGATGAGGCAGAACTTCTTCCTTGCAAAATCACAACAGGAAAGGTAAACCACTATTATTCCATGTCTGACTTTATTGGTCCAATTATTTTCTGTCTCCTGTGTGATCACAGTCCTGGTCTACTGATAAGGAAGGGGATTACTGCATAATTATTCGCTTTGGCCTACATCCTTGGGCTCAACATCTCCATTATCATGTTAGTGTACATTAAGATTTCATTGCAGAAGAGATAATGCAAAGAACATAGAGTAACCTGGATAGTTAATGACTTCTCCTTAATATGCAGGCTATGTACCTCTAGTGACAAACGCTGATACTTCACTTAGTAAAAGTGTGCCAAGATGTAGGATGATTTAAGTCCAATACACCAACACAAACCCTTCTTGCTGTTAATCATCCAATATTTGAATGTCTTAGCTGTTTTCACAATGGTATCTCAGTAGCTCAGTGACACTGGCTGCAGGCAACCAGCATTTGCAATCATCCCAGATATCTTTCCTATTGCTACAGATCTGTCTGAACACTCTCAACAAGCGATGTGCCTCCTCTTATTAAAATATTCCAGTATTTCACTGACCTAATGTTTTAGATCGGGAGTAACAAAACCATGACACACTGGACTATCAGTTAAACAAACTCCACAGCACCTTTATCCCTTTTCTGTCAGGTGTGTTTCAAGAAAACCACTCACAGCAAAACTAGCTTTCAACACCACTGAGAATCTTTTATTTTGAAATGTTTACTGCACTGACTATTTTTTAAATGAACATAGTTTATCACTAATATCAAGAGACCCTTCATAGTACGATTTCAATAGCTACTGGTGTAAAAAAGCAGCTGCTGAAGATACTGTATCTCGGCATACCCATCTAAACTGAGCCCATATTCCCTCTTTTCACAGAAAGCTCATTAGTATGAAAAAATATCAACCACATCTATTTCAAGAAACCACTTTGAGTCTCTGGGAGGAGCAAAGAAAATGCAGCACTATCTGAAAATTTAGGTTCTTTAAAACATAAAATGCGACACATGAGATGAAAACAAACATGTTCAAACACCTTTGAAATTCTTGCCCTTGAATCTCTAAATACATGAAAATTCTTCCTCAGCCATAATTCAAACTAAAATTCTGGTAGTACAAAGAATAGTTTAGGGTCCAGTGAACCTTCAGGATAGATGATGAAACCAGTATCTTTGTCAATTTGTTCCACTGAAGTTCTCCCTGCTTATCTTAATCAGATCTCAGTTCTAACAATAATACTCTGTAAAAGGACTCTTAAAACAAAGACTGCTTATCTACACTTGTTCATGCTCCAACCTGGCAACAGCTAGGTTAAAACTCTGCACACAGACAGGAATGCCCTCTGATAACTCTAGCAGCAAAGTTGGTTCAATTTCTACTGAAAGCAACTGTATGTTGGCAGGACTTTACACAGCAATATGCATGGGACTTGCCAAAGATACACAGAGTATCATGCTCAAAACTGCAAAGCTCAGTCCTGCTAGATTGCAAACTTCCATCTCAAAGCTCAGCAACATAAAGAAGACTATGTAGGACTCCTTCGTATTGCATGTTATCCTTGAATAAAGACACATCATTTCCAACACAAACCTTACATCTTTTACAAGGAAGAACATGGAAAAAAAAAAAAAAAAGGAGGGAAAAAAGAGGCATCTCTCCTGTCTAAGCAGGTGGAATTACTCAAAAATTGGCAGAATATTATGATAGGATTATTTCCTCCTTAGAGTTTTTTTTTTTTAATTCATCTGGCCTACGGTGCAGTGTCTTCAAAGTTCTCCACTTCATTTCAGAACATCACCCATTCTAAAGCATATTCGCCCTGTAATCTGATATGTGCCCTCAAGCTAAGGAGTCAGAAAGTATTTCAGCTAAAATATTCTTCTCAGTCATTTTTCCAGCCAAATTGCACAATGTCTGGCTTTTGCATGACTCACATACTCAGTGCTCTGCAGTCTGTGTTTTACTATTGCTGCTAAGACAATTACATAGCTGCAATGCTTTGGATGAGGCTGTGCTAAGGGCCAGAAAGCAAACTCTTCTCCGGTGTGACACACTGGAACACACTAGTAAATGGTCCGAAGATCCAATGGTCCAAAATGTAGTGTTAAATACTGATTTAAATGGCATAAATTACATAGGCTAGTCAAAAAGAAGCCAGAAGAGACCAATCACCAACTGGATAGCAACATTTAGGAATCAGCGATTGTTATTAAACTAATGATAGTTTGAAACCTATGAGTTTTTTGTGTGTTTTGCCCCCATTCCATGGCAAGAAAAAAGCTCATCCTGATAACATTACTTTAAAATCCCCTATTTCAATTTAGGCTTCACTATATTAGTCCAAATGTTGGTTCTGCAGCACTTTTGAAATGATTTTTCAAGTTCCCCACTGGTTTAATAGAATTCATCATCAGCAACGATATAAACTCTTCTGACAACAGCTGAAACAAGTGCTGAAGTTAGAGAAATGGTGAAAAAGAAGGTGACCATTAGTTTAGTCTTGTAACTTGGGGCTGATTGGTTGATGCAGCAGTTAGGAGTAACCTGACTGCATGAGTGTTGGTCTTTGAGTTATGTGGAGAGTTCAGTCTTTCTTTCCATAAAGTTCCTGCAAGTCAACCTAAAAGGAAATTTAATTTTATCTTGAAGGACAAACAATATCATCTGTTTAGTTTTAAACCTTCCCATTTCCCTTAACTACTAACCCATATATCTGCAAGTAATCGGAGATGAATTGGAAGAATTTAGGATGGAGGAGATATAATCTCAGCACACATAAATAAGGGAGAGCATTTGGACGTGTCATCTGAGGACACCAATGTGAAAGCTTAAACTTGTGTGTTTTGTTTGAAGAGAAGGGATAGCTGAGAGCTAAACTGCAAAGTCATCACATACAAGAAAGACAACAGATTCTTCTCTTACATCCAATGCCTAAGCCAAGCAAACCCCACACTCCAGGGCATATCCTCAGCTGTAGCAAAATAACATAGCTAGTGGGGCACTGACAGATCCAACATAATTTTAGTTCTTTCCTGTGAGAATTTTGAATCCTCAAAATTCAGCCCTCTATACTCATTGCTAAGAGGTTTCCCATAAGTGCTCTCTGGAGCATTCACAGCACAAAATATGCACTTATTTAACTCCTGAAATTCTTTCAGCGCACAGGTGACTTCTGCCAAGGAAGCAGGAGTGCACAAGGGCTTTCTTGAGCATACAGGTCTTTGAAAGAGCTGTCAGTCAACTGAGGAAAGAAAGCTGGTCTAAGTAAATGCCAAGACCCTAATTGAATTGATAAGTAAATGCCTAAGGAAATGGACACTGATTGGATTGATACTGCTAAAGGACCCCTCCCTGACTGGGAAGGAAGCACATCCTATTGTGCACAAAAAGTGTCTAAATCTGTACAAATATGTCTTTTTCAGGGTCCAAAACACTGAGATCCACAGACAGTGAAGTGAAGAAGATATTGGGGGCTACAGAGAAAGCAATAGTTCATGCACATGCAAGTCTCCTCTGCCTCCAGAGCAGGAGAACAGGCCAGGGAGTCCCTCATTCCACTCAGGACTTGGTGCTTCCGAGTGGGCAACAACTCTTCCTCTTTTTAATTGCTGAATATTGGTTAGTGTGGTTACTGGGGTTGTATTCGACCACATGGTTTTAAATTGCTACAATTTCACTTTTGAAAAATAGCACTGTAATGTTTCCCAAGATCTGCAAAAAATAGAGCTCACATTTTAAATGAAAGTCAACTTCATGTATTTTTTCAGTATTCTCCTCACATAACAATTAAAGCAAACCAGAAAACTGCTTGCGTCTTTAAGCAAACTGCTGCGGGGGAGGAAGGGAAGAGGAAGTCATGTAAACACTCTTTAAATGTTAATTCCAGAGTTTAATTGTAGCTCACTGCAAGCCTATTAAACCCTGACTAAGTGCACCTGACAGACTGACAACAGCATAATGCTAATGCATGCCAGGGAAGAGCAGTAATTAACTTCTTTAAAAGGGTGAGATTTGGGGGAAACTGCTCACAGAACAAAAGAAAGTGGGGGGAGGGAGAAGGAAAGGAATGATAACTTTCTTTCCCCCTGTTATACCTCTCTACATCTTAAGTAAACCTCTCTGCAGAACTCAGGCAATTATCAGGACTGTGCTATGAAAACTTATGAAATAGCAAAAAGACTACTGGGCAGGAGACAAGAGCTCTTTAGTTTTTATGTCTTGATTTTCTGGTGGACTGTGTGAACAAACTAGGGTAATCCTGAAAGTAATGTTGGAAAAGGACAGAAAGAAGGTGACTAGTCTAACACGTCTGCCAACTCCAGAGAATTAGAAACTTACTTAGGGGATAATCTTACACAGCATAGTCTTTCTTGCTATCCTGCATAAAGCAAGACAGAACTCCAGACCTGGAGGGAAGCAGAATTGATACATGTCATAAAAATATCTCATAGTAAGTCATCTTCATTCTCTGAATAGTTACAATACATTTAATTGAACATTTAATTAGGTTAAAAGCCACTAATTGTGCTTCACAGTTCAAGATGATTTGTTTAAATCTAAACAAAGATCAGATCCCTTCTCCAAGAAAATGCCTCAGACGCTTAAAGTACCAAAAACTCTGGGGGATAAAGTTTAGCTTTTTAAAACTATACTGAAATATCTTTTTTTTTCAATCCATCCGTTACATCCAGCCTTCAGTTACACTGAAAACATAACACATTCTAGGAGGAGTCTGAACTAATCTTGTTATCTTAAACAGTACATTTTAGTAAAACTTTTCACTCTTTTTTTATTTCAAAGTATGGATAAAGTACTTCATATTATAGCTACATTATTTCTTTCAGACTGGCCATTGCAGCCTCATTTTTAATGAACATGCTCTCAGGATGTTTGACAACAACTAACAACCCTATGAAAATCTACAGCACTTCCAAGATTCCAAATACAATAAAACCTCTTGGTGCTGAGACTGTTTAAAGCTACAACCATTATTTCCCAAATCAGTAGGTGAGTGGTCTAACAAAGGTATCATCCTATTTTGACAAAAAGGTGTGACAGAAATCTGTAGCAGTGAAGAAACTCTGAAAAGTCAATCTGAGATCATACTTAGAAAACTGAGACCAAGGAAGACCTCACGTATCTTCCATTTACAGAAAGCGTTTCATTAAGACACAGGAACATATTTATGAAAAGCAGTTCCACTATCTTAAAACAGAGTGGACTGATTTCCCACTGTAACAATATTTTCATGCATCTTTTTCCTTATTTAGCTACCATAAGCTTAATCAATAATGAAACTAATACTGAAGAAACTTGACTTCATGAACGTTTCTACTTTTATTAAGTTTGTTTCTAATTCCTGCACATATCAAAGCAAACTGCCAATGGAACTTTGGTTTTTTAAGTTATTGCTCTTACAGACCATTGTCTTTTCCCAGGCTCCAAGGTTCAGAAGCAAAATGAAAGCAATTAGCTTGTGCTTCTTTGGAAGAGCATTTTGTGCACCTGCTGGGAGACCTGTCTCTTAAATGGCTGCCCCAGGAAAGGGGGCAAGTCCAAGAATTAAAGTGCTTGAGTGGCAATAACTGCACAAGCTGTTCCATTGGCTCGGTGCTTGCTCTTTGTTAGACACGACCTTGCAGAAGTACAGAAGGGAGCAGAAAAACCTTAATGAAACCAGTAAGGAAAATAAGAGCTAGATTGTGTTCTAGGAGAGGAGATTCTGAAGGCTGTTTTTTTCATTTTCCTACTCGACCTGTTCTTATTTCAATTTACCATAGGATACAAATTCTCCATTGGAAGATCTGTTTCTTAATTTGTGAATTCCTCTATCAGTGGATAATACATATGAACCTTTCGATGACACGTACTGCACATAGAAAGTTGCTAAGATTTTTGTGGTTCCATGTGCTTCTCTCTTGGGCTGGTAGTAAAGCACAGGAATCCAGAGGACTTAGGCTGCCTTTTGTTGTTATAAAGAAATTTTCTCTAAGCCTGATCCTTTTACTGTTGGACTCAGTTTGCGTCTTTAATGACTCAGTGAAAATTGAAATAATTTGTTCACAGCTGCCTCTGTCCCTGAATCTGGATCCCTTCCACCATCTCAGATACCTTGCAGGGGGCAGTGGTAATTCATTTGATTACGCCAATTTCCTCACTGTGTTACCAGGTGTCGATGTTAGAGTAGCCACTTCGCAGGTCTGTGGTTTTTCTTTCGGCTCTCCCAGTTATCATTTGAGCCATGTGGCAAGCTGGCATATAGGTGGGAGACTGGCATATAGGTTGGGAGAATGTTTCAATGCCAGGTGCTCTTTGCTGTACCTCACTTTCCTAACAAAAGTGTGAGCAACTGCCCTTGAGAAACTGAAAGGCTGAGTAAGAACAGGTAGAGAAAGTTGAAGCAGGATGGTAAGACTGCCCACTGCTCCCTTTGTTCCTTGCTATGATTCCTAGGCATTATTATTATAATCCTCTCCAGATAGCAGCATTCAGTGGCCCATCCTAAGAGCCAGTAACCAGCTTCTATTTGTCACAGCTAGAGGGTCTGATCAGCAGGGGCACCTAATACATCCAAATAGTACCTTTGCAGTAAATTACAGATCACCACAGTAGACACAGCCATGCTGCCAGATTTGCTAACACAACTCCTGATCAAGTCAGCTGACACTCACCCACCATGTGCTGTACTCTCACTCAAGGCACCAAGCTGAGAAGTCTCACAATCTCTCATTTTCTGCTTTATTTTCCCATGACACCTCGAAGGACAGCCAGGGAAATCTAGCCAAATTACTGGAACTGTACAGGAATAGCACTGAGGAATACTGCAGTTCTCCAAAACATGTCTAAGGACAACATGTTATAGTTTTCTGAGCATAAAGAACTTTGGAAGCTCCATCTTTTCTCTTCCTCTTGAAGAATTTCCCCATTTTCTTTTAAATAAGACCACCCCTTTAAATAAGCTGACTTCTAGCCTTAGTTTTGTAAAGACAAATCCCTTGCCAGCTTTTCTTATACACACTACATATTTAATCAACTTTGGCCTTTAAAGACCAAGGAAGAATACTACTTAAAAAAAAAAAAAAAGATGCCAATCTGAAAGTGAAGATTATTATTCTTTTTAAGCATGAGCTTTGACTGCTGATATCACAAAGTATGATATCCTCTGGGGACAACAGACAAGGTGGTTGATGAGAACATACTCAGTTTTGGGGAAAACATCATCTAGATTTTTTTTAATGAGCTCTAGCTTTTTAAAAATATCTTAATAATGTTCTAGTGCAGTTTGCAGGCAATACTAAATACGAAAGAGTTGTGAATATCAGTCAGAACTGAGAAATGTTAGTGACAGAGCCAGAGGCATTAGTGGGCAGAAAATGACAGCATGAGTTTCAGTTTAGAAAAATGCACATAAAAACCACCTAGGGAGATAGGAATCAACATGTGGCTGGCTATTCACTGAGTGTAAGAAGTCTAGAAAACACAACAAAAGAGAAGTGTGGGTGATAGAAACTCCCACGTTGCAGCAATACCAAAAAACAACTGATGCTTAGTGCAGTTGCAGACAAAAATCCATGAAGACATGCACAGAAACGATAATTGCCTGACCTTTGGACAGTTTTTAGTGTGAGCACACTACAAAGAATTAATTCAGTGCAGGACACAGTGTTAGCTGTAAGACTGACAAATTGCAGTGTGTTAAGAAAAGACCAGCAGAACAGATTGGAGCATGGAAGAAATGATTTATGATAGTAAATTTATATAATTAAATATTTATTAACCTGGGTAGCTGAAAGTGGAGACAGGATGGGAAGACATAACAGTCTGCAAATATCTGAAAGGGTGTTAACAAGGGAAAGAGAAGATGAATTACACATGCCTATGGTCTGCAGTATGCTGGCATGCAGGATTGAGTGCTAGTATAAGTTTTAAATACTGAGCCCTAGGCTATTACCCAGTGAGGCAAAGGGATCCCTCACTCCTTGAAGCTTCACCATTTTTGTTCCCATCTCATTCTTTAAACATCTCACATATTCAGTCCTGCCCTGAGTTATTTTACTCTTCCTCAACTCCTTTGCTTCCAAATTCCCAAAGCTTGACCATCTCTATGGTCTGGGATGGGGTGGAGGGTTAGACAATTCCTGCTCAAATTTTATCCTGTTGAAACTGCAGAGAAAACTTCTCTAAGGACAGTCATGTCCAGGTGGGATAAATTTCTCCATAACCATGTACAAGTAGGAAATCAAAATTTTCCTGTCTCCAAAAGAGAACCATCAGATCAGAATGTCTCATCATCCCACCTGCTGAAACCCCTGTGACAAGGAGACTACTTATAATAGATTACTTATCATTGTGAATATAAGCTATTGGCCCCGGAAAACAGTGCAAACACAGTACAATTACATACTTCTCACTCCTCTTAAATCTTTAATCAACTGATGGAAAAGCTAGGAAAGTTAACTGTTCCATCATCAGACATGTAATTAAAGGTACCAAGGCTGCTCAACTTGAAGATTTCTGATATTACACTTCAATATTTCAACTTTTTAGTGCTCACACTTAGTACTTTTCCATGATAAACCAGATGTACATTCTCAAAGCATGAAATATATGGCACGGACTTTGTAAGCTTCAGAAGAGAATCCCCTGCATTTACACATATATCTTGGAGAGGATATTTTAAAAGAATTAGGTTTATTGAATAATCTATCCAGGGGTTATAATGCTTGCCCAAGACTTCTCAAAGTTTCTGAGAGACCTAAATGCAATATCTGAGAAAATCAATGAGTGATGATGTGATCTTCAGAAAGAGGAGAGATTTCTTTTTCTTCTAAGAGTTATTAAAATCTTGCACTTTGCCAAGAATTCTTATAATGTTAACAAATGCAAGTAACAAGTCCTCTAATGATGTATAAAGTACTTCTGATGATCTTGTTCACCATATATGGGATATAAATAAGGTCCCAGATTGTCATTTCCATATTTTGAGGGCTCCCCACAGATATATCCCTTGGCCATCTGTTCTCTAGACCTGATGTAAATGGCTGCCTGCACCACACCCGACCTGCTGGGGTGAGGCAGACAGCTCCCCCTTGGCCTCATGGCACTGTGCTTGCCTCCCAGGAAGAGCACTTTTCAAGCAATTAATGACTGGGAACTATCATGGAAAGCCATAAAATTATGAATAATACCGAGAAAGTGAGTGGGAAATTAATATTTACGATTTCTTATCATACAAGATACATAGGGAAATCAGTGTTATTATGAGGTAGCTGCTAAAACAAGCAAAAGAATGTACAAAAGAAGAATATTTTGAAGCTCCTTATTCTGATAGCACCAAGACCCAAAATACAAGTTGACCCAAAACAGAAGAAGAGGAATTAATGGAAAACACATCCAATAGTACCCATAAAAGCAATCATTCACTTGCAGCCTCTGATTTGAGATGTCTCAAAATTACTTCCCAGAAGTGAGAAAAATATACCAAAGACAGATTTTTCTATATGTATAATGTTTCTTACCTTCACAGGTTGCTGTTGCAGGCAGGCTGCTGAACCAGAAGCACTTTTAGTCAAGCCCAGGATCCCAGTTATTATCTTTTCTTTGCTTTCAAAATTCTATACTTCAAAATTAAATACATTGTTCTAGAAACACTTCACTATCACTCCATTACCTCTGGAAAAAAACCACCTTTATCCGAGGAGTTAGTGTTTCACTGTATATTTACAAAATTACCAACTACCAAACAAACAGAACCACTTGATTTAGCCTATTTTTAACAGTTTTAGTGATAGTATTTCACTAATTTCCTCCCTTTGTAGTAGAACACCCATGAGCTATAACTTCCTCGGTCCCACAGGGCCACATTAATTTCATTGTCCACACCTGAATGCACACCTGAATCCAATTCAGAACTACATTACTGATTCCAGACCTTCTCTACATGTTGTTGCTGCGTCTTAGGTTTTGACTGCATCTACTCCTTTGATGCACCACTTTTTTTCTTTTCTTTGTCATCCTCTGAATCCTTTCCACATTTTCCAAATTTGTCTTTTGTTTAAGTTGAATATCTTAGAATTATCCATTTCTGATTTTAATCATCTCCTCCCTTATGCTTTCAGCTTATTGTTCCTCTGCATTAAAGAAACTTGGCCAGTAGACAAATCAGCCTACTGAGGCTAAGAAGTGAAAAGAATATTAATTCAGCAGAAAGTATAATCCTATAAATCTAGTTGTCACTTGATAAAAAATACTGGTGAAAAAAAGTTAAAAACACCTTTTGTTTTTAACAATACAAAAATCAATCCAAAGGATAATACCTACTGTAATTTATAAATTTGAATTATTTCCATCTACAGTCAGGAATTATTTCTGAAGAATACAATATTTTAAATTACCTTTTAAAAAGTACATGCATGTGTTTTACTAATTGATATTGAAATGACAACACAATCTCTTTAAAATGAAGGTCAGATTTAGTTTCTTGCCTACCACTAAAATTGCATTTTGCTTCACATATGGAGCTGTAAGAAAACTGTTCCTATTAGCTGCAGATGCTGATAGGTTAGCACTATCAAAACAAGAAATAAAGATGTCAGTGTTGCTAGACAACCATTTCTCTTTTTAACCCTACCAATGACGCAAGCTGTAAAGAGCAAAAAGAAAAATTTGCTGTCTTGCTTTAGGAATCTCCACAGTTATATTTACAGTGAGACAATTTTTTTCTAGTTTTTTAAACAGAAACACAAAGACTCATGGTCATCTTAAGTGACACTCCAGATTCAGTACTTACTAGTAAGAAAGTTATACATTAAGCTCCATGCTATAACAATTTTATTATGGTATTAAATTAATGCAATACCAGTTAAAAAGTATTGGGCTTAAAAGTCAGTGTAAATCTATTTTTATTAAAACCTATGTATGAAACTTAAAAACACATGTATTCTGTATCTACCTGTATAATCTCTGATTAACTAGGCAATAGCGAACTACTGATTTTTGCTAGTAGCTTCTCTTAGTACATGCTGAAGTGTGATGAATTCACAGAAAAACAGAAATCCTGATACCTGATCCTCCTAGGTCATCATATCTATTTCTAGCTCCCCTAATAAAAACCCCGTTAATTGAGAAACCAAATATTCAAGAGCTGAGAAATCTGAAAATTCCGTTATAATAATTATTTTAACTCATCCCTGCTTGAGAAAAAAATTGCTACTGGTACTATATATTTTATCATTATTTAAACACTAGTAAATAGATCAAATAAATATAGTATCACCTCTGGAATAAAATGTTATGCATGCTGTATTATCACAAAAGATGTGAGTGCAGGTATTTTGCTCTGTAATACAGATTTTAATACCTCACTAAAAATTGTCTAGAGTTGTCCTTTTTGCTCCACTCTATCATCACAGACATGTCTGAAAAATTTAGCCCTTAAATAGTTAGACTTGTTTCCCCTCCCTCCCCTCCAGAGTTACATACATCTATAACTGTAAGTATTGGAAAAAGATGCACTAATGCTCCCTCTCTCCCACCTGGACACACAGTGAAAATAATTATTTAGCTAACTCAAATGCTAATGTAGTCCAAGCAAACTTTTTAAAAACAGGTTAAGCAACAGGTTCAAAATCAAGTAATGCAGCCTCATTCAAGCCCATGATGAAGTGAAAAGGCAGAATGCATTTAAAAAGTGTCCAACAAAGTATCTTCCTCACTGGAGAGGATTTCTCTCTCTTATTAGAAATATAATTTGGAACTAACATGTTAATTTAACAGCATATTAATAGCATAATGTTTTCTGTTCAATATGTGCATCCAAATTTGTGACATAAAAAGGAAGAAAACCTATATGAACTATCAGAAATAGAACTTCTACCAACTCTTAGAAAAGTCTAATCTTCACTCTCTGATGAAGAGAAATTCTCCTTTTGGTCTTTGGAATATTTCTGCTCTTTCAGTCAGAAACTGACCAGAAAATGGATCAGCTTGGATGCAGCAAACGTCTAACCAAATTTGACAAATTCTGTATTTCAGCCATTTATGATGGGAATAGAAAATGTTTGACACCTTTGAATAAATGGGAGAGCTTGCCTATATCCATGGCCTCAATGTCAGACAAACTTTACAAGCTTTGCAATACATCTCTAAGTAATAATAGGGAAATACTGTTCAAAGCCCCCATTATTGTTGCACCTCTTTTGCTGGTGGGAAATCTAGTTAGAAGGAACCCCAAAACCCAAAAGACTGTAAGACCAATTTCAGCAGATGTCCTAGATGCCCAGTTGAACAGCCTATCATCCAGTCATTGCTCAGATGATAGCACTTGTACAGAAGCAAACTGTTTGGCTTTTTCATCTGTATTAGATCTATGTGCATCCGAAGAGCAATGAACAATACAGAGGGACTCAGAGCAGTACTAAAAAAGGGAAAAAAAACCCAAAACATAAAAGGATATTAGTTTCCTCCACTCCAACATTTGATAGGGGTGCAGTGCACATTCCAGAATAATGTGCAGAAGTGAAGATGAAAGGTAGTGTTACATGGAGCTTATGGGAAAAAAATAGGCTTTGTGTTTGTGTCTTGCCTTTCTTGCACATGTTTTTTTCCCAGTCTTGTTTTTGCATTGAGATTGGATTAATTTGGTGCAGGGTCAAGTAATTGAAGCGAGATTTTATCGTCTTGCCTCTCATCTATCTCACGAAAACACTGAATATTTGCCTCTCCTGTTGCAGTATGTGAACTGACCTCAATAAACCCTTCAGGAAAATAGTTAAAAATACATTTTCATCTTGAAACTGGCCAAGCAAAATCAATTCTGCATAGATCATGTTTATTAGACAGAGGGAAACTGATAGCCTATGGGATTAATCTGTGAAATTATACACACTCCAATATGCATCTCCAACAGTAAAGCAACTCTCCCAGAGTTTATAGGGAGATTTGCAAGTACAGATTTTAAAGTTCTGTGTCCTCTTCTTCCACAGGATCAATGAAAAAAAATTTCAAATTAGAATCAAAAAATCTATTGGTTTTATTGCAGTTTACAGACTATATTCCAGAGCAGTGGAAGTTTTTTTGCATAAGATCAGCTAGTTGGGTTTCAGTTTCCTTTTTAGGTCAGAAGACCTAATGAGTATGTAAAAATTCAAAAATTTCATCCAGCTGCATACAAAAAAAAAGAGGTAAGCAGAAATTTGTGATAAAATAATTCATCTATTGAGTTTCCCGTTTTTCTTTCCTTGTGGAAATAAGAATGAAGTCTTTATTTCTCAGAACCTAATTCCAAGAGGCCCTTTTTCCACCTAATTGCTAACTCTTCTGAGGTCACTGGAAGCTTTGCCAACAACTTCAATAAAAGCAGGTTATCACCTTTCATATTTAAACTGATCTAATACTGATAGCTAATAAGGGTCATTCATTAAACTGCACAACTGGGAAAACTAACATTATAGCTATGATACACTATGACAATAATGCTGATAACATGCTGGTGTTTTGGTTATAGCTAAGTAGTGCTGACCCCAAGTCAAGGACTTTTCAGTGTCTCATGTGTTGCCACTGAGCAGATGCACAAGAAGCTGGGAGAGAGCATAATCAGGAGAGCTGACCCAAACTGGCCAGAGGGATATTCCATACCCTGGAGCATCACGTGCAATGGATAAACTGGGGGGAGTTTGGCTGGGAGGTGCTAATTGACACCCAGAGAAGAACTGGGCATCCTCAGTCAGAGGGTGGTGAGCAGCTGTATTGCGTATCACTTGTCTTTCTTGGATTTACTTCTCTCTCACATTACAATTATTAGTAATATTATTATTAATAATAGTATTACTACAATATTTTAAATTGTTTCAACTACTGAACTGTTCTTATGTCAACCCACATGTTTTTACCTTCTTTTCCTTCGCACTGGAGAAGGGCGTGGGTGAGCAGGTAGCTGCTCATGTGGTACTCAGTTGCCAGCTGGGGTTAAACTATGACAAGTTAGAAATTTGCAACAAATTGAACAGCAGCAATATTTATTGCAAATACCAATCCCTAGATATACATAAAAGAGAGTAATGTTTTCCAGAAGATTAGGTTAAGAATATGCTAATTTTTTTTTAATTATCATGTGGGAAATTTTCAAATTTTCATTAAAAATTTTTGTCAATTTTAAAAAAAATCCAGATTCCAATGCTTTATGCTGTTTTACTGATGAAGTGGAAGATATCAAGAGCTGAAGAAAAAAAAAAAAAATCACCCAACAAAAAAAGGTAGCTGTCCCTTACAATTTTCCAGTAAAGTCTCTTCCATTCATATATCAGATTTTAGAAAAAAATCCAACTGATAAATAAGCAAACCAAAACTGTCATTATGTGTTGACATTATTAAAAATTCAATTGAGCAGGGAAGTATTTGACAAGAAGCAGACAAGAAGAAACCAATAATGTGATGGGGATTCTTGAAACCTCTCATTCAAACAGGGAAAAAAGTACTGAAGCAGAAAAAGAGACAGAAACCTCCCAGCCAAATTTGCTAATCAGTTAATTGAGAAATATTCACAGAGGAAACAAATTATTTCTTCTAATCAAACATCATTTGCAGAAGAAATGAAACCACATTTGCTGGGAAGTGGCACAAAACCAGGTGAACAAAAAAGATAAATTTGAGATAATTGAAAAGATAACTGCAAAGTCTGGGAACAGAACACTGATTTGTGGTCTGATCGGCTTCTTGGATGTTTTGAAACATGGAAAAATTGGCTCAACAGATTAACATGCCAAAATGGGGTAAATGAAGATTAAGATTGGTAAACTTTTTATCAATGTATTTTGAAGTTTCATGTATTTTATATTTACACAGGTCTTATTTGCAAAACTAGAAAGCAATATTTATTGGACTGGAAAATATGCTCATATTTCCTTCTTTTCCTCAGTAAGACTATCTTTGAAGTCTCAAATACTGATATGGTAAAATAAATATTTATAACATATTTCATTTACAAAACAGATTTTCTTTTAAATAAACAGAATAAAACTTTTGTTGCATGCTGGATCAGATAGTTGGGAAAAAATAATATAATAAAACAAAAAAAAAAAAAGGAAAAAAAACCCCACAACCAACACCTCAAACCCAGTTTATTTGGGCTTTTTGAGAAGGCCTTAAGAGAAAGGACCTCTCCTGATTTATACTTTCTCACTTCAGAGCCTCTCCTGGTATACACTTTCTGGCCAGAAACTGTGAAATAATTTTAATGCAGATGGACTGATTCTGGAATTCAATGAAACAAAGTATCAGTTGAAGAAAAGCGGTGAAAAGGAACAGCAATAAATTCCCCAAAAGCCTACACTGAAAGAGATTACCCATGCAAGATGTTTAATTAACTTCTTTTATTAAGTAAATTTACTTAACAAAGTCAACTAGTCACAGCTACTGCATGGCTTATTCCCACAGGCATGTTGAGTAGCGTGGCACGGAGCGAGCTGAAAACAGCAACGCAGGTTGTTGCATCTGGTGCTACAGCCCCGTCTGTCTGTCTGTCCCTGGAGAGCCCAAACCCATTAGGATTGCTACGAGTCAGTCTTGCTCATCTTGGAATATGTCCAGTAGCACTAAGTACAGACATTTTTGGTGGCAATATTAAAAGTGTGCTAATAAAGGCTACTTAGTAGCCATGTGCTTTGATTGTGGCTAATAAAGGATGGCTTGGTTCAAATGGTTTCCTGGGTGTAGCTCTCTCTATTCATTAATTCTCATATCTTCTCTCCATTCCCCTCAAATAAAAGACCTGCATCCAGCTCTGGAGCCCTCAGTATAAGAAAGGTAGAGACGCATTGGAACAAGTTCAGAGGAGGGCCATGAAGATGATCAGAGGTTGTCTCCTATGAAGACAGGCTGAGAGAGCTGGGGTTGTTCAGCTTGGAGAAAAGAAGGCTACAGGGAGACCTTATTTCAGGCTTCCAGGACTTAAAAGTGGCTTATGAAAAAGAGGGTAAGTGACTTTTTACATAGGCAGTTAGTGATAGGAAAAGGGGCAATGTTTGTAAACTAAAAGAGGAGGGATTTAGATTCGATGTTAGGAAGAAATTCTTTACACATGTGGTAGTGAGACACTGAAACACATTTTTCAGTGAAGTAGTGAATACCCCAACCCTGGAAGTGCTCAAGGTGGATGGGACTGAGCAATCTGAACTAGTGGAATGTTCCCTGACCATAGTCAGGATGGAAGACCAAAAATACTCAGTTTTAGGTATTGCTTCTTCCTGACCAGAACACGAAGAGGAAATGGGAAAACATACATCCCCATTGCAAGCCTTGAATATAAGAACAGCTCCTCGTAACATTGATATTATGATTTTTTTTTTCCACTACTTGAACTATTTTGGAAAGAAATACAATGTTGCTGCAGAAATAGCAGTTGATTCAGATGTCTGGGTTAAACTCCTAAGTCACCTAGGCTTATATAAATTATCAGCGTTTACTTTTGGCCCAGTTAATTTTTCTGATTTTTATTTGTATGATCACCTCAATATATGAAGGCCAAGGACAGGACAGAATTAGAACTGCTGGCTGCGATACCTGAGAAAAGTTAATGGTTTCTTTGTGTTCTTTTACCTGCACCATCTATATCAATACTAATAGAATGATGCATTTTTAAAATTATATCAACAACATCCTAAGCATAGATGTTCAGGTTTCAAGTTCTGCTGATATCAAAATTTGCACATGATCAGAGAAAACTCTTCAAGTTTTTCCTTTCAGTGAAATTACCCTGATGATTTGCTTTTAAACTTTAAAATCTTAACATACTTATTAAAATACGGATTACAGCCTCTGCATTGAAAAAATAAATGCAAATTTACTCAGCTGTCAGGGGAAAATATTTCTATCTAGCACTCAAATATGGAGGACAAGAATACAGTTGCAGTTAAATCTCACTCACCATTCAATTAGGTAACTGAAAGAAACAGCCATGGTTTGTCAAACGGATGTAGAGGTCTGGTCTTCATGAAGTTGGAAAGACTAACACTACCATTTCTACTAGCTCAAATTTGTGAAAGTTAAAAATGACATCCAAATGTCATAATTGGACAAGGCTAAGAAACAGCACACTCAGAATTGCCATCGTTAATCCAAATGTTGCTCTCTTTACACCTCTCTCCGTCTGTCATTATATAGCATTATATTCCTGATACTACAACCATTTCTGACTAATATATGTAACAGTCTAGCATGAAACCTTTCAAAAAGATTTCCCAACTCACAGTAAAAATAGATGCATTGCACTTGTTCAGAGTTAATTGCATAAAATATTATTAACTTTTGCTGTTATTAATATTTTCAATAGAGTCACTATTACAGTATATTTTGGAGAGAAAAATGTAAGAGAGACATAACAAAGCTTTCATCCAAATTTTTCATGATAATATTCTTTTTCCACTTTGACAAATTCTAACCAGATCAACTGTGATTTTCTGTGCTGAGTATCTTTCTCATACAGAATTAGATTTGTGTGTGTTCATGTATGTTCATATGCAAGAAAAAAAATGGGGAAATATAATTTTCCCTTATAAGAGGTAATTTTATAATTTTGATACAAACATACTCTAGCAGACCCATCATTTAAATAAGTGAGTAATATTTTTGGCTTGGTATGGGATTTCGTTAATAACTCCATAATTATTAGCTTTCTATAAATTTCACAGGGTTTCAGTAAACACAGCTCAGTTCGAGCTTACAAGTGAACTTCTCTGAGGATTGTCAGCACTAATGTGGCAAAGCACAGACCAGTTTTCCTGTGTTTCCAGTGCCTTTTACCTCTGACATTCAACAGCCCATTTTCTGTGTTTTCCATAGATTTCTGGGTGGTACTAATAAAGCCTAATCATGACAGCAGTAAACTACCTGAAAAATTAAAGGAAAGACAATGATGACTTCTACTGTCAAACTGGAATGGTAAATTATTACATAGAATTGAGGATATGGCAGAATACGGTGGGACATCAGGCCAGTGACATATACAAAAATAGGACACTCACTGCAAAACCCGACTTCATCAGGAGTTGATAAATAAAAGCATTTCATTTGACACAATAATTTCAAAGCTACCAAGGATTTCAGCTGAAGTTATACTAGATATATACACAATCCTACAAAAATGTTCTTCATATAACAAAGCTCTCAGGGTGCAGAATGAGGGGTTTTTCCCTATTTATTACTTTCAAAGGGTATTTACTACTATATAAATAAAAAGTAGAAGAAAGTGAACTATTCTAATGAGATAAATTATTAATCCTTTTGGATTGTTGTTAAAAGATATATTAGGAGAACCTCTAAGGAAGATGACTCTTAACATACAAGTTTATTCAAGCTTAGGAAAAAAAAAGACTACTGTAATTTTTCACCACTGTTTCTCTAACTCTCTAGCTTTAAAAATCAGTAGATGAACCTTTTCCCACACCCATATTCCTCCTATGCCAAGGAAGCGTGGTTGTCTTTGATAAGTAGCATGTCTAAATGGCTACTGATTCACATAACATTTACTAAATGGGTTCTTTATTTGTCAAATCATCCATCTACTTTATTTGAGAGTTACCTCAGCATTTTTCCAGTTTTATCCAACATTAATTCACATCACCCAGACAAAAACAAAATGTATCTCAACAGCTAAACTGGAATGCTGCTTACCTACTTTCCCAAATTACCTCTGAATTACATATGTATGCAGGGGTAGCGAGATCTCAGATGTAGTGTGACATTACAGAGATCAGGGGTTAATACATCACTGCAAGCCCTTTATGTACATTGAGACTTCTGTCCAGCCATGCTCTCCGTGGCCATAAAAACTGAACTGATGAGCACACAGTGCTCACTGCTGGAAGGGTCCAAGGCACATTGAAGTATTATATGAGAGAGCAGGAAACAGACAGAAAGAGACGACTGAGAATATGTTCTGGAGGGCCAAAGACATACGGAATTAACAAATGTGCACTGCATGCAAGAAAAGATCAAGGCAGCATAACAGATCTGTACATTAAGAATGAGGTAGCATCTCTGCCCATAAAACCACAGTATGGATAAACCAGAAATGACATATATAATACCCCTTTAGGGAATGATTATAAAGAGGTGGTTCTGAAGGAAAACTGAGACAGTTTTACATATCACCAAGACTGAATATATGCACAGAGAAATCTCGGTATTGTAATTAGAGACACAAAAAGAAGCAAGATTCATGTTCTGGAAGACTAATTTTCCAGGTTGGAAAAAAAAGTAGGAGGGAGGAAGAGAGGAGGATTAGAATTAAAAGTGATAATTCAGATATTTATTGATTTTGAAACCAATACATTTCTTTGCTTTTTTGTTAGACTGGCTTTGGTGAAAAGCAGTCTTGGGCTGGAAAATATTACTGGGTGAAGCACTAGCAAGTTGGTTAGAAAAAAAGGAAGAATGGTATACTTTGAAAGTGAAAAAAGTAGAAACAAATAAAATAACTTTTTTAAATTGCAAGAGGAAATATAAGTATTGCTGAAAGTCAAGCTAGTAAAAGTTTGGACATTATATTGAAACAAATATCACTAATCATACATTTGGAAAATTGCCAAGCAAAGCTCAAAAAATCCTTTGCCATTTTTCCATACAAGACTGATGAAACAGAAACCGAAGTATCTGTGTAGTGAAATGGAAATGTCCATACTGATGTGGAAGCAAAATTTAGAAAAGCGGCATCAGAGTAATGGGACTCGATGACCTCCTGCTCAGATTGCAAAGGAGTTAATGTGTGACCTTATAAATACAGATGCCAGGCTTGCTTATAGTGCAAACTAACCTGATCTAGAGGTCCCTAGCACAACTAAAGAAAACATAGTAAATGGTATTTAACAAAGGACATGTTAAGAAACTGAGAACTACATAGCTTGGCTTCAATAATATATCATCTTCAGGGAAAAACAGATAGATGTAGGAGTAAATTTATAATTTAAAAGGGTGAAATATTCCAAACTAATACTTTTCCCCAAAACCAAAAAACCTTGTGACTTCAATAAATCTGTTCAGTAAGACTGAAAAATATCACATCTTAAAGGAATACAGGAAACCAGTTCTAAGATATCCCATACTCCAGGCAGATATTTTTCAGTCCTGTACTTCCTGTTCCAAAATCAGGAGATTTTAAGCAGATAAAACCAGGATTATTCGGCACTACAAATTTTCTCTTAAATTTTACTTGTATTAAAAAAAAAATTGAGCCTTGAGCCTGATGTCGTGGTGACTAGGCTATACTGTCACTGTGTTGCATAATGGATTAGATATCCGACAGGAAGGCAGGAAATCTTTAAAAGGCTGGGCCACTGGGTGAGAGAGAATGTGAATCAAACAAAAATGAAGGACCAACAAGAAAACCAATTTGAAGTTTACTAAGATTTTTAAACAAAGTCGCAGATAGTTTCTCTATCATTAAAAAGGAAGGGTATACTTAGAAATAACAGCTAGCTCTGAACCACTCCTAGTATTGTAAAAATAGAACATCTCTTTCCACTGGTTGCCCTATTTCTGGATTTTTTTTTCTTTTTTAAATCAAATCCAATTGTTCTGTATTGCTGTGACCTCAGAGGCTGGACTTCAGTCAAATCAGGCATCCCTATGTGATTACTTGAGCTCTCCTAAAGTCTCATGCAATTAAAAGCATCAATACTGACACACATTAATGACAAAAAGTTAATGCAAGGGCTAATTGAGACCATCTCCCTCACAGGCCATTTCACAACATTAATAGCACAGAAAGCAGTCATTAATATGTAATTAAATTTCCGGGATGCATGGGCTATCAAACCAGGTAGCTGGAACCCTTCTTCACACTTTTTAACCTCTCATTACCTCTCGAGCCCAAAATAGCCACTGTGCCTGGCAATACTGCGTCAATACCTTCCCCTACAAAAGCAGGCAGGCATGGCACCAAGTACCAGTTCTGCCAGCAACAAAAGCCAGCTCAGTGGAGCAAACTGCATTTTCTAAGCTTTAGCCATCAGGGAGATGGCAAATCACAGATAATTAACGGATTTTTTGGGGGTACAGGTATGTAAATGTTTTACTAACAGCAGATATCAATCACTCAGAATTTCAAGGCTCTGAACAATTTATTTGAAAATATAACTATATTCCTCTAATTGAAATTAACTGAGTTCGTTAAGAAAAGGAAAAAAGATTGCCATTTTTATTCCTGCTGAATCTTTTCCCATGCAGCATCAATGGAAAAAGATTCAAAGTGAAAATTACTAGTCTGGGGTTAAAAGAGATGCTTCCACAATGTTTTAGGGAGAACACTATGATTTTGAGAGACAGGTCTTCATTTGTATCACTGTTACATTAAAAACATATCAGAGGTATATTTTCCCACTTTGGGCACACAGCTTGAGCTACCCCAAGTTTCTGGAACAGTTACCACTACCCAAATATCAGTCTGAGTATACCTCAGTATAAGTGCACTTGCCATTGGGAACTTATTTTTTAATGCTTTTGAATAAACAGCAATCACCCATGCCAGCCTCTGATAAGAGTAAAGCTGAAGAGTACTGCTGAGAAAAGGCATCCAATTTATCTCTGAAGACACATAAAACCCCCTCACTGGACTATCTGTTCCCCTGGCAGCTGCAAACTACTTGGGCTTTTGGGGTTATTTTAAACTTAAAATCTATTTGGCTTCTATGGCAATCTAAAATGAAGATGTTTTAGCATTCTGGAATAACAACTGGTGTGTCAGAATTCCCAACTCCTCTAAGTCAAGGATGGACTCTTTGTCATTCAATTTAATGCATAAATTTAAAGTTTGTTTCCAGGAAGAGTCTTAACCACAAAAACTGGTTCGATTTGAATCTATCATCCATCTGAGGTGAATTTTTGTTCATCTGGATGACCTGTTTCTAAAATGGACACATTTCTGGTGGGAAAGGAAGAGGAAAGGAGTGCTAGCCTAGCATTTGAGTGGACTGCTAATTTTCCAGTGTGAAAAAATATTTTGTTAAAGAATCCTCAACCTTAGAGTTTTGCATCTTTCTCAGTTCCAGGTAAGTGATGAGAGATTTTGTTTTATAATATATGAATTAGACTGCAAAAGTCTTCTAAAAGCACGTATATTGGGAGTGTTTTTGGTCCCAAGTTAACAGAGAAAATAAAAATAAAATTAAGGCTCAAGTCCCTAAACAATAGCTGAACCAAGGAGATTTTTTTTTCTCAGCAATTCTTCAGACACCAAAACACTGTTTCACAATGGAAGCTGCAACTGCATTAAGCTACAGCATTAAAAACCTGTTATAAAACGTGTTTTTCAAGGGCTCAGCATTCATGCAAAATCAGGTAGTGCACATTATATGTCAAGGCTATAGTTTTAGAAATGTGAGATCATCTCCTTGATGCTCAGGGATATTGATTCACTGATACAGCACAACAGAATTAAGTTCACTTGAATACTCTGTAGGAAGGACCATCTATCTGTTTCCCAAAGTATCCTCTCACATGAGAACACAGTGAGAGGCAAATGTTTTCAGAGATGGGTTGCCCACCTCATGAGATGTGGGTAGACACAACAGTTGCTTAAAATGCTGCTGCAGAAAAAGAAAGGAATTAATCACCTCCTCTTCTTCATGATTAGGACAAACAGAGATAGTCAATGTATTTTGCCAGGACTATTTTGATGAAGCCCTGCGTTAAACATCATGGAAAAAAACAACCCCAAACTTCCTAACAAACAAAACCACTAAACTGCTGCAACAGGAAGACAGAAGCAACAGAAACCCCATACCACTGGAGCATTCAGAGCACGCAGGCAAAACCCAAAAATACCATAGGTTGAGCTGCACTGTGGTATAGGAATGAAATTGACCCAACGTAGTGCCTTTTCCTAAATTGTGATTTTTAAAAAAATTCCATTTTTCTCAAAATGGAGCTCAGATGAAAAAATACAAATTTCAGTTTTTCTGTCAGCTTCAGCAATGGAAACTATTTTCCCTAGTTAATACTACAGCTTATTTATCTACAGACAAAAAGTTCTTTCTTTTTTCACATGCTCTTGTGTTCTCCATGCTATTTCTCATATTCAAAAAGTAAACAGGAACACAGATATGTACACACAACTAAAGGCAGCTGTGTGCAGTCATCTTTTCAGCCAAAGTACTCATTCATACCATTTATCTAACTGGTTTTAAAATCAATTTTTCATGCAGAACATATGTAGACATATGGACTTAATAATTGCCATTCAAAAAAACTACTGGTGTAACAGTAAGTTCAGATTCTTGAATATAAATACATTTTTAACATCAAATGTAATATTTTGGGCTGCAAACTGAGTACTGACAAAATTTAGAACTTTTGTAGGGGTTTTGTATTCTGGAATGGTACTTTGTAAGTCAATGATTTGTGAATGTCGCAGATCACCACTGGAGTAGGTTTGCCCTTCTCTCAAGTTTATATGACTTTGCAGAACTCAAACCCCATTACTTTAACATCAAAATAACGCTTGTGAGTGAAGATACAGCAAGTCTAATGGTTGGAATTTTTACACTGAGCTTAAAATAACACATTTTTCAGCACTTAGATTGAAAAACTGAATTTTGAATTAGGTGTAACATCAGCTGGAGTCTCAACAGCAACTAAACATCAAAGAATATGCCCTTGGAAGAAAAAGGCAAAATAATTAAAAAAAAAAAAAAAAGGCAAAAA
>JAWWMP010000167.1:10390745-10405143 GCA_035047865.1 Dendrocincla tyrannina
AAGCTTTGTTCTCTCCTTGTTTGCAACAAAATACAAGAGGTGTGAAGGGATGAAATTGGAGAAGCAATAACAACCTGGATACGGAAGAGTAAGAAATAAGTACATGGGTTATTTTGCTTCAGAAGAACTAAGGGACAAGCACTGCTTTCCAGAGACTTTGGTATTTCTTGGAAGGTGCACAGACACTCAATAGATAAAACTAAACACACCAAAATATGATTCTGTAATGAAGTGATTTAGTTGCATTCAATGATAAGTCAAGGAAAAGGACCAGCTCTGACCTCATTCCATTTATACATTCTGTGACTATTTTGCACATGGAAAAGAAAGAAAATGACAGCAACAATATTTTGAGTAAAAATGCATTTTTCTTTCTGGATGCCCTTCTGTCTTCCTGTGTTTGCCTGTACTTCACTGATACAGATGTCACAGCTTCCTCAGGCAGTCTGGGCTTTATGGCAGCTATGGACAAATGCAGTGGCATTACAACATTGCCTACTTCTCACTTACAATTTAATTTGATCCTTCCCCTGCTCACTATCGCTGCAGCAAAGACTTCCAATTATTTTGGCAATGGGTAACCTAAGGACTATTCTGGCATACCCAAATTCTCACTATCAGTTCCCAAGAAGGTTGTCAATCAACCTCCCCAGAAAAAAAAATATTCCTGCTATCAGCTAGTGCTTTCACAAAAAGACCCCATGGATAACTAAATAAATAGACATCTGAGAGAGTTCTAGTCAGGCAGCTTTTGTAATATGAAGCTGTACAAGTGGAATTGGAATTTACTTCATAATGCTACTCTGACAAAGACATTCATTAACAAAACAATAGCAGCAATCCTCCCAGCCAAAGTGGGGACAAACTAGATATATTTTTCCCTAACCTCTTGTATTGGGTCAAATTTCAATGGTGAATGGAATTCGCAAAGAACCAATAAAGTATCCGCCTAGGACAAGGCTACAGAAAGAAATAAGATTGAAAATGAGCCCCTCCTATTTTTAAAACATTTTCATGTTCACTTTTATACTAATGTCTCGTTAATGAGAACATGAGTTGGCGATATGGTGACACTTCTATCAATATGAAAGGTAGAATGAACTGTACTAAAGAATAACCTACCAAGTCTGTGGTTCTCTGAACATGCAGGAGTGTCAGTTACAGTCACTTTAATTGCTCTATGGACTCCCACCCTGCTGTGGAGGATGCCCAGCCTCGGATGCTGCTGTCAGTCACTGCCGAAAAATGTGTTTAATAATTTTGTTATATCCTCTGTCATTGATAGCTGTCCCTACATTGCCTCTCTCCACTGAGTGTTCTCAATAGCACAGGATCCTGAGGGACAACTCGAGTACCACTTGGAGTATCTGAAGCACATTCCTTGCTACAGCAGATATCCTCCATGACACAAAGTCTTTTTGTTGTCCTACCCACCCATTTTCCAGTTGAGGTCTGTTACACAGCTAACCTTGAATTCCCCTGCAATTCTGGTTGACTTCTAAGAGATGTGGATGAATCCTGGATAGACAGAGTATACACAGTTGATTAACCACGATGATGCACTTCTCCACGGTCACTACCCAGTGGTATCAATGATCCATTTTTCTGATGAATGTCCACAGGGAGTTCAGATTAAACACTCTTGTGGATATTCTTCATATTGTTCGCTCACAGGCTGAAGGAGAAAGCTCCTTGTACTCTACAACAGCACATGGCTCACAAGTATATACTGTTCATGCCACCATGCAGTGTTAGAAGTGGAAATTGGGGGGGGGGGAGGGAGGGTTGCCACATTGGTTCAAATTTTCAGGGGAAAAAACCTTCCAAAATACGATTTTGCCTACAATCAGCCTAAGGAAAAATTTCCTAAGCTCTTGGATATGAATTGCTGTTCTGCTTCATTATGAATTATGAGGCCAGGAAATCCCTAGTACCTTTGGCAAAGTCAGAATTATATATATAATTAAATCAAATGTAAAAATAAATCTGAAGAGCTCATCTCTCATTCTCACAGGACCATCCTTATCCAGTAAGACCAGAAAAAAGAAATCATGATTTTGTACTCTGCAGAGAGAAACACAGGCTGAACACCTAATGGATATTTAACTGGTGCAATCATTTAGAGGGGATGTAAAACTATCCTAACATTCAGTTTTCCAGTCAAGAATGTATACATATTTTAGCTCTTTAACCTTTATGCTGCTTTTTCTTAATTCTTTTCCTTGTTTTCCTTGGGAATGTTAAGCATCAATTAATCAGGATTAAGACCATCCACTCACATTCACACTGCAGAAACATAAAATATGAAACATCACCACCCTTTTAAGACACAGATGAATTTGACAAATATTCAGAGCATCTGAACATAGCTTGCCACAGAGTTAGTACTACAAATAATTTATAAAAAAGGGTATTCAAAAGCCTGCAAAAAACTTTCCAGACTTAGTGTTTACAAACATTTAGTGTTAGTAGACAGTAGGAATCTAAACACTTCTTCCACTTTCTCATTGTCACTAAAACACTTACAGCCATCACCAACTTCTATGAAACCGTCCTGTATTAGTTTCTTAGAAAAATATTGGTATAAACAAACATATGGATACCAAGGGTGTGAGTGTAATGAAATTAAAACCTTACTTTAGAGACTTAGGATGATTCGAAACTAACAATATTTGTCCAGAGAAACCCCTGCCATTTAGTGAATGCTACCGAATCCAACAGCTTGCTTTTTCCTCTTAAGAATTATTTTAGCAATCCGCAAGAAGGCTTCTGTCTAGCACCAAATTCTGATCTGCAGGGACACATCTAAGATGATAAACCAGAGATTCAGAAATTATCCCAACCTTTTTCTGTTAAGAGTAAAAAGAAATGCCTCCCTCCCCAACTTATCTTGCATAGAATTTTGTGGTTCCCAATGTATTTTTCTGTTTTTTTCCCCTCTGTTGACAGAATTACTGCCCTTGCCCTTGGTTTCCCCCTCCCAGATAAACAGCCTATAAAATTGCTGCAAGAAACCCAGTGCTGCTTTTCACACAGCCACAGAGAGACTTCCTTTACTGAACACATTCTGCATAGAGCATCCATGCCAGCCTCCAAAAGAGAGAGATGATAATGTAATTGCCGAAATGCCGAGAAATTCCTCTGAGCACAGATTGAAAAGAGGACAGGAGCAGGAAGGCTTTAAAATCGGAGAGTGCATCACATATTAAAAAGTAACTTTTGGGCAGCGCATTGCGAGGCTGAGCACCAGGCAGAGGAGGGGAGCACGCAGCCACATGGTATATTCCTGCCTCTGCCTCTCTCCTCTCTCCCTTTTGGTCCTTCTCTCCGGCTTTCTCCCCCACCTCCTCTCGCCGGCGCTGCCTTCCCCTCTCCCCCTGCCGCAGGCGGCAGAATGGGACACGCTTGTTCCCCAGCCAGCCGGCAGCTGTCACACAGCGGAGGCAGCCAGCAGCCGGTGCGAAGAGTGAGCCTACTCTGTCATTTAGGATGACTCACTGGAATCTGGCACTAATTTCTCTTTTTCTGATAGTGGACGGAGAACAACCGAAAAGCTACACTGGACCAGACCAAGGTAAGAGATTTAAAACTCTTTTTTACCCTAAAGCCACCCTCCGCTTTGAGGGTGCTGTGTACAAAAGCTGGCACTGGAACTAATTCGGTGGGTGTCTGAACACCTGGCATTACATGCCATCAGTGTGTCCTTCTGGTGTTAACCCTGTGTGTACCACCCAGCTACACCCCGGGGGAGAGACGACTGGTCAAAATATAACCTAGTGACTGCATTCTCTCCCCGTAATGCAACTTTTACGGCTGAACTACCACCTGCTCCTGTGGATACAAGAAGCTTCTCAATGTTGCTAAATGATCAGCCTTTTGTGTTCCGCTCCTAGGAATGTAGTGTACCAGGCGTCTGTCATGGACTCCGTGTGGATTCATTCCCACAGCAGTTGTTTCATCACTTTAATGAGTTGGAATTCCACAGTCCACAGAAACGCTTCCCTGTCTTTTCCCCTCTCTCTGAGGGGTTCTCATAGGATCATATAGATACGATCTATTTTCAGGCTTTTCAAAAGTAGTGCTCACTGAAGCCACCAGAACAAGTCTGCTGAAGCACAGGCAGTACTGCACTACATATTGTGTCTGCATTACTGTCTGTTTTCTCTGCTGTGAACCAAAAAATTCAGCATTGCAGGAGGGTTTTTGCAGGGACAGTAAATGTCTCTGGCATGGCAATTTAAAGTAAAGGGAGAAGATACTTCTCCCCATTCTGAAATCCTGGCAAAATTCTCTTATTCCATTTTCTGAGGAGGTACAGTATAGCTAGCAGAGTTATCTAAGCAGGTTTCTGCTGAGACTGATTGACAGTTTTTAGTTGTAATTTTAATGAAAAGCTTTCACTGCATGTCTACAGCTTCATTTCTGTCAATCCAATGCTTTTTACCAAATGGCTTGGCTTACTTCAGAGGGTGACACCTTTAAAATTAACTCGGCAGCATGCTTTTCTAAATCTATAAACAGAATATCAGACTAGCTAGAGCACATTGCAGAATCTCACAGTCTTACCTTTCGATCTTTAATGGTGTAACTGCAGTGGAAGACATTTGGTTTGGTTTACATATTCTCTGTACTGTGCGAAGTGTCACAATTGTAACTGTATTTACCTATGATTCTTATACATTGTATGGAATTTTTCTGCAATACCTTACACATTCTATTTGTTCAGACCTTCTGAGTACTGGCAGTAGGTTTGTTAAGAGCTGACTTTTAAACCTACAGAAAACAGCCCTGACATTATTGCCATGCCAAGGAATCTCTGCTCAAAGAAGATGACAGGTCCCACATTGATCACATATACAGAGATGAACAAGCAGGTATCAGCAGTTAACACCAAACACCATTCAGCTTCCAGGTAGTCACCAAGACCCACAGTCTGTTAACCCAGCATGAATATTTTTGGAATGAACTCCAATATGACACCAATAAACACTCTCCTTAGTTACTGCCCCTCCATGCAATCTCTAAAATAGATTAGGGGAAAAAAAGATTCTTTTTTTCAGAGAACTTACAAGACTTGGATACAGAGCTTCAGGAAGAGGTAGGACAGCAGCTTGATGTGTCAGCATGGATTCTACATCATTTTCCATGAGAATATACCTTTTTCCCCTTGTAAAAGTGGAAAGCATTTACCAATACTGTGTTATATTTTTAGTCATTTGGACAACTGCAGAGACTGCAGTACATTTTTTTTACTTTACTTTTTTTTTTTCCTTAGCCTTTAGATATGATACCTGACTGAGAAGATACCAGACTATTTCAGGGGAAAGCAATTCTAAAGTACAATTCAGACAAGAGATCATTGTGGTTCTGTCTTTAAGCAGCTGATAATAGTTATGCTACTTATTTTTAAATGAGTAGCTATTTATTGTATGCAAGCTTAGTCACTTGCTACTGTAGCACATGTCATAGTCTCTGGGGTCTAAACAGCTATTTTTGAGCCTGTCTGGCTAATGTCTAGAATAGAAAATGATCCTATTATCCTGTTCACAAGTTGGTTGTATCAGTGCTATTTTCCTTTCTTTTGAGACATCAATATATTACCAGTTTTCATTCCAGTGGCTCCTTTCAGGTGGAATTTTAGTCCATTTAAATGCAGACAATTTAGTGTGATAACAGTTTATAGTAACTTAGCAACAAGAGCTAAAAAAAATCAAGTTACATCCATCACACATGCAAACCTTGTATTGTGCTGCCCTATACTCAGCAAATTAAACCCTTGAGATAAATGACATTCTAGACCAGTCAGTTTAATATCATTAGCTGGGCTGGCCGGTTGTTCTAATTGCAGAAGTCAAAGACTGCAGGAAGCAGCTGCAAAGTCAGCACATGTGCAAGAGCTGTTTGTAAAGAACAAACACATGCTTACATGCCTTAACTTGAGGCTTCTTTGTTGCAACATGAATTATTTAGGAAAAGTATGGCATTTAATATCACTGACAGAAAAATGGTCTGGCTATGTTCCAGGTGGTAAGACTTGTATGAGTTGCATGGGCTTATCATTAGCCTTTCTCCAAAGTTTAATTTCTGGTGTAGTATTTTCATTAAAGAAAACAAAGAAGCGCTTCCAATGCTATTTCACTATGATCAGGGGCTCTTGGGGCATTAACTTACTGGTGAGCTGGGAGGAAAACAAGAGGAAGATTAGTGGCACTGCAAAGAGCAGCTAGCACCTACTGCTACCTACTATCCTACTTCCAAATTTTACTCCAAATGAAGAATCAGTTATCCACGTAACATGTTCAAGGGGCAATAAGGCGCAGAGCTGCTATACTGGAATTGGTAGGAAATACCCCTAAGACACAGAGATGCTCAACTCTGGTTAAGCCTAAAAAGATTTAACCAGCCACAAACCAGCTAAAGTGGAGTCAGGCAGCTGCTTTAATGGGTGGCAGGGATCCCCACAGCTCTGAGTTTCACATCTGTCTTGGCATTTCACCTCCACAAACTGGAGGCAGAAGAGGCAGAAGTGTTACTGTGCTTAGTTAAGTGGATTCAGTCTTATAACTGAGTTCATTCAAAAAAGACAAATGTCCACTGAAGTGCTCTAGCTCAAAAAATCAGCTAAAATAGAAGCTTCTTCAGTTCTCTGCTATTTCTGTATGTTTCATTTGAATGTAAAACCCCATCCAAAGATGTAGAGCTCTAAACAAATCAACAAGGTTTTGCAAGTCAGGAACATACCATCTCCTGATAACAACATCTAGAAAGGTATAAAATTCATCCCAACTACTCAATAAACATATTCGGCACATAGGCTTGCAAAAATGGATAAAGTTTCATTCACCATTGCAACGAGCACACTTAGCCACTTTCATAGTTCACTGTTAATGTCACTGTAATTCAAGCAGCTGTAGATCTGTTCATAGCACCCTGAACAGAGTCAAGATTACCTCCTCCCAACTGCGCAGTGCTTTGTTATAAGGTAAGCAAATGGTACCAAAGGAACATTTTGGACAGTTCTATTCGTCATCATTAAGGTGGTACTTCAAATTGAACTTTACACAGGCCCTATTTTTAGAACCCTTCAGGACCATCGAGTCCAGCTCATGACCCTGCACAGGACACCCCAGAAGTCCCACCATGGACCTGAGAGTGTAGAGCAAATGCCTCTTGAACTCTGGCAGGGTTGGTGCTGTGACCACTTCCCCGTAGAGCCTGTTCCAGTGCCCAGCCATCCTCTGGGTGAAAAACCTTTCCTGACATCTTTCAAACACCCTGTATATTAGAAATGAATGTACTTTTTGAAGAAGTACTACTGCTTTCTTTACCTCCAATTTTTGCATTCCTCAACAAACTTTACAACACCCTTGTAGAATTTTCAGTCCAATAGGTTTTGAACCCTCGAAGAGTACATCCAACTGAACCATAAAGCATTACTGTAATAAGTTTGTAGTGTATCTCAGTATGTATGTATGAAAATAGTATCAGAACCTAATATAAATACAAGGTACTATGTCCAATTGCAATCACAGCTGAGTTTTAACAGATTCTTCTTTAAAATAAAGTCAGGAATTTTAAGTTTCTATTTAATTATTTTGTGAGGACTAATTTATTTTCCATTAAAATCTGTATTATTTCTGTATTTGTTTAATCCAGTGTTCTGTATTTCCTCTCAAATAAAACACAGATGATGCAGTTTCCAAAGCACCATTTTAGTTCTTTCTTCCTCAAACAAAATAAAACCAATACTGTCTTCACCACAAAGTAGCTTTTCCCATACTTTCAAGCTCTGTCATATAATTTGGATTTGTGAAAACTGATGTCTTTCAACAAATAAAACAACAGGAAAATACCTTTTTCTTATTCATTTCATTAACATGTGAAAAGCCTTTTCACTCAATATCAGCTTGATTGATTATTTTCCTTTGATTGTAATTTAAACTTCCAAAATGATGAAGAAACTAAGTATACTAGACATGTATTCTCTTTAGGTTTTGAGGCAATTTCATTAATGAGTTGTTAGCTAGTTTAGGGATGTTGTGTTAAAGACAGTCTTTGTGAATAAACTAACAACTGTTCAAAGGGAAACACTTCTGAGAGCAAAGAATGCATTATCTAGAGCAGTTCCACTGTGACACATCTGAAGTGGATATTAAACATAATCTGAATTTTTGGTTATACTCGGCAAGGTCTATGCAGCTTTTCCTTCCTATGTCTTCTCAGGTCTTTCCCAACCTTTTCATGTTACTGATGTGTGTTTGATAAAAATGTTCTTATTCCGAAGGGCACCAGCAATGCTGGGTAACATTTAGCAGAGCATGTATCATCCAAGTGATTTGTAGGTTACAGAGAGAACAATACCATGATCCACACAGTGAGGCAACCAGGGTAAGAGCCATCCAGGAGCAAGTTTTACTAACGAAATTATTGAGATTTTTGATTTATAAAGGACACCCAGATACACACTGTACTTGGAACCATATAGCAAATGATGACTTTGCATGCTGCATAGATACTGGAGTTTCATGGCACAAGATCAATGCATCAAGATGTAAAAGAGCACCAACTGTGTGGTGGCAACAGAAAATGAGATACATAACTCTCACTTCTTTCCATCTTTTACAACAAAAAGACTCAAGTCTTTTACTAAGTCCTAAACATTACAAGTTCTGTTGTGTAATTTAAAAAGACAAACCACTCAGAAATCACATGAAATTGTGTGCTGTGTTTACATACACGTGCATGTATGACACCATAAAAGTTCCAGATGCTAATTAAGAAAAAACACCCTCAACACAGAAATAGAACCATAGCTTCACAAATCACATCTGATCATCTTTGAGACACAGTTCTAGAAAGAAATAATAAATTCAAATAGGCATCCTCATATGAATAGAAAAGACCATGGAAGCTTTGAGCAGACTAGCCTTTCTTCAGTTTCTAAAGACCCACAAGTTCTGCTTTGCTTACAACAACATCCTTGTAATTTTACAATCACTGCTATATAATTTCTAATATACTGAATATATAGTAAACAAGAAATTATCCCATATAACGCCAGGACACAGTTGAGGTCATGAAACACATAGGACCCTGCCGTTCCAGGACACAGTTCAGGCTTCCTTCTCGGGGACACCACTGCAGTAGTGTGCGGTAGAGCAATGCCATATCCTGCCAAAGGCACCAGGAACTGTGCATATCCTATCTACTGCTCTTGGAGGCCAGAAAAGAACAGAACTGGGCCAGGACAGAACTAAAAAAAGACAACTTCTGTGTTACCAGGAACTGCAGAAAGCTTCTATTTGAGAGGAAAGGAAGTAATGCAGAAAGCCTTGAACTTCTAAGAAAGCCAAATACTGCTATGGCTAGTCCCTTCACCAGGGAAAAGAAAGGAAGAATTAATTCAACCTGTTATCTGCGGTCTGAAATATTACCCTGGCATTGGTGTTTATCTTTTGTGAAACAGCTTTAATGATGCTATTTATGCCTTTACATTTTTTTCTCATCATTTTGCTCACTGCCCTCTGTTGCCACTAGTATTATTACACTTTCAGTATTAGTAATAAAACAATTAGTGTGCCTCGCTGCTGTTTAATGGGTTTGAAACCTCAAGAGTTGAAAATAATTAAGTTGGGTATTTGTGCTAGCAATGAAGTTTGATATTTGATGAAAAAATAAAGAAAAAGAAACCTAACAGAAAGATTCATAAATATTTTTCAGACCACTGAATAACTGAGTCTGACTTCGAGCATACCATAGCAACCCTGTCATTTCATCCAATTTCACCTGTGTCAAACCTAGTATCTTGTATAGATAAGTCCATTATTATAAAAATAGTTTCAGATCTCAAAAATTATAATACAAGCTGCAAGTGCAGGACCTTACAATTGCTGAATTACAACAGAGTCGGATCATTCCAATCTGCTCAAACCAGCTAACCTAAATCCCCCTACCTTGCAACACATTCATCCGAGCTAAACACAGCAATTTAATCTCAAAATGCCTTTCTCACAGAAAGCTAAGAGAAACTTAAAAAAAAGGAAAAGTGATTAGAAAATGTGAGCTGGAATTCAACATAGATGGCAGGTATTTCTACCACTTACTGTTTAAAAAAAACCCCAAAACTTGTAATTTTAGAAGTCTCAGGAAAATTACAGCATCACACCATTAATTTTGAGGTCTTCCTGCCTGAATAATGTACTTTTTCCTCAGCATATTTTCCTGGATAATATAATGCGGGAAGAGGTAAAACTTCTAGGTTTAACATTAAGCAAAAGCTTATCAATGCCGCACCTCAAAAGGTAAAGGTAAATGTAAATATTAGCACTCTCTGTGCAATTTCTTGCAAAGGGAATGTATAAAGTTCTCTGGAGCCAAATGCTTACATACCATAAAAGATTAAAAAAATGCAAGGATAGCTTTTACACAGTAGGAAGGAACAGGAGTGACAACGCTGTGCAGCATTACAGTAGAATTTACAGAGAGAGAAAACTCCTCAGTTCCCTCAGCCATTCTCTGCACTCCCTATAGCTGCCTGAAAAATCTGTAGCATTGCTACGGCTAATGAATAAAATGAACACAGCTGAGGCAGAAAAGGAGCAATAGAGCACACTGCAAAATGAAGGGGGAAAAAAAGAGGGAAGGAAAAGGGAAAAAAATATTTTCTCCCCTCCTTTACTTTCAACATTTCTAACACTTATAGTGGACTTAGGGAAAAATCAGTGAAGAAATGAGGATTAAGACACAAATGAATACAAAAGAAAAAAATCCAAATACAAATCATAGAACCATTAAGGTTGGAAAAGACTTCCAAGATCATTGAGTCCAACCTTTGGCTGAACACCACCAGGTCAACTAAACCACGGCATCAATTGCCATGTCAAGTGCTATGTTCTTGAACACTTCCAGGGGTGATGACTCCACCACTTCCCTGGGCACCCCATTCCAATGCCTGACTACCCTTTCAGTGAGGAAATTCTTCCTGATGTCCAACCTGAACCTCCCCTGGCACAGCTTGAGGCCATTTCCTTGTCCCATCACTAGTTGGCTGGGAGAAGAGGCTGACCCCCACCTGGCTATCACCCCCTTGCAGGGAGTTGTAGGGAGTGATAAGGAAAGCTTCCTTTTACCCAGGCTAAATATCCCCAGCTCCCTCAGCTCCTCCTCATAGGACTTACTCTCTAGAGCTTTCACTAGCTCTGTTGCCCTTCTCTGGACACACTCCAGCATCTCAATGTCTGTCTCAAAGTGAGGTGCCCAGAACTGGACACAAAGGGAATGAAATGAAGTTGCAAATAGAACATATGGGTGATGTAACAGATGTCCACTTCCCCAAAGCCAGGATTGTCCTATAGTCCATTACTGAGGGCAGGAACTGAAACACATGTCTTTAGACCCAAAGCTTGTGACAAGGCATCTCCACCTTCGGCTCACAGTCCCTGTGGAATGGATGCAGGAATGCCTGCTGGGGGAGAGCAGCGGGGTAGGGCATGGAGGCTGATGCTGTTACAGAACAGATACCATAGCAAAAGATGGTTGTCACTCTGACATTAGTTTACTGCACATTACAAAATCAATTCAATATCTTTCATCGTCCTGTCAATCACATTCTAAAGCACTGCAGGACAAATGGATTTTCTCTCTGACAGTGGGATAGGGATCATGAATTCTGATCCTTCTGTTGGACAGTTCAGTATCCATAAATTGTCAAGACTGCAGAAACCACGCTGCATTTTAGTCTCCCAGTGCCAGGAGAAGGCCTAGGAACAGCTACCGAAATACAAGAAACATGATGCAGACATCTCCTTAAAAACAGTGAAATAGTAGTGAACCCTAGTCTACTGAAGAAAGAAATAGTGAAGGGAAGAAATTTGGGTGCTAGTATATCACTGGCATAAAAATTGAAAGCTGTAGTACTGAGTGGGGATTCACCTGTTATGACTCAGAGCCACATTTAATCCTTGCAAGCTCTTCTCACTGAACATCTTAGATTGCCAGAGCCAAGCCTTCTATGCCAGCTAACCTTCTGGGGATGAAAAATTCTAGTGATGCACAGTGATACTAACTGTGCATTTTAAGTAAGGAAAACCGGAAGAAAAATCAACAGAAAGGCAACCCAATATGTATCATTTAATCTATTGTCAATCTATAGTTGCTAAATAACAGCATTGTTTTTATCCTCAAATCTTAACTCACAGTGACTAGTATCCCGTGCATGTACTGCTTCTTGATATGTTTTGACAGTCAGGAAATTGTTCCTCTGCCTGAACTTAGAAAACAATTTCTTTTTTGAGGTGAAAATGTAAATACAACAAAGCACAGAAGAGATAGCCCATTCATCCTCTGGTAAACATGACCATCTGTGGTACATACATTGAGCCTTCATTAAGAAACCTACAATTGCACACATGTATGTGAGTACTGAACTGCTTAGACAACAGAGCCTAATATTACTAAAATGTTGTTACCGTTGTGACAGCACGAGGCAGGCACAGAAGAGAAGAATAAACCAACTTTTTCAAATTGCAGATTTGTCCCAGAGAGGGAGTAAGGAAATTAAGTTTCAGGTCCCCACTCTGGAATGTAGACTGATGCCCTGTAAGCAGTATCTAAGCCTTCTGTAGTTAGTCTTGTGTAATTATATTTCATGTAAATATGGTGCCTTAATCATCCACCCCTCACTTTTGATCACTGCTTAGGGTCTGACTCAAAACTGCCAGCTCTGTGAATATAAATAACAAAATGTCTCCAATAGGCCAGGCAGCAGCTGACTCCAGGGTTTTAAAGGTCAATAATTTCTTTTTAAAAATCAATATATTTGTAACTAGTGTAAAAGCTTCCAGCCTAAAAATGTGCTTAAATGGACAATCCAACAGGGCTTTTTTCCAAGCCACATGAATTTTAACAATGCTCACACTTGTCAGTTTTCAAATTGTCAGAAGGCCTTTTATAAGGGATGGGGAATTCTGAGGATTAATTCTGCTCCTTTCCAGGAAGCCACCACTCCATCATCCCCTATTCACAGCTTAACATAGACAAGGGGTACTATTCAACAACGACAACTCAGGTACATTAAAACAGGAAAAGTGTGTAAGCAATAGCCAAACAATACCATGTTGCTGTGTCAAAGGAAAGCAGGCATGGTGTGCTTAGCTTCCCTGAAAGGAGCACTTTCTTTCTTTTAGCTCACTTTGTTCTCTAGCTATTTCTGTAAGTCATCGCTGTTTTAAAAAAAGAAGGGATTGTCTGTGATCCAAAAGAAATGGTTGAAGAGAATGCTCCCCTCACCCCCAATTTATAAATGTTTGTGCAATAAATAAGGATCTAAGTGAGTGAAATCACTTGCCCTTCCCAGAAACTATTCATTTGGTTAGCTATGATACATTTAATTTATTCTGTGTAGACTTAAACTTTCATATCATAATGAGACACGCTGAAGCAGACTTGAATACTAGTAGTTGAAATAAGAATGATCAAGAAATGTATTTCATTGAAAGGAGTTCAATTAATTTGATTTCCCTTTGTGCTCCATCTTTTACTGTGTCTACAAGCAGCAATAAATGAAAATAACTGCTACCTAAAGAAAAACCTTAAAAGAAAGGTTACAGCTAAGTACAGCTCATACAAGAGCCTACATGAAAATAGCTGTAAGTATTGCCTTTGGTTAAGTTTTTAGACTCCAAGGCAAGCCCCATATGCCCTTGTAAGAGGGGCTCACAGAAAATAGGCTAGGGAGTAATACAGGACCCACAGGAACTCAGTTTCATAAAATTAGGTCAGCACTGGTATAAAATTAGATTCAATGTTCTGCTGACCAAACTGAAAAGAGGAGGAGTAATTTTTAATCACAAATTCTTGAGGGTAATGATATATGTTGCCGGAAGTCACCAACTATGTGCCACAAACGTGCACAGTGGTTAGCTCCTTCCTCTTGCCAACACTGCTAACACTCATTTGAAGTCCAAACACAACTGAAACTTATAAATTAACTATGAGGGACAAATTGTTTCAAGTCAAAACATGAAACACTATTTAGACAAATGATCATACTCTATACTTACACAGAATTCAGTATAACAGTTATCTCCTATAATTGAATTATAAATGAAATTGTCTGATGAAATTGATTGGGGGGAGCTGTAAAACTAAAACCAGAAAAAGAATAACACACAAAATCATAACGTATTTCAAATCACCCAAACATTCCAAATAAATTGGTGAAGTGGAAATAGTAATTATAAAAAAGTATGATGTAGCAACCTTGGAATGTAGTGAACAATAACTTTCAAAAATCAATTCTTACCATGCAGCGTCTCTGAGGCTTAGAAATTAAACTCTGGGGAGAAAGAAACATTGTTTTCTAGTAATGAATGAACTGACCTTGTATTACAGAATCACC
>JAWWMP010000167.1:10405243-10464971 GCA_035047865.1 Dendrocincla tyrannina
TGGAAATAGTAATTATAAAAAAGTATGATGTAGCAACCTTGGAATGTAGTGAACAATAACTTTCAAAAATCAATTCTAACCATCTATTATCTTACCATGCAGCGTCTCTGAGGGTTAGAAATTAAACTCTGGGGAGAAAGAAACATTGTTTTCTAGTAATGAATGAACTGACCTTGTATTACAGAATCACCTGAGTAAAACAACCAGACTGGAGCAATGAGAAAGAAGGCCACACAAAAAATAATGCCTATTACTACCTTATATCAGCATTGCAGAACTATTTAAAAATACTGTATCATAAATGTGTTTGACCTACAGTAAGCATCATTCTGAATTGCAGTGAATTGTATACCTACCCACCCCACCATTGAGTCTCACTAAGGTCACACTCCCTGTGGATCCTTCTCCAGAGGGCTCAGTGCCAGGATTGACTGAGGGAGGCCCTGCTGACTGCAGGATCTACGCCGAAATCCACAAGGATGCCCAGAGGAGTACCTACTGCACAAAAAGTCCAGAAAAGCCTTTTTGTGGATTGCAGTGATGCGTAAAGATATTGAAAACTGCCAAGGAGGTTATAAACAAGATTTTGACAACTCTGAGCCAGAATTTTCATGTGTACCTGGGGATTAGAACAACTAGAAGAAAGTAGGATTTCATTGGTTTGCAGACACAGTTACTCCAGAAACTCAGGATGAGATAATCTAGCCTGAACCTATCAAAGACTTCGAAAAAAACTTTGCCAATTCCTTCAGCATCATGGTATGGCAAAAGAAAGCCTATCCAGTATAAAAGTCTATAAATTATCTTCCTTCGGCCATCTCATATTGATACTAGTTCATGGTATAAATGACAGCTGGGAAATAAGCTTCTAGGCTACTGGCCTGGAAACAACATAGGATGGAGATTTTAAATACTATTTTGAAGAGTGTTTATCTGGAATGGTAAATTCCAAGGAGAATGACTTCCTCTTTCTGCAGTGCTTCTGCAGCACATCAGAAGGTGGTTAATGAATGCCAATGTGGGAAGTACTAATGAGATACTGAACAGTGCTTTGAAAAGATCTGGTGTTTTGCAACAGGAGAAACATAAACCTTTCTTTTTAAATGATCACTGACTAGGAACGTAGTTCCCAGCAAGGACTCTAATGGGATGCGGGAACTCCTCTAGCCTGTTCTGCCATGGCTTTTGAGGTTTTACCATACAACTTAAGATCCAAATGAATAATCACATTATTTCCCTTAGCGTTCTCCAGGGGTGATACAACGGGCACTGGTAATACTGATGCCTTTAAGCTTTCACATCAAACTTCCTGTGCAGGCTTATACCCTGCTGTGCTTCAAATAGCATATGTGAAACCAGAAACAACCAATTACTTATAGAGGGGGCACTAAGAGACAATGGATGCCATAACCAATCCATACAATGAAGCAGCATGCCAGGAATAGCCCTCTATGTATGTGCATTTATGGCACATGTGGCAGCCTTAATGAGTAATGAATTGATAAAATGCATGCTGTTTTGTCACAAACTGCTGTGAAACATATTGTTCTCATCCGTGCTGGGGATCTGAAGTGCCAGTTGTACTTATTTTTGAAAACTTCTTGGATGAAGAGATTGGCAATCTGCATGTGGTATTTTGTGGCTGATTAATTTATAGATTGTGCAAGGTAAGAACTCTCTGACTTACTGAATCCAATATCAATTTTAATCAAACTCTAGTTGCTTGCTAATTTGGAGACACAGGGTGCCACTCTATTGGCTTCTGTAGACTGTTTGCTCTCCCTATACATAAATAGTTCAGAGAAACCTTCTGGCACACCTGTTTCTTTCCAGAAGAATGGGCCTACACAACTTTTTAAGTGCAAACCTCAAGGTTTCATACAAGAAGCAATTTAAGAACAGTGCAGCTACTTGATTTTCACTCCTCTTTTTTGTAAATTTCTAACATCACAGCAATTGCAAAAAACAAACTTCAAATTGAAAACAACTTGTAAACTGAAACAACACAAAATCTAAGAATGACAAAAATCAGAGTATTACTTGTAGAGATCACTGACCAGGTTATGGCGAGTTACAAACAATCCTATCCCATAAGCAGCCAGCAAATATTGCAAAATATGTGTGAACCTGTGCCTAACCCCACAAGGAACTGTGGAACTGAATAAGGATTTGTATGAAATTCTGTTTCAGTATCATGCTCAACAAATTATATTCTGTGGGTTGCTGGGTCTGCTCATTGTGTAAATCAACAAAAGCAGCTTCTGTGCCCCTGTTCACAGTATGCAGACAGTACTTACATGGATCCAGGGAATCTCTGAAAGCCATTCTCCACAGGATAATTTCTTTTTGTCATCTGATGCAGCATCTTTGTGCCCCGACTCATTTGAAGGTGTCTTGTTCTTCAAGTCTTACAGTAACTTTAGAATGAATATGTTCTTATAATTCCAGTTTTATATTTAGAATAATTTGCCCTATATGGTCTGCACAAGGCCATAGATTCTTTCAAGATCAGGTTTTATCCTCTTGTGTTTGCAAGTTTGAAAAAAAACGGAGAAGTTTTGGGTGTGGGGGTTTTTGTGTGTTTTAATGTTTGCTACTTTTTCCTAGATGGCATATTACATGCCAAAGAATGAGCTTCTGTGACAGTTTTCGGTTGGTTGGTTGGTTTTTACTGGTTTTAAGTTAGGCTGCCCACTGAGGACACACACATTCTGGAGCTCCTGAAGCAGAAAAAAAGCAGTTTCAAACCAGGACAATGGAGATTTTTGAAAACATGTTGACTACACAACACACAAATGAAGGGTTATTTTTATGGCTAAGGTAGGCCTTGCTAACCAGCTTAACTAAGAATATGTATGAAATACTTTCCAGAATCACATTCTGGGGCAAATCATAGTGACTGGAAAGTCTAGAAGGGACACTGACAAGAACTGATAAGCTATGAAGTCACTGCTGTCACATACACACAGTGAATGGCTTCATGTAGCATCTAGAGAACCATGAGAAAGTGGGGGGGAACAAAAGGCATTTTAACTGCACACAGTTCTAGTTATTTTTCTTATCACCGGATACTCAAATGGCAGCCTTGCAGTAAAACTTATAAACTTGGAAAACCCTACCAACAGCAAAGGACCTACTTGGTTGATAAGACCTATAGAAACGAAGGAGTAAAAGTTCTTGTGCTCATTAAAACTGCTAGATACAGCTAATTAACAAGGCTATACTACCTCTCACAAAACTACAATTTTCTGAATTCCATGCCTTTCCCTAAACTACATTATATGATTCTGTGAATATTGTACAGACCATGACAATGCCTTAGAAACATTAGCTGATCTTCCCTTACAACTCCCACAGCAGAGACAGCACAGGGTTTCCCATGCAAACACACAGGTTGTGCCAGCCTGCAAGACTGACCATAGGTGTTTTTAGTAACTTGTACTATGATTCCAGCAAAGGATTGCAAGCTCCAATCTGGCCCTTTCAAATGGAGCCATACTGTCTTACCTACATTTTTCTTTAAAAGCACAGCTACAAAATCAAGTCGTCAAGCTAATGTGTATTTACTGGTTTATCTAAGCACTTATTCCACGCGCATTGGCTATGATAAGCCAATTAGACTCTTTTGAGACCTGATACCATCTGTTGAAATCACTGGCAGTCCAGCAGGTAGGAGTGTCTCAGTGCTTCTGGGTTTCACATTTTTCTACTCAGTACTCCCAAACACCCTTCCCAGTGCCAGAATGAAATTGAAAATGAGGAGAGAAGATTTAGTAATTTTCTATTGTGAAATGAGGTATAAGAGACAAAGCATGCATTTGTGTATGTGCAAAATAGGTTCTTGCATTTCCACACTAGCTGCACTTCTGATTTTACCTTGAAGAAATAAAGGGTTTTAGTTGCCATAGCAACCATGTTAACAAATAGCAGCACAGATTTTACAAAAAATATGCGATTGTCAGATTGTCAGGAGTTGGGGATAGTCTAATAGGTTTTTACTAGATTCCCCCCCAAAATACACACTAAATACATCTCTTTTTTTCCTAATTGCACATTTCTCAACAGCAAAGGTTTTTGTTTAAGAGGATATACCTGTATCAAGAGCCTCTAAATTTGATATACCTTATCTTTCATGCCTGAGAAAGGCATCACATGATTGCAGCATTCTTTAAAAGGCATAAACTGATTTGCATTAATGCTTCTCTCAGTGAGCTAACTGGGGGGCTATAAACACAGTTCTTGTCTTCAGGATTACTTAGCAATTTTGCTGCTCAAAAGGGGGGAAAAAAAAAGCAAGCAAGAAGATAATCTTCACACACAGATGGAAAAAGGGAGAGAATGTTCTGCACATCATCCAAAAATTAATGATGAATCTGTTGATTCCTTTAAAAAGCAAAGCTTTATAAAGGTTAAATTCTGCAGACTTCAACACCTGAACATTTCACTTGCATGGGGTTTGTGGTTCATATGCCTTTCTGGAATAAATTACTGATAGTCCACTTCATCAAATATTAACCTTGGCAGATTTCCTTTCTAGAGAGAGCAAATTAGCTGAAGTATAGTAGCAATAACAGTTTGCACTTCTTTAGTCCCTTCCATGTTCATACTTCCTTCAAAGCACTGCAGATATCAGTCAAAAATATTAATTTGAAATATGGCCATATTTTAAGGATAAATAAACTAAGATCCCACCTCAAAGGGGTAGGAAAACTCTGGGGCATAACAAACCATAGATCACGGTAAACATGATTTGATTAACTATTCCAAACACCTAAGCATTTGCTCAGCCTGTTATAAGCCAAATAAGACAGATGAAGTTTCCCAAACAATGTCATATTTAAAAATTTATGGATCTATTTAAATACAACCACAGTGTATGTGTACAGACACTTGCTTAAAAAAAAAAAAAAAAGCCACTAACTTTAGATGGCTGAAGCATCATTTTGAATTCATGTCTCATCTCCTTAGCCAAAGCAATGACTTAGCTCCTGCATTAAATTTGCTTTCCACTTCATGCAGTTATTATACTAGCTCAAAAAATGGCTTCCTTCCAAACTCTTAACTAACACCATGTCAAAAACTGTTCAATAGAAGTGCACTCTCATGACACCTGGCAGCCAACAATAGTAGATTGCTACATTTACACATTTCCACTTCACTGTCCATTTCTACCTGAGAAAGATAATAGAGTTCTGAGATAAAATTATACAGAATTTACAACAGGTAAATTAAATTAAGTCTGTTTTTCCTTATTTTGTATAAACAAATACAGAGGGGAAGGTACTACTCTTCCCACCTAAAATTTCTTTTTACCTCTGCAATAAATCCTGTTTCATTGGGCATCTTTCATCCATATCTGGTTGGTTTGATAAAGTTAACAAGCCATAGGGTAAACTTGTGTTCAGTTGTTTAAGCCCACTCTCCTCCTTTTTACAAAAATGTTACAAAAGCAAGATGAAACAGGAGGACTCATTTCTAAGAGTTTTCTCCCTTCCTCCCCTATTAGCCTCCCAAGTCTCTGTAAAGAGTTAGAGATATTTGCTTTAACATTTTGAAAAATTTAGCAGCAAATATTCATTGCTAGCAAATAGCCACTGGGGCAAATTTCCTTTTTTTATTTCTTTGCAAGCTGTATCACCTTGCTAGGATACGCAGCTCTTATTCCACCTGCCTTTAGAAGTGACTGAGCTCTTTATATGTTTTATATGTCTCTGGTAGGCAGCACCTTGGAGAGCCTGCACCAGCCAACCACACTCTGAGCTTATTTCCATGGGGATTTCTCTCCCAATATATTCTAATTATGCCTGAAACATTTATAGAATAGCTTCCACTTTAAAAATAGCTCACAAGCCTAACACACCATAGAACAGATTCACCTCACCTACACCAGACAGACCCCACAGCAGTTTGACAGCTCTCAACATTATCACAATATACATTTTCAGGATTGCAGTGAAGGACAAAAATATGTCCACCTAATGATTCAGAGGGAATTTAGATAGATACATATTATGCTTTAATTTCATGATATGGGGTGATATTCAGGGTACGGGATTAAAAACTACCAAAGTTGTAAAAACCATGGAATGGATCTTAAATGTCCATCAGCTTAAGCAGTATTGATTTTACATCTTATTAACAGTAGCTTTCACAGACTGGCATTCTTCGCCAGGATTTCTATAAGGCATTTTTTTAAAATTATTTACTTAAAGAAATTGTCATTTTTTCATAAGACATTTAATTGGAAAAGACTGACTTTTTCCAGTCCAGAATGAATACTCTTATTTATAAAAAAACATGCTTCACAATAGTTAGTAGGCCAGAGTACCTAGATGGGACAGACAAGTCCCCATTTCAAAACTCTAAGAAATATTTTTTGAAACCACGTTGCTAGTTTTCAGGAGAGTTTTCTTCATTACATGGCAAGTGAGACACCTTAATTGCCAGAGCCTATCTACTGTATGTTTCAGGTTTAACTGTGGCGTGCACTACATGCAACATTTTATCTGGGTTTCTTAGGAGTTCTAGGTGGTAAACAGGCTGGTTTGGAGGAGAGACAAGATAATTCTATTTACTTTACACATATTGGAATTGTAAGGCAAATGTCTGAAATAAAATCTTACAAGGGCAGGAAGGCCAAACATGTTCAACATATGCAATAAAAAGGACTTTGTGCAGCTGCTCTTTCTTCCATACTTAGTTGGTCATGTGCAGACAACCTCATGCCAGAGTTGCCAGCAAGACCTAAATATTCAGGTTTTCAAAGTTACAGCAGAATGTCATGCATTGAGTAATTTAGATCCCTTGGCAACAGAACATCAAAGCTAAACTACAGGAGGACCAAAAGTCTGGCCTGACTAAAAGTTCTTCTTTAGATGTACCTTGCTCTGCTAGTGCCACATAACATAACACTGTGCAGAGATACCCAACTAACCTAAGTATTCCAACTAGTAAAATAACAGATGTGCCTTAATGTATTCGTCCATCCAGGTTCATTAATCCTTTTGAGAAAGGTCTTGCTAAAATGGCAAAGCAAGGATAGGCATCTCTGCATGACACTACTTTATATCCCAAAGATTTAGAACAGTAGACAGTTTTGCCAGGTTTCATGTTTAAAAAATATAAAAAAGAAAAAAAATAAGCCCTTTGATTTTTGTAACTAATTACTAAACTGCCTGCCCATTGCATCAAGTCATGCTCTATATGAGAAGTCAGTTAGCATAATAATCTTTTTTTTAAATTTATTTGAGAAATATTGTTTTGGTAATTAAGTAAAAGTGCACATGTGGCATGTTCAAGGAATTTTTATTGTGCTTGAGAAAGAGGCCAGGCTAATACAACCATGGAAATTGAACCACTCCATTAAAGCAGAGACAAGTATAGTAGCAGTGCAAGCTGCCTCCACAGCTCTGACAGCCAAATTACATCAATCACAGCCACAAGGGGATGGATTTAAGCATAAGAGTAGCACTGCACATCTACATCCATACACAACTTGGTCTTACCGGATGATTGTTAGGGAGTGCCAGCTGCAAGGTGTGGACAGCTGCCCACTAGTCATCAGGCAGACCCATCAGTTTACTGAACACAAAGAGCCAAATTGCTGACAGAGAGTAACAAATTTTTGTCATAATAACCAGGGGAAAAGAGATTCTTCATGCCATTATTAATCTAGTGAACCCTTTCATTTCATTATTTTAGCAGACATCCATAAGAGATATCCTGGCCTCCGGTTTCATAGTTTATGATATGGATGTGGAAAGCTGCATGTTATTGAATCATGCACAGTCCTGACCTTTGCTGCTGAGAATCTCTAAAGGACACTATGCCATTTGAATATTGCTGCTGCCCAATTTATACTATCCTTATTTCTATGCTACAAGAAAGGAAATCACCATCAATGTTGCATGGCTTCCTGCTATTTCAACATGCACACAGTACAGGACCTTTTGAAGAAGACAGCAATAATATGCCAAGAGAGAGAAAATAGAAATACTAGATTCTTTGACATATTAGCTCATTTTTCATACAACAGGTATTCCTTTCTGAGGTTTTTAAACAGTGACATTAAGATCCTTACTGGAAGCCATGAAAGAGCACAGTAATTTGAGAAGATTTAGAAGTGGAAGTTGAAAGGAGAGGCAGCTACAACATGCCACTAATCTCAGGCTCTCACACAGGCAAAATTCTGAAGTCAGTTACACCCTGGAAGATATTCTGACACTGACCAGCTGGAAGCACCCTGAGCATGGGGGTAGGAGAGCTGGCACAGAAGGGTACAGGGGCAACATGGAATGGCTGAAGACAATCTGAAGACCTGGGCTCAAGTCCCACCAGACCTTGGGTAGGACATTTAGGGTTGGGCTATGAGTATTTCCCTTGGTCATGGAGAAACTTAGCAAAACATAAATGTCCCTACTATCAGTTCATGCTCTTTTTGTCTAGAGCTTGCTCGTTCTCTTACACAAAGTTCATCACAAGCTTAAGCAAGGTTCATCCATTAGCACAAAAGTAAATAACATTAACTGCCCCATGGAAAATATTCCAAAGCAGGGCCTGACACACACTCCAATACTTTAAGCTTTAAGCTAAAATCTGGCACCACTGCCTAAGCGTGAACAGAACCAACATGAACCACTGGTCAGAAGGGAAGACAACGCAAGTATAAGAGCAAGTACCGAGATTATTGCAAGACCTCTGTTCAGGCTGCAATATTTTAGGGGTTTTTTTAATGCCTTCAAAGTGCCAAAAACTTCAAAAAATTTGAAAGAAGGAAGTGCAAGGCAGTAAAGCTGATTGATTTAAGACTCCTGCTTACTAAAAGAAAGGAACAGTAGGAAAGTCATTGCTCAACACAGGAGGCAGGTGTAACAGCTACAATCCAGGGGTAGGTCAGAAAAGGTCTGATTGATGCTTTTTAAATCTGGAGAAAAAAAACCAATATTAAGATAAAGAATATTCCCTGAGAAGGTTATTAAACAGATGGAGGCAGGCTCTTTACTGTGTTCTTGATGGGAGACAACATCAGATACAATTTGAAAAAAAAACAAAACCAAAAAAAGAGTTTCAGATTGGGTATACAGAAAATTCTTTTGCCAGAAAGGTAGCCAAGCAGTGGAATAGGTCGCCCAGAGAAGTTTTGCCATCACTCTGCTTCAAGGTTTTCAAGACCAGAGTAGAAAAAGCTCTATGCAACCTGGTTTGTTCTCACACCTGACCCTGTGTTGAGCAGGAGGTTGAACTAGAGACCTTCCGAGGTCCCTTCCAATGTGATTTCTCCTATGATTTTAGGATCTGCCAAAAATAACCAAGAGGTGTTTATAGAAAAACAATCTATGCATAGGAAAGACCAATGAATAATTCAGGCAAAGAGAAGGTGCATATAAAAGGGAGAGGAAGGATTTACATGTAACTCTTCCAGATGCATATGGATACATATTAATTTGCTTTTGCAATGTATAAATGTGTCTACTTGGAGGGGAAATACTACCATATTTGTGAAGAAAAAAATAAAATTACAATACTCTGTCATCAAAATTGTCTTAGTACAATAACCTCCTTACTAGTGTTGATGATGAATATATTACCCAGACTACTTTTACTTCTTTCTCCAGAGAGCAATGCTTATTTATTTATTTTATATCAGGGAGAACTGATAAGTTTCAATACTAAACTGAATGAATGCTACAAATCTTCATTCTATGTCAACAAGAAGTAAAAGTGAGGAAAACTCTGTCCTTTTCACTCCTCAAAAAATTAGGAGCTATTTTCTGTCCTTGCAATATTTACCAGCTTTTGTCTTCACTATCTTTGTCTCCTTGTGTTCCTTTCACTCAGTGGGTAAAAGGCAAGTTACACATTGTTGCCCTGTGATTCATCCTGAATGCAAAATTACCCTTTTAGTATGACATGTGGTGTTAATCACCATCTTCCTCTCACTTGATGTCGGAGTTGGCAATTTTCTAGCATCTTCACTGTGTAGTCATGTGTACATCATTTCCCATTTCTTCATTGCATCCAAGTATGGGTAGCAACTGCAACTAACCTAACCTGTTTCAAGAGATTTTTTTTTTCCTTTTTACATACTCAGAACCTCGTTTTTAGACAGTCAGATAGATTAAACTACTCTCAATCCCAATGGTTATAAATCAATGCATCATTTAATATGTGGAGGGGCTGTTTGCTTTTCTTCATCCATGTCACTGTATTCCTCCCAGCTATATACTTGGAAAGCCAAGTACATTTTTCCACCCCCTGCCAATAAACTGATTGTTCTTTGGCTCAAACTGTTCAATATATTCCAGACTAGAGCAAGGAACTTATTTGTCCTCAACAGTTTGGCAATGTTCTGATATGTTAAACAGATGCTGTGTTTTACACCCAATTCATAACTACTTATCACTGGTGGACTTAAAGATCATGTACATTAGCTCTTCTTGACTCCCACAGGTCAAGATGCACATTAAAATGTCTCATTTGTTCCTCCTCTGTGTTTGTGCTGTGTGCCAATTCTATTAGAAAACTTTCTTTAGCTCCATTTGCAGCTTTAGGACTTGCATGTACTTCTTGGTGTAGGTTCTTCTGAGCCCCTGAAGTTTCACAGACAATACCACTACAAAATTCCTCTTTCAGTAGGTATCAGTTCTCACCAGGAGGCAAACTCAATGAGAGCTGTGAAAACTGCAAACAAGTAACTCCAATATATGACAAATCTGTGAAGGAAATTCTCAATCTCACAAAAGCATTTAGTTCTTGGACAACTAACTGTCTATGCAACAACTCCCTAGTTCTCCATCTAATATATATCAGCATCCCTGTAGCACCAAGCATAAATGAAAAAATCTATTATGACTTCATAAATATTTTCCTAAAATAAACCCCAACTTCTAGAGCTGCATGCTGTTAGATACTACCTATGTGCCACCCATTCACTCATTCTTCAATTACACAGCTGCACCCTCCATACCCACACCTGCATTCTAATCAATTTACACACCATTCACTCAAATAATAAACAAAATAGATACTCCATAATAGAACATTTCAGCCTAGAAAGTGATACATTTACACAACACAGGACAGTATGAGCATCCAAAATATTTGCATGAACATTAATGCATACCCACTGCAGCGAAACATGGCATAGAATGAAAGAGGATAATGATTCAATATCAGGCTTAGGTTAAAATCCCAGTTGTTACAAAGTTACCCCCATAGAGACGCTTACATGGGAAATTTAGAATGTGGATATTGTTGACAATGAAGGTGCAGAGCAAAAAGATAATATGAAGGAGACTGAGGAGTATACAGTAGGAAAAAGGCAGGCACTAATAAAATATGGTGTAACACAGAAGAAAGAAAAGGCAACCATGATCTGAATAGCATAAAAAATTGTATACATGGTAGTAAAGATTCACTAACTTCTAATTAAATAGCTATAGTTAAAGGATAAGCACAATTCTGTAGAAAACTTCTTTCAAACACGTAGTGACAAGGTCTTATAGTACTGTACCTCACATGATTTTAGCAACAAAAGAATCAAATGAAAAAATAGTCTCACATAATATGGATTTTTTTTCCGAGCTTTCACTCTAAACCTTCTCAGCAAAAAGAACAGCAGACATGACTGCACCATACAGAAGCTTTTCAGTTGTCACTTTGCATAATTGAAATAGGATAATACTATCTTGTGGTCATCCTCCTCCTTCCTTGTCAGTGGCCCTGTGAGCAGCTGTACATAACAGATAGAAGTGGCAATGACAAAAGACAATGTACATGGCCAGCCTGAGAGACAAGAACAGAAAATAGACACCACCTATAATATCTTTTATTTCCTCTTAAAGAGAAAAAAAAAAAAAAAAAAGAGAAAAAACTGGTTCTTTTGCTAAACTTTTTTAAAATTACTAGTGATAGAACTGATTTATAAAGCCTAGAATGTTTCAGGTGTGGTAGCAAGTAAAGTAAATAAAATTTTTGACCTTAAGTGATGCCTAATAATAAAGGCAACATCTTTGTGTAAATAATAAACTGTCATTGGAAAGAACATACAAATAAATATGCACATATAGTAATTTGATAGAGAGCTGTTTTGCTCAGCTTTTCTCCAAATGTTCCAGCATTAGCTAGTAAAGAGTAATTTGATACCAGGCTACTGCCAGCTTTTCATTACTGCTATTTTAATGTCTTTCTGTGCAAGCATGATCTCCAATTTTGTAGCTGTCAGATGTGTTAGGAAAATAAGTAAAATCTTGCTCATGCATGTTGAGCTTTACATTTCAGTGTAGGCAATATGTTCCAACAAGATATACTTGACAAGGGACTATATTCTTTATGTTTTTCAGGGGTTTCATTCATGTAACACTTCCCTTAAAAATGCATCTGCATAGTGTCAATTGTACACTGAAAAAACATGTAGAGAACATACATTTACAAGGTAGTAGTAACTTAATAATTTTAAATCCCAAACCAAAGGGCCTACAACAGATTTTTTTATGCCAATGGCTTCACATCTGCATATTTGCTGACCCAAAATGTCAGAAAAGGCTGCATGAATCCAGAACTCTGTAACTTGCAGTAGCACTTGAATTTAGTCACAATTAAATTTATCAAAGGTAATCATGCACCATATTCCATCAATCCATGCTATCCTAAAAAGCTAACCTACACAGGATCTATACTTTTATTGAGTTCTCTAATTTACCTGCCCCTGCCTGCAACTAAACCATACTGCACTTGCACTTATCACACTTTTCAACATAGCTAGGGTAAAATTACCTCAGCAATAGGAAGCAGAAAACCAATTCCCATATTCAAGGAAAGTGAAATTTAGAAAGATAATGAACTTGGTTATCAAAATCCCTGAACAATTTCACAACTGTAGGTCAAGAGCCCTAGATCAGACAATGTCCTGGTTAGACTGTAGTTTGGTTGCCTGTCTTTCCTCTTACCCAGTTTTGTCTAAATTGGATACTATGCCAAGTAAAACCACATTTGTTTTTTTAAGTTGTCCTTGGTCCCTCTTTGCTGCCAATTGCTTCCTAACCTATGTCAAGCCCTGCAATTTCCCACTAACACTGACATCACCTGGTACTCCACCACAAACAGCAATATTGGGAATGCTGACCTACGAAGAACACCATATGGCTGCAGATGTTTTTAAGTGCCTTGTTGTCTAACCCATCTTACAGTAAGCCAGATGCCATGGTAATAAAATGCTGGATAACATCCAGAGGTTAGTGTATAGCACACTCCTGAAATTCTTCAATGTGTACAGATACCGTAATTTATTAATAATTAATTTTAGGAAAATAGATTTAATATGAGTTACAGCACCAGACACAAATATAAACTAGGATGTCCATTTACAGAGAGAAGTAACTATGGGTCATGCACACATACACATTGTTGATCTCATTCATATTTAGATGTTCCCTAACTAACTCTAATGCAGTGAACATTCATGAAGTTGCATTTATTTTCACTCATCTTTTACTCATTGAATTCCAATTTTTTTTGCCAGTAAGGAGCCAAGTATGAACATTTATGCTTCACTGCACAAACATTTGTGATAAACCTCAAAGGGGTATGTCGTTTACCAAAGCAATCTCATTAAAAAATTTAAATGCATATTCAAAGGAAAACCTTCCCTAATATTTCTCCCTTAGCTATGGGAACACAGAAGATACATTATCCACAACTTTCAGTCAAGCATTTTGATGACCATCAAATTAAATTAAAAATATTTTGTAGTGGAAGATTCTGTACAGCAGCTCACAAACTTGACAAAAGTGAATATACTAGCCAACTTTTTTTTATTTCTTACAAAAGGCAAGGCATATCTTCTTTGCAAGCTCTAGAGAAAATGTCCTTATCGATTATCAGTACATCTCCTTGAAGATTAAAATTACTAAATGTTTCTACATTACAGAACAATTTTCAACACCCTCAAGAGATATCAAAAAGGATATGCTTACAAAGAGAGACATTTTATTCCTCTCTAAAGACATGAAACATATTGGGAATGTATAGAGAGTAATTGCATTTAACATAATTGGCTAACTATGCCCATCCTTCACTACACATCAACATGAAACCTAGGCTTTTAATGTCATTCTAGGTTATGTGTTTGGACACAGCCACAGGAAAAGAGAAATGACTATGATGATTGGACTGGTTTTGATTTTACTCGCTTATTTAACCTCTATTCATTGCATAAACAAAACAACAAGAGAAGCCTTCAAAGGGTAGGTTGAGGGACAAATCTTGAAGACTGTTGAGCATTGTAGAAGGCTTTATTGAGTGAGCAACTCGTACATCTCTGGGAAGAAAAATGCCCCTCTAGAAAAAGTTCAACTTAATTAGTAGATCAATGAGTATCATTATATCCTACAATGAGAAAGGACTGACTCAGTAAAGTATGAGTTAGTTTCACCAGTTAAAGCACCATCAAGAACACTGAGTCCATAAAATTGGCTTGGAGTTCTAGGAGTTGCTCCATATGAAATATTCAGTACTTTCAGCTGCCAAGTAGAAATTGTCTCTCTTGGGGTACTTTACACACTTCCACACATGAAAATAATAATGCAACCATCCTATGCCTATGCATGATCCCCTTTATAAATGCAATGCCTAGGACATAATCATCCAACCCCTGTTATCTCAGAAAGTAATTGAACTTTGATCTCGTTTATTGATTTCTATAGAAATGTGAAGTGACTCTTCAAAACTAAAAGCTAGTTGTTCAAGGAAACATAAGACTAGAGGAAGAGGCTAAAAAGAAGTCCACAGGACCTATATGCAAGATTTTTTTGCAAGTTTTTGGAGGCCTATTTGTTCTAAGTACCTACCATAATTGGGAACAGATGAAATGGCTGTCCAGAAGCCTTTGTCTTAACCTGATTTAATCAGTGTGCATTCCTCTGAGCTCACAGGCATTGGTTCATTCCTTTCAAAGTTTCTTTGTCTGTTCTGGGAATTTGGAGTCTGTCCAATCTGATTAGTTCATCGATAAAGGTATAGAGGACAAAAGAGTTTGCTGTTCATTCAGCAGCTCTGGTTATGTTACTATCATTGCCACCTTCATGCAGGTCTCCTTCAGAACTAATTTACTAGTTTTACTTCTGTAGCTGAGAGTATGGGAAAAAAAAAAAATCAGGCATGCACCAATAGTGTTAATTAGAAATAAACACAACATGCCCCACTGGCCACAAGCTGCTTGCAGAAAAGGATATGGGTGAGGATGACTGAGTATTGTACTGTCAGTTTTCTAAAGAAGGAAACATCTCATTGGAGTCAGCCAGTGGTATTCTGGCCCTGTGGAGTCAACATCCTGACGCTGCCATAGGTTTTACTCTTTTCTGCAACTCAGAGCAAAGACAAACAGCATAAGCATGGAGGAGACAAGTACAGTCATGAGATGAACTGCTCCAATACTGTGGTAACAGAAAACAAATAACTGTCATAGAGACATTTTCCTGGACAGAAAATAGTATCTTCTCTAATAGAGAGGAGGATCTATTAAGGAGAATGTTAACTAAATATAAAAATAATTAACCTCTCTTTGAACTAAAAGCAGGATTTAATAATTTACTAAAGGGTATAAGTCTACCTAGAAGAACACAAGGACAGAGCATCAATTTTCCAATGTTGACACTGAAATTTGGCTGTGCAAAGTTCACAGTACAACCTAAAAACTGCAGTAATAAGAATAAAGAACGGTCTTTCAGAACTTTTCAGATCACAATTCGCATGTGCAAATGATGAGATCATGCTAGCCCTACGGCAAGAGCATGACAGTAACCAAGACAACAGCACAAATGCTTCCTGCAAATTCCTCTTGTTAGAGTGTAGAGAATGTGGTGACCAGCCTATTCTTCCCTTCAGACAAAGCCCAGTCATCTATATTAGCACAAGATCTCATTAAGACTAAAGCTTGTCTCAGCTAATTAACATTAATTCTTGCTTTTATCATGCCCAGTTTTAGTCAGCTGGTGCATGGTTAGAGGCTCAAATTGGGGCGCAAAAATCCATAAGTTGCACCTCAATACTCAACAGAAGTAAATCTCAACACATTCCCTGTGGGAAACTGCACAGAGTAGAAATACGTGTACAAGAATGGGCCCCTACCAATATATTGACCTAGCACTGATACTCTTCTGCTGCACTGTGTTGTATTCAATGGAGCACTTAAGCATACACATGCTTATTCCCCTTTATTTCTGTTAGATCTAAATGCACAGTTAAGTCTTCCAAGTTTGTAGATCAGCATTGCATTTGAAATTGGTTGCCTTCTTTATAGGAAAGGATGAAGCAACTCTTTCATGTTAACCAGTCTTGAGCTGTAGCAACTCCAGCACAACCTGAACGCATTTCTAAACTTTGAAATAGCTTTCATTAAATTCCAGGGCACATCTGCACTTATTGCTTTCTAGTCAGTTGAATGCTCATCTGTACAAAACCTTCTAAGTTATGTTCATCATTACTTTCAAGTTCACAGCTGCTCTAGCTTCCTTACACATCAGAACGACCTCATTCTTCACATTCACTTGTTCTTTCCATAAATAAATTGCTCAGGTCACATAAGTTCATTTCTAAGAGGTGTCTTCCTTTGGAAAGTGTCATAACACGTCAGTCACTCAAACCAGTGATGGTCTTCAGCTACCTAATTCTTCTTGGGCTGTCTTAGCACACACCTTCCCTTTGCACTTACTCACAAGCTCAATCTAAAGGTTACTGAAGTAAAAAGGGCTTAAGGGAGCCTTTTCCTTTTCGGCATCCTTTAGGATGAGCTATACTTTGTGATACAAAAAATTACATTCAAGTAAACATGCTTCTGTCTACTCTGCTGACCAGTCATTAACAAAGGAAAACTAATTCTTCTTTTTTGAAAATGTAGGTGCTAGCTGGAGTGAGCATAAAAATATTTCTAATAATTATTTTAAAATATTGTTGTTATTATCTTCTGTTTAATAAACCTCAGCACCAGAACAGGACTTATTTTAAGAAGAAGGGCTACAAAATCCACCCACCCAAAATTTACCACAGGCATGTGCACTGAAAAGACACCATAAGTTTGGGACTCAGTTCTTACTCTGAGTTCTATATTTTATGGAGTCACTGTGATAACCCAGACATAGGGAACAAAATACCAAACTTTGATTTTTTTTATAAAATAATTTCCCTTTATAGTGATTAAATTTCTCTATCAAGAGCTAATGATTATATTACAAAATTTCACAACTGAACTTACTTTATTGTGTGCTAAGCTACATCTGAGCTACTTAAGTATAGTTGGTTATATGATTTTGAGAATTTCTCAAAAACATCACAAAAATACCTATATTCTCACAGCAGGTTTTATTGTAGAAATCTTATCACGATTTTATAAGATGGTGAAAAGAGCCAAAATTGAGGTTGGTTAACTAAGAGGGCATCCACTGGGGGAATCATATCGTTGCCATTGTAACTGCACAGCCATTCTTTTTTCCTCCTTTTATTTAAAAATCAAATAAACTTTTAAACAGGAAAAAAATCTGGACATAGACCATTGCAAGTTTGCAAACTATTAGATTACTGCATCCTTGTGTTTTCTGCCCTGTGATGGATTTAGGGAGATAACAATCATACAAGTTCATCGGATGCTAAAACAGAGAGTATATTGGTTCTTATTTAGCCAAGAAACCTGTTGCTCATTTTAATTTTATTGTTTTCTGTGATACTATTCTGCTGCATTGCAATTAAATTAAAAGGCCCAACTGGCAGACAAAATACAAGAAGTTATTGCACTGATACAACCTATTCTGGGAATTTAAAAGATCAAGACTTTCTCTGCATGCTGCCAGCTTCCATAAGGAAATCATCTACAGTTCCTTCCGTAATGAAAATTTGCATATCAAATACTCATTAACAGTGGAAGTGGAATCAAATGTCAGATAGGATATGAAGAATCCTAACTTTTAGAAATTTAATAAATTGGGATTTCTTAAAGAGAATGTAACAGAAAACAAATACAATTTTCTAACATGCATGACATATCTTAGAGAATCCACTGTCCCCTCTACTCTTTCTTGTTTCAACATGCTCTTCCCTAATGTATCCAAACTGCACAAAATCTAACCTATATCATTTTAACTATCTTATTCTGTTGATTAAGTCTGCATGCGCATTCTTTTATTATGATATTATGATATTGCAAAAGTTCCAATGCTGTCAACCATTTACCTAAGCTAAATTAAATTTAAGTATATGGAAAAAAATAAATCTTAGCCTGCCTCCATTAATGTTGTGTAAGGATATTCCAGTTATTAACAAATTTGTAGACATATTAAACTAACAAGGTCACATGCTCGTATTATATCATTAATAGAATCATCTTCCTTTTCTTGCATTAATATTGAAACCATTAGACACCTAATCATCAGATTGAATTCCCTTCTGCTCTTCAGCTGACTTAAACTGACTTGTTCTAGTTGTTACTGCTGAAACACTGCACATACAATCTGTAACACTGCCAGCCTTATTGGAGATTTTATAATGGAAAGTTGTGATTTTTAGATCCTGAAATGTACAGACACATCAAATATAAGATCTTTTCTACATGCAGGTTCAAAATACAATTTACTAACAGCCACTTAAGAAGGTTGTGTATGTGGACAACTATAAATAAAACTTTTATATTTATATATATTTTACATGTATCTAGTCTTCATTTGGCAACTGGTGTACTAAGAAATACGTGTTTAATATTTTAGCTCTATAACACCCAAATTATTGCCACTGAACCACAAGTACTAGCTAAATGCAGGTTAACTTTCTCTAGATCAAGAACTGGCCATAACTGTGAATAGTCAATTAACTACAATTAGCATGAATGGGTTTCTTGTCACTATAACTACTATAAATTCTCTGTTTATCTTTTACCTGAAGCACTGAACAGATTACAGAGAGCACAATAAGGAATTTCTGAAGGCAGCCAACAACCAGCACAGTGTGTCACCCACAGCAGTAAATCATTATTCTTTATCACACGTATATACCCAACCACAATTCCATCTGTAAAGTACAGTTGAGACCTTTGAAGAGTCCCATGTTAACTGTGTAATGGTTTCTGAAGGGACCATTTGAGACAATCTGGGCTAGGTTTGTCAGAATAATGGCAGGGAATCTAAACACGCCAGACCCTAGCTTAGCACCCCTCATTCCTCCTGGCAGTGGATTCTGCAGAGATACACTGGTACCTTTTATTCCTGCCTTTGCAAACCCCATGCTGTACAGATGTCTATGTGTGAAAAGCATCTGCTCCTCACTTCTATTCTTCATGATTCACAAGAATTTAAAGACTCCCTATGCTCCTCACGATCCCCTACTTTTTCCAATAAATAGAGAAACATGCATTTTTCACCTAGTGACCAATTCCCTGCTAAAGGAATGGTAAAGGGGGATTAAAGAAAGGTACATCATTTCTAAATTACATCATTAGTGTACAAAGAATGACCCAGAATATTCTCTGCTTCTGAGACAGCACATACAACAATACACCTACTGGAACGGTTTCAAAACCTTTCAAAACCTTTTTGCTTTAGTCTTATTTTCTCACAGATAGCATAGGCACGTCAGCTGTTTTGAAGCCTAGGATAAGTACAGTTCACTTCAATGACATCTCCCAGTACCTTTATATAGGCTAATTACTGTGACAGAGCAGAGATTTTGGCAACAGAAACTAGAACTTTTAACAAGAATTTTCTAGTAAAATAACCTCATTTTACAACTGTCGTGATTTAACCCCATGCAGCAGCCAAGCCCCACACAGCCACTTATTCACTCCCCCATCAGCAGGATCAGGGAAAGAATCAGAAGGGTAAAAGCTGGAAAACTCATGGTTTGAGATAAAGGCAGTTTAATAGGGAAACCAAAAGCCGCACATTCAAGCAAGGCAAAACAAAGAATTCATTCACTGCTTCCCATGGGCAGGTAGATGTTCCACCACGTCCAGGACAGCAGAGCCCCATCACACGTAATGGTGACTTGGGAAGACAAATGCCATCACTCCAAGCCTCTCTCCCTCCCCATTTTTCTTTCCCCCATTTTTATATTCTGAGCAGGTTGCATTATGGTCTGGAATATCCCTCTGGTCAGTTGGGGTCCCTTGTCCCCTCCTGTGTCTCCTCCCAACCTCCCAAGCACCCCCAACTCCCTTGCCAGTGTAGCAGTACCACAAGCAGAAAACGCCTGGGCTCTGCGCAAGTCCTGCTTAGCAAGAACAAAAACATTTCTATCATTGTGTTCAGCACAATTCCAAAACACAGCCTCATACCAGCTACTGTGAAGAAAATTAACTCTATCCCAGCCAAAACCAGTGCAACAACAGAGCTTGAAGTCCTCAAACGCCCATGAACTCATGATAATTATTTTATTCAATAATATAGCAACCATTTTGTAGGTCTATATATTGTTCTTCACACGTAACAACCTTTTGAATCAATATGCTATTAGAGTGTCAAAAATATTTTAAGGATCAATGAGCTATAACTCTTGCATTGCTGTAAAATCTTTATCTTTTCAGTCAACTGTAAGCTGACTTTACTTGTTTTATTTCTTTTCCTTATACCCTAGACCTTCCTCTGATATGACACTCACGGTCCAAAACAGACAGGAATGTCTATGTCAGCTATAACAGATGAACAGTATATTCATTTACGCTTTGCCATGTGCCAGTTATTTACAGTCCCATCCTAATTCTTCCCCCAGCTTTTATAAAAGTGCCATTAGCTAATATTTGAAAAGTCACCTTGCTTCCAAGCTCAGGCCTTCATCAACAGCCCACACCTCAAAAAAGGAAGAAAAAAATCTTTGATATCAAGTGCTTCTATTATTACAGAAATTATTAACAGGGCTGACAAAGCTACCTGTTCATTGCCACAGGCGCTGCCTTTCTGAGGAATGCTGTGCACTGCTGCAAGATATGAATAAGAATTGTGGAGGAGAATATTGCCATGGAAATACTTACAAATGCCTTCATGTCTGAGTCACACTACCACAGGGAGTTTCCAGCTTGCTGGGAATGACTCAAGTGTTCACTGCCCAATTGCAAATTATATCCCAATTATGTCTGGATTCTGAAAGTATCCCCTTTTCTCATAAGTTTCTCTCAAGCTGAGCTCCACAGCTCCTCCTCATGAAACTATTGTTTTTATTGGGTTTGCTTTTCTCTTCTTTTCTCTAAACAGATCTGATGGAAGTCAACTTCAAATACAGATTGTTAGAGTAAAACCAACCCTTTTTCCCAGGTACCTTTTGATGCTAACAAAGATCAAAATTTTACAGAAATGTTCCCTGCTCTTCAGTTTCTACATGGACATTTACAATCAGACCATCGTGAGAAACTATCATTCCCTTTCAACACATACATTAACTGTAGGGCAGTGGTGTGAAGCTCCATTTAGTTCCTTCATCCCTTCAATGTAAATTTATCCTTTTGTTGGGACATAAGTCACCAGGTAGAACTTGAGAGTTATTTGTGTTTCTGTGCGGTAAATTTTGCAAAACTAATGCACATTTCATGCATTTTTCTCATCTAATATGCTGTCAGTTTCCTGGTCTTTCTGAATGATCCAGGCTCAGTGGGCACTAAGTATTGCATTTTAGACTTATCATATGGATTTTCCCAATAGAATCCTCCTTTGTTTTCAAGTCTATGGAAGTTAAGTCTTAGCTTTTACAAGTATTTTGTCTTTATCAGCATAATTTCACTATTATTTTTTCAGTAAGGTGTAGATTCTCCTCACTTTGTAAGAGCAAATGGGTAAATTATCTTTAATATAATGAAGCAAGAATGACAACATAAAGGCTAATCCTTTGCAGACAGTAATGATTTGTAGTACAAACTTCCAATTTAACTGTGGCTGTCAAGAGATAATCAAGACTACATTATGAGTTGCTAAGCAGACCCTTCTCAGTCTGTCCTTTGGACAAGCTGTAATAAGTTACATAACTTATGAGTAAGTTCTCTAAGCAACAAAAAAAAAAAAAAAAAAGACAATTCAAAGAACAGTGTTCTGTCACCTTTACAAGATTATTGCATAAACCCTGAATCTGAATTTATCTCTGCACACTTCACCTCAATTTAGAGTCCCTGGATGCTATCAAAGCAATTATAATTGGAAGCACAATAGCTGTCATTAGGAAAGGCAGAACTGCATGTTATTGATCCACCCATGCCTTTGTCCTATCCCTTCACTGACAACCTGTCCCCTTCTCTTAAGAGTGCTGTTGGTGATAAAATACTTGTTCACTTAATTACTTGCACTAATGATAAACCTCAAGCTTCAAAACATGCAACAAAAACAAGAGACTAATTAGATATTGAGTTGTCTTTATCAGATTAAGTTCAGTTAGTCCATGCTTGCTCCCATTTAATTATTTCATCTTTTCTTCTTCAATGGAGTTACCATCCATTGAAAAAAGTCATCTTTTAGCCCCAGTATAGTCAGCCATTTTAAGATGTTATCTTTGGGAGATGTGTAGGAGATATAAAGCTGAAATGTTTTCAAGCCAAATTAGAGGGGCAACAAGATTATGGTGTTCTCAAGAAATTTGAATCTCTCCCTGATCAAAGGGGGAAAGCACAGGTATAAGGAAAAATATTATTTCTTTTAAAATTTAGTAGTGCATTATCTGTCTTATAAAATTATTAGAACTTATTGATATATTTTCCGATCTCTATAGAACCACATCAAAGCTTAAGTCTTAACTATACTGCAAAACTGTGAAACCATGATGTGAAGACTTCACTGCTGTGACACTGGCATCTCCATTCTCTTCCTGTTCAGTGTTGCAAAGTTATCTGTAACACACCTCATCCTTATGGCATTTTTCATACAACCAAAATGCTGAGACTTTCAGAAGCAAAGATATTCAGGTTCCTGCAAAATAGTTCATTCCAAATGAATGTATAGCCTTGTAACAATGGGTAAAACTCCTTCCACAAGAACAACGTTCCCACTTAGTCACTAACCTCAGATTTCCTCTAATACTTGCCTGCTCACAGAATTCCCACTACTTCACAGAGAATGTTTTTCCTTGAAAGACAATCTACTGCAGAATGGCTTCCAGCCAAAAGTGTGGGCCACACCAGGCCAGCTTATCCATTTTTCAAACCTATACAGTCCTCCAGATTCATCCTTTAACCATTGCACTGTTTACGCAACCCTGTGTCCTGAGGCATAAAACGCATACTCTTAATTTCAGGTGACAAAAGCAGCACTGGCAGGCCTGCAACCCTGCCATTTTAAACATTTGGAATGTAAATAATTAAATTTAAAAAAAATTGTGATGATAATAAAGGCAGAAGTCATATAGTACCCACTAGTAAACTACACTGAGGGCTTTAGATCAGTCCAAGGGAACTGGATTTAAGCATTGTGGGGAAGAGCTTCCTGTACCATCGAGCTGGGAGATCATTCCATGAGGGAGTACCATTTGTCAGTAAAGATGTGGTTTTGGTCCTGCATCTGCTTGATGCTGTCCTTTACTTGAGTTTTTTTGCCTACCAGTAGCAGGGGAATTGTGCTCCAATTATGAAGAAATAAGGGATTAGATTAATGGTTCCACACCATACACAGATTTAGGAATTAGCTGCAGGTCTGTCACCTGCTGAAAACACCTATTGACATTAAAGGGAAAAATTATGAATTAAAAGAGGAAAAAATGTAAAGAGTAACACGGGAAGAACAAAAAGCAAACAGGGTTGGAGTGTGCTGATCTGCTGTATGCCATTGTTTCCCATCAAATACATATCAGCCCTATTTACAGCACCAGCTTTCTTAGAGTCCACATGATGTGATATACAAAAAACAATCCTGTGTTTATTCATGCTGACATGGAAATAAATATTCTTTATTATTTTTTCTGTCACTTTAGAGGAGTAGTTCACAGTACTATGTTAATAATATTATATGCAATCAAAAAAATGGAAAAATATAATCCCTCTTTAAAACAAATAGAGCTTTCTCACATAATAGTCTCTGCAAGACTAGGAGGTAATAAGTCCCTTCATATAAGAATAGAGACTTAGATTACAATGGAAATAGATTATATGAAAAAACCCAACCTGTCATGTGTGACCACAAAAATATTTCCACAGTTAAAGAAGAAAACACAAGAAAGGTATCAATGAGGAAGACTAAAGCACTTGGAACTACATCAGTATTCAAAAAACACTGTTATCTTTTTCTCTGTTAAAACAGCAGCCCGAATAACTGAGAGCTCTGACAGCAATAAGCTACCCCAAGGGACCATGCATACACCTGTGAACAGCAAAGGTCTATGTGAGTGTTCTTTGCTCAAGTAAAGCCAACCGCATGAAATTAGCCATTAGTAAAATAAAGTTAGTTCAACTCAAATTCCTTCCTTTTCCTTGGATTAAGAACACATACACGACCAGCTACCAGGCATCAACTCACTTCCATCTTTATTTGCATGTCTGCACTTTATCCCACTGAATTAGATAGATGGAAAAACTCCCAATTAACAAAATGTGATAGGAGTAAAAAGGTTTCCCTTGGGAAAAAAAAAGAAAGTTAATGAGTTGAAAATGGAGCATGGTTCCTACCTTAGACTTCTTTAAATGTGGTTTGTGCAGTGAAATCTGACAGATTTCAGAACCTCAATTCCTTACACTGTATTTTCTTTATGATTAAATGTTTTAACTGTCCCTATCACAGAAATAGCTCTTTTCAGGAGCTGCCCTACTTTAGGCATAATATGCATATGTGGCTCTCTTGAAAACCAACACCACTTCCTTTACCTAAATTTGTTGTTATAAACAAACACATCAAACACTGGCTGAATTTTTTTCCGAGTTAGAATCTTTTAGGGTTTTGCACAACATCCTTTCACCTATCCTGCTTTATAGTCATACTAGCATAATTAATACACTTTTTTGGGCTGGCAACAATAGGGATTCCTTAGAGTTCATAAAATACAGCAAAAAATCACCTCTCATCAGCAAACATTTTAGAAACCTTAACGGATATTTCTATGGAAATAAAAAAATAAGATTTGACAGTAACTAACAGACATGTTAGAGGGTATGCCTTAAAAAGACTGCCTACAACAACTTGAGTACAACTCAGGAGAGTTAAAAAAAGAAACAAAAGCAATCCCATACCAAAAAAAACACCTCCCCTCTAAGAATTTGGTCATAATAAATGCAAGCAACAAATCAAAAACTGCAGAAAAAGGATACAAATTAATTTTGTGTCTCACGACCAAAGCTGTAGGGAACAGTTTACCAGAAATTCAAAGTCTGGTTGAATAAACCCCTAAAGGCTCACTTGGAAAAGCTTGAAAACCGACTGGCATTTTCCCATCAGGCACGGGATGAAAAGCAAACCTGAGAGCTGCCAATATTTATCTCTCTGCGTTTGGAGACTGTGTTTTTTATCTGTGGAGGAAACCAACTGGGGAGGGGAGAGGCAGAAAGGCTTTATGAAACCAGAACAAACACTTTACAGTTCCATTTTTTCCTCACAAAGATTTCCCTGCTGACAGTAATTAAAATTTTTTTAAGGTTATGCACTTGGAGAGTTTGTGGTTTTTTTTTTTTTCTTAAATAGCTTATTCACCACATGACAGATTCTGTTCTGCTCAGTGCATTAAATACAGCAGGATAGGGAGAAAAAGCTTACAGGAAGGTGCTCTTGCTGGGCGTCCAAGCATAAGGGTAGGAGCATAATTTGAAAGTCAGAAATATTTGAAAATATTCAAATATGCAGCCACGACATGGCTCAAAAACACTGCACAGCCTGACAGTCCTTGCTTAACTCCTCACAGTTCCTGGAGGACACCTAAAGGGACTGTATAGCATACCCAGACACCAGCTCCATCAACTCCAGAGCATGCTTCCACAATGGAAGGGCTCTAACACACAAGCTGTAGCACATCCTACTAGAACAGATTAAAACACTAGTACCCAGACGTCCTTCATGTTTCTCTGCCCTCTCACACAGAAGCATTGCAAGAATGGTAATTGCATAAATAGTGAAACACCCCTCATTTATACCAAATCAGAGCCTCTTAACAGATTGATCCTGCAGGCTGTTCTACACAAGCCACTCCCCGCTGACTTACCCACCCTCACATAACTGGGTAGCAATATCAAGGCATTCTACTCTAGATTTTGTGCACAAAATATTTGTGTTTATACAACAGGAAGGATATTGGCCAAAAAAAAGTGAACTCTCACCATGACAAAGTTTACTATCTGTTTACTTAGGGGGATTTCTAATTAGAAAAACTAGATGACTCCGTGTGTGTGCTAACCACCAAGAATTTAAACTGGTGACTGGAGTACCTTAAACAGATCACGAATAGAGGGATGTTTGGAATAAGTATTAAAAATCCCCCAACCAACAGTCTGATGTTTCTCCAAGTTTTCCAAGACTGTATAACTTGGCCGAAAATCTTGTGAGGAAATGTTAGTATTGTCACTGTATGTATTAGTTTTCATTTAGTAAAAAGAGATCCATGAAATCCCTGTTCTGCTGCAAAGCAGAATCAAACACAATTTGGTTAATGTGTCACCATACACATCATCACCACCACAGCACATGCCAGAAAAATTAAGGTTTCTCTCTAAAACATGCTTTGATCTAACCAACACAGGTGACAGATGAATGTTACTCTGTCCAATTTACAACACGTCAACTGGAAAGACAATTTTCTGCTTATTGTTGTGACTGAACAGAGCTCACCAGAAACTATCTGAAGATACAGGCATCATTTGAAGGCAGAGTTTTTTATTGCTAAATAATTAAATATCAACACACACCTTGGAAGAGGTGCAACTGAACCCTCCACTAAACGGCTACTGAAAAGCATGATGAGGCTTTGACAGACTCAAATCATAATCCATTATAGTTCACAGAGTTAAATCTGGATTTTCTACAGATTTTGACATGCAAAACTCCATTTTAATTAATGTTCAGTGTTTTTAAAAATAATTCTTAGATTTCTCAAATAAAAGTTATGAGCTATGCAATCTGTAATTTTAAATTTAATTTAATCTACAACCTTTCAGGTATGCAAAAAGAATCACTGAAAGGCAGGAAAAATACTTTAAAGTGAATTTTTTTTTTCCCCTCATCTATTGTATCAAAAAACGGTGAATGCCTAACCATGTACTCACATTAAGCTACCTTCCACACAGGTTTTCATTTCACCATCAGTATCACATATGTTGTAATGCCCAAGAACTGCTCAAATGCTAGCACAGAATATTCTTAACAGGTCCAAGCTCCTCTATGAAAACAGCTTTTCCTTGGTTTAACAACGTTGCCTTTTATATAAAATTTTCCAATACCTTTTCTACACATAAATTAGGCTGTGATTTACATGTGTTACATAATTATGTAAGTGGGGAAGCAATCCCTATTGGAAATACTCACAAATATTCAATGGAATGAGTGCAAAATGAAACAGAGGCTCTAAAGCCTCGCTCATTGTTACAATTAAAAGAGCAGCAAACACACTACTTATATTTTGTATCATTCAGCAAATACTGATTTAACAGACCCTTTTTTCTGTTTGTCAGGTATAAATGACTTCCATTATAAGTTCTTGAGGCCTTTCCAGGAAATTTAACTTGTTTTTTTAACTGTTGTTAATTTGTCAGAGGATGATAGGAGAAACAGAGTGGAAAGCTGCAAAAAACCATCACACCAAATCTTAACTGGCAGTACAGCCCTGAGATTTAATAGGAAGAATTTCAGGCTGAACAATGGATTGGAGGGAATTGGAGATGAGAGAGGAGAAGGGTGCGGAGGAACAAAAAAATTTGATTTCTAGTATTGTGCCAATTATCTGTGAGCTAACTGCATAGATTTGGATTTTCTTCCTTTTCTTTTTTTTCAGTTTTAGCTGAAAGAGTAAAAAAAAAAAAATACAACAAAACAAAATGAAAACAGATTGTTACAAAATTAATTATGTTACAGTCTAAGTCGGAAAACATCTTACCCTATAGAGATCAATCGTGGGTTTGAAAAATGAGTTTCACCATGTACTTTTCTAAATTACTTCACCCTTCACAATCTTGTCACATTGACAAGCCACAAAGTACTAAGGAATTCATCTTTGGGTATTAACCTCTTCAATGGGGGGGGGGAAACAGATAAAACAGGTAAAGGGAAATTCATATCTTTTTTGCGAGCAGAATACAGAACTTATTACTTAAGTAATAAGCACAAATCCAGCAAGCTTCTCATGAAGATGAGTTCAATATTATTACCATAACACAAATGGGACAAAAGCTGGAAATATTGGGAATATGACTATTTTGTGATATTGTGAAGATACTCTGAGAAAGTCACGGTTTACTTGCTTTGGAGAAATTGCTTCAGCAGTTTGATGCAGAAGTCCATTCTAGAGAGAAGTCAGCTAGTGTACAGTTATTAAAAAAAAAAAAAAAAAAAAACACAGAAAAGCAAATTAATTTAAAAAGGAGCCAAAATCAAATTCTAACCTTCCAGTGTGTAGATATGAATACTGAGAAGATTAAATAAATATATATTTTAAAAAAATTAAAATCAGTGGAATACTTCAATAATGTTCCCAAATCATTTGTCTTTGACCAGCTGTTCTCTGTGTTTCACAATGCAGTGGTTTATAACTCACATTGAAAGAGCATTTAATTATGAGAAGTGATCTGGGGGTTTGCTACACAGTCATCAGTGAAAAGAGAAGTTGAGCAAATTAGGCAATCTCCTGGTTGTAATCAATCATGAACATGAATTACACAAAGCGTCAGTCACAGAAGGCAGTTATTGAGAACCCCTCCAAATGATTGAAGTTGATTAGACACAAATGTTTTCAGTGCCTTCAATGAAAGTTTTGAACATTCAGCAACTCAAAGGGTCAAGCCACAGCTTTATGTAGACCGGTTTTTCCATGTACATCACATCAACAGAAAAACTGCACTGCAATTAGTACAATCACTACTGACAAAAGGGAAAGGGTATAACTAAGATTAATCAACACGTTTTTGTGTAGCAATTTTTGTCAGTAATCTGCATCTGTTTGTTGTATTCTTGTTTCTTAAGAATTGCTTTAAGTGAGAGTGGAGGAAAATATCTGTTTTGTGAAGGCCACAGTCAAATCTGATTCCATGTGCAAGACCTTTAGATAAGCTTATCCTCAGTACAGTCTGCAGAAAGTGATAAGAAGGACCTTGCTCCCTCTGTTCACATTCCTAGTATATCACTACTTGTTTTGTGGAAATTAGCTCCTGATTAGATGGCTTAAGAAACAATTTCTAGGTAATGTGACCACACTAGCTATCAGAAGCTATTTGTGTTCACATTATCAGGACTTAAGTTTTCCTCAAGGTCTTTATAGATAAAAAATCAGCAGTATGACAGTCTAATAAAATCCAACAAATCAACCCAATCAACTGTTTATAAATAGCGAGGTAACATTTCCTTTTTTCTGCAAAGCCTTTTCCTATTCCTCCCTGCAGTGAATAGAATTTAGATTGGAGCACAGATTATACTGGCACTTCTGTTTTATCTTCTTTTTCCCTTTTTTTTTTTCCAAACAAGATCATCAATCTTAAGATTTAGGTAGGCCTAATTTTTTTAAAATTTTAATTACAATGTAACACTCCACAGCACTGACCTGTAATGACAACAGCATGTTTTGAAGCAAGAAGTTATGCCTTCAGTCTCTAAAACATTTAGCACAGCACCATATGTTGCAACACTTCTCCCTCTAACCATGAAACCGCAGGATTGTCTTCTCCAAGATAAATCTGGCTCTGTGTAAATTAAATTAAGAGGTGTGTAAATATTTCTTGTTTATGTATTGATTTCTTCAACGGGCTTCTTATTTATCCTTATTTTTTAAACAACTGCTACCAGGGGCAATAGAGGAAAATCTCAGCATAATTGGTTCAAGGAGTAGAGCTTTCAAACCTGCTGGTTTTTTAAAATGTAAAAGCTTTTTGGAAGAGAAGGAACAGCCTGACATCAGTAAAATAGGAAACATCAATCCAATAATTCCCTGGTTTGAAATACTGAAGCAGAAGAAAGAAAAAGAAAAACCTCAAACCCAACCCTCATGCTAAGTCACCAAATCTATCACAACCCAGCATTGCCTTTATTGGTTATGAGTTTTACATCATGTTCCTCTCCATTTGAAAAAAGCTAAATCTTGCTAATGCAGAGAAATTAAGTCTATAATTGATAAAACTGACATCTGTTTCCTTCTGATCTACGAGGCTGATACTCTCACTACTTTTATTTCTAGTCTTAACCTCACACTTGCTTGAACCTTGTTAAAATAGCTGCCAATTTCTGTGTGCCAAATTTGTGGGGGATCTTTTTTTCCTTTTTAGAGAAGTCATCCTGAGTCAGAAATACTTTTATTATTATTGAAGTCCTTCCTAAGGTTTAGAGTAGGGTTTTTTTGTCTTGTTGATAGAGCCAGGATTTCTTTCCAGAACTCAGGTCATGCTACCCCTGTGGGTTTCATTGTTTGGTTGGGTTTTTTTTGGTTTTGGGTTTGGTTTGGTTTTTTTAAGGCAAGATTTGTCCTTGCATGATTTCTCTTCTGCTTTTCTCCAAAAACCACTTTAAAAGGCTCATAGTTCTAGAAAATAAAGTGATAAACATTTAAGTGATAAAATTCTTTCAAATTTCCTTTTCAGATAAATTTCTGCTATCCAGATCACAAATGCCCCAACACACTGGCTCTTCAGAGCATAGGGCTCAATTCTTAGTTCTCCCACTGCATTGATGTATCACCAAGAACCAACCATTCCTCTTTATGCTGCATATATCTGAGATTTAATATAAAGGAAAATGTGTAACTACAAGGATTTCAAGAGCTCTACACATAAGTTAAACACTATTTTTCAGGTATCAAAATTATGAGAATTTCCCGTATTTGTACGGTCAACATTTATGCATAAAAAATGATGGCATGTTGCAAAATGTATGATTTTGATTTCAATACACTAGATACATCATCAGGAGCATACATAATCAGAAACTGATAAATCAGAAAATAAAATAGTTAAAAAAGATTAGAAAGTGAACTCTTCCAGTAAACTTGCATAGCTATTCTGTTCCCTTCTCTTCCCTTTATCCTAGACACCTTTGTGCACAGTATACATGAAAAAGATTAAGTGAGGTAGTGTTAGTTATTCATCAATATTTCATGTCCACGGGTAATTAATTTCATGACTCTCTCTAGTGGTAGCAAATTGCACTACTGCTCTGTATTAACTGTCAGTTTTGCTTTGGAAATGGTTTTATTTACCGGTTACTGTAAAATGAGTTCGTTTGCTACTTGCATTCCTATAGCACATTTGAAAGTTAATTACAAGAAGGAACTAAAGCTAGTGAAACAATAATTCAGTGCTGTTGAACAAGGACAGGCCATTTGAGAAAAGGCGTTTTCCAGCAAACTATGATCCATTAACATAATAGGAACCGCAAAGCCAAGGCACCATTTGTCACCACTGATAAATCATATATTTATATTGAGAGATAATTCAAGAATGATGAGAACAAACCACAGTTAATGGTTTCTCAATGATTTCTCAAAAGTTTCTCAATTAGGTTTAGAAAAGGCGTGAGATTCATGCAGTAATTCACATTCACCTAATATTAGCTTTACACATAAATCACACGAATACCAGACAGCCGTTTCCTCCAATACCTCACCCACAAAACTAATTTCTGATGTCCAGATTGTAACGATGCAAAATAGGCTGCTTCAGGATGAAAGTACAAAATATGAATGTACTAACTGAAAGACTCTAGAGACTTGAGAGTCTTGAGATCATATGGATTTATTTGGGATTCAAAAGACACGGACTAAATTCTAAGCTTTCCTCTCTCTCTTTTCCAATGCTACCTTTACAAAGAATATAAAGCCACTGTCTGCTTAGATCATTGAACTTTTCTGAGGAAGGACTGTCTCTACCTACTGTATTAAGTCCCCCAAGTAGAGAAGATAAATACTGAAATCAAGATAACTGCAGATAGCAATATAATACATGTGATCAATGTCTACCAGTCTTCAGGTACTTGCAAACTATCTCACTACTCAGACAAAAGCTGGAAAAAAAAACTTTTCTAGTCAAGAGAGGAGACCAATACACCTATAGCTGTTTAAATGGCCTGCACCAGGAGGGGGTTTTGAGTTCTTTTTGCTTCTGCTTTACCAGATAACAATATGCTCATAGGATTATAATTCAAATGTTTTCCTACTTGGAACACACGTTGCCACATGAAGACAGCAATAAGGTATCTGGTGGTGGCAGCAGCACAAAGATTCCCCACAAGTCTTTGCAGACCCTGAACTCGACACAGCATGTCAAGGACTGAGCAGATAATTCAGTCTCACTTCCTGTTTATTTAATGAAAATTTTAAAAAGCATTTGCACACAAATATGCTTGCATGAATCTGTACTTATGAGGGAACAGTTTAAAAGTTTGCTCACCAAAATCAGATTAACATAGGAGACTGTTTGTTACACTAGATACACAGACAGAAAAAAATTCATCCACGTCACACTGTATTCAGAAAATATATTTAGCACTACTTCTGAAACAAAAATCAGGCACAAGGAGGAATGTGATACCTGGTGTGTTTTGAGAAATGAAACTTTCAAAGGAAACTTAATGGCCTACTGCAAAACTATTATCTTGATTCAGGCTTCAAAACTAGAAAAAGTGTGGAGTGCAGTTCCTTTTTGGGTGTCTCCTACCTCAAGTCTGATGACAAGAAGTGGGCCCAAAAAAGCTACTGCCAGCATTTCTTTGGCATGACATGCACATAAAACGTTCACAGTGTCTTCTTTGGAAGATTAATGTGTCAGGAAAGGGCAAAGGCACTTAATTTGCTAACCTCTTCATGACTACAGTTCAAGAGACTCAGCAATCCAGGTCAATCACCATATATATAACTTGGCTTTCAACAAATGCATGCTAGTTTTACATTGTTAAGGGATTAATATACTATAACTCTGATAATGACATGACATGAGCCACTTAGCTTCATCTATATCAGCTGCATACAATGGTATATTCTTCACAGCCAGAGGATTTCTCCCTTCTGACACTATATAGGGATTTATTTCATATGGTATCATTTGTTGTTTTGCATCTATCGTGGGAAATGAGGTTTATTAAAAATAAATATCTTCAATAATTTCCTTTTTGATATTGCTGGAGAAGAAAAAAAAGGGAAAACAAACTCCAACAACTGACGGGTCAGAACTATTAGCAAAATTAATTTATGGTAAGAAGTTATGTCTACCCCAAAAATCTACCTTTAAATCAGTGTATATTACAATGGTGCACAATGATTATCTGTTTTGAAAGAGCAATATGTCTCAAACATCTTTTAGCCTTTATTCACTGCTCATTCTGACATGCAAGCACATGGTTTAGTAATAGGATTATATTTATATCAATCCTATTACATGACCGGATTACAGTTCCTGATCCCAGGGATGCTTTTCAGCTCTAACTGGAATTTTACATCATGAAGCTTTAAGGACCGGCAGTTTCTGTTGGTGAGCATCTTACCTTTGAAATATTTGCAGGTACTAGTAGATACTGAATAAGATAGCAAAGATGTATATAGCTTGCACATACATGCTTATTGTACTAATTTCATGAGTTCTCCTAATATAATTTACTTCTTTTATATTGTTGCTGTATTCTTATTAGTCAAATCAGGAAATTAAAACTGACCTTTGGTTGGCTATGTTTCATGAAGAACACACAGGGCACTCCAGAGACAAAGTCTACAGTGTCTTTTCAAAGACTTTTCTGCTGTGATAAAGGAATATTTACCCCTTCTTCATTTCAGCCCTCATCTTGCATATTTAGAGTTTATATTGTCTCCACCTTAGAGAGTTATCTTTTATCATGTCAGAATATGGTCTGAGTCCTTTTATGTCATTTAAAAGGGTCATCAAAGTGTTCGTTCATGGAGCGTGGAGTGGTAAGAAAGGCCTTCACTCTTGGAGATTGAACAGATAGTTCAAGTTCATTAAATTTTAAAACCTCAGTGCTATCAGAATTGTGTTGTCAAAATATAACAAGTGTAAAATGTCTTACTGCTGTTTGGTTTGGCCCATCTGGAAGGCACCACTTTGCTACAAGCATCCTATTAATCTTGCTGGAGGATTAATTTTTACAATGCTGCAGTAGTATACAGTCATGTATTTACCTTTATTGACAAGAGTTAAGGAAAAAAATCAGCATGATTACCAGGAGAGCTTTGCTTTTACAAACTAGTGTTTTATTGTGTCTATGGTTCTATATGGAATATACCCTGATGGTAACAACAGGAAAGCTGATGATAAATCTTAGCGTTAGTCCATTCTGGGTCAGTATAAAATATAGCTCCAAACTGAGGACAAGGACAACTCATTATGTGTCATGAAAAGACTCACAATTAATTGCTACCTCTCATATTGACATCATGCCCATCTTTTCCTCCATAGCTCAGAGAGAAAGGTGGTACAAATGCTTTTCTCTTTAACTCCAAGTATTCCTTATTGCAGTGATATTTGGAGAAAAGAGAAGAAAACATAGGAATCAGAAGCACAAAAGGTACAATGTGTGACAACTTTAGTATCATGAATGTTGATACAGTTAACAATTAATATGTACTACATAAATAGTGATAGATTTCAAAGCTTATCACAGCACATTATGCAAACACATATTCTGCTACTGTGGTACCCAAGACTCCTTGGTTCTAGTTTTCATTAGTCTAAAACTTAGCTAATGAAAATGAGCTAACACAGTTTAATAGGCACTCAGTCCTAGCAGAGAGAGGGATCAAGCACAATCTTCTCCTATCTCAAAACAATACTCCCTGAGTAATCTGTAACATACTCAATTGCACTTTGCAAGCCTTTCAATCTAGAGTAAGGAATAAACCTTCAGCATTTCAAAGGTACATCCTTTTAAAAGGCCTATGGTCAAGTTTCTGTCTTTAAACATAACACATAGTGTCTTATGGAGCTTATGCTTCAAATTTTGATGCATTTATGCTTTGCTTTGGAGTTTCATGAGATTTCTTTACTTAGTTACATCAAAGAAAACTATAATACAAAGTGTTACACAATTGCTTTTCAGGTATGTATTAAAAAAAATTATCTTTAACGCTAGTGACTTGAAATTTCTAGTTTTGCCTTATTGTAGAAGTGTAAAGGACTCAAAAAGAAATTTAAAAAACCAAACAGTTGATATTTTTCTTCATTTAGGTGGGGGTTTGGGGGGGGTTGTTTGTTTTTTGTAGTTTTCTTGTTTTGGAGGGTTTTTTGGTCTTGTTTTGGGGAGGGTTTTTTTTGGTTTGTTTGTTTGTTTGTTTTAAGGAATGGACAAGTTCTGCAAGAATTTGTTTGGTTATTTGATATAACCAAAATAATAAATGGTTCACACATCCAAAGTGTGGGAAATCCACACAAAAAGAACTCGATTGAAAGTCTAGTGGAATAAAAAGATCATTTGCTTGTGAAAGTACTGAACCTTTCCCAGCTGAGAAAAAAATGGGACCACACTTTCCCGGAAAGCAGTGTTCTGGCACTCCAGTTCATTAACATATTTTAGCTCAAATTTTTCCTTAAATATTTAATCACATAAAATTCAGAAACCAGACTCTTCTTCTGAGTTCAGGAGCATTTGTTTAAAAATTATCACACTGCTGTTTAGATGTGGACAAAATTTGCAGTCACTGACAAATTTGTATATCTGATACTTACAATATGTTGCCAAAAAAAAAAAAAAAGTTGGTGAGCTGGGAGATCTAATTGTCTGCACAGCAGTCTCAGCTTATGTCTGCGTCCCAGAGTCTCAAACTGAGTTGGATGTATGATATGCACTGCAAGATAGTAACTGTAACTTGAGAATTTAAAAGCATAGAATTGGGTCAACACCTTTTGGTAAAAACTGCTTATAGTGCAGAGCAGTGAGGAGTCATGATGACTTGCCAGATGTGATCCTGCTAACTGTAACACATTCCCCATATCAGCACTTAGTATTAATCAAATGCTATAAGAAGCTGCCTGCAACAGCATTCTGCAACAGTGATTAATTAACTAGCAGGTTTTAAAGAGAAACAAGTCACTTTTTCAAGGCCTAGAGTCTCTAGATTAAAAACTTGTAAGTACAAATGTAGGACTGCAGCATGTCAGCTGCGCAGCTGATTGTGTCCATCGTGAATGCCAGAGGTGCATGTCAGGCAAATTAAATGTTCTTTCACTTCACATCCAGAAGTAGAGCAGAGCAGCAGCACTACATGGTGGTGAATTGCCTCTGAAGAGTCAAATAATGATAATGCTTGGTTTTCTGTAAAGCACGGGCTCTCCAGCGAGAGGAGAGAACCAAAAGTTGGTAACTAGTAGCTAATGCCTTTAATTTAGACCAAGCTTTTAGCTAAATTACATATCAAAAAAAAAAAAATTAAATCTTAGACTGACATAAATGACAATTATCTCTCGCTGAAGTCTGCAGGAAAACTGAATAAGCATTTGACCTTAACATATTGCTGAGCAGCCATATTCTACTGAAAAAATATTGTTAACAGAGCTATATCCTTTATAATTTAAGCAAGACGTACATGTTCTAAAAGCACTTCTTATTGATGAAGGAAAAAAAGTCATGCTACATCCTGTTAACAATGAACCATGCTAGTTCCACGAGTTAATCACATATCTGGCTTCACAAGAAATAATAGTATTGCTACAAAATGGCTTTTTTCTGTGAAATTATATCATTCACAGTTATACATGTTCATCATAGCAAACACTAGCTGCTTACTAAAATACCCAGGAATGGTCAGATTTTTATTAAGTGAATAAATTAGAATTTGGAATAAAATTTAGTTAAAAAAAATTATTGCAGTTCAAGTTGGAAAACATTCCATAAGTAATCAGAAAGGGGAAAATATAGGATCTATATTACCAATCATAGGTATTAAATGAGGCATCATTTAAACAGGCAAAGACATAGAAAGCTGAAATAAATTAGAAGTGCAGACAGGGAAACCAAGTGAAAAGAGAAAGGGATTCTAAGAGAAAAAGGAAAGAGAAAAGAGCTTGAAGTAGGATAGAAGTGTTCTCTTGGGAGACTGATTTCCAGATTGACAGTTGTCACCAATGCAGGAAAAAACACAACTCCTGGGGCTGCTTCATTCCAGTGCAGAGTGGGAATATTAAGGGCATGTGACTTGTTCCTAATGCAGGATTACCTTTGGCAGCCATTGCCTAATCCCTGACATGGCATTATCGCATGTCCTTATCTAGTATCTGACAAGCACAAGAGCCACACTCAAAGTCATGGCTCATAAGCCCCACATCTTCCCCAAATTAGGGCATCAGACACATCCAGACTTGGTTCATAATCCATTATTATTACTGTAGTTTACAGAACTGTGGGCACTTTTCAACCAGCCATGGAAGGGATGCAGTAGCATATACAAATGCAGCAGCCATAGGAATGAATTATCTTTTGAATGCTCACATTCCTTTAACAAGCCCCTGAATGAAGGACACGGTCCTGATTGTTCTGAAGGCAAGCAATTAGGGGTTTTGAATACATTTTTAAAAAATGAGTAACTGAAGTTTGCTTTGTAGCAAAAGCATCAACCTATGCATGTTCAGTGCTGTCAAAGATAGATACCCAATAGGAAGCACCAATCTCTGTGTGCACTATTTAAACCGCCAGTGATTGTGCTATAATCTTTGTATGATCTTGAGGAGAGTCGATTCCAAAATGTCAATTACATCTCAAAAACATCAATTACAACTCACACTGATGATACATGAAGTAATACGCTTGCTACCAGTGATTACAGAAACTTTATCTGTAAACACAGAGCATATGGTATAAAATTATTTTGTAAGACATGTACCAGCCTATATAGTTCCTATTTGCCAGAGTGGAAATAACCAACAGCAACCAGAAGAACAGAAACCAACTACAAACTATGCACTTATGTTTTCAAATTTAAAATTTTTACATATTACTAATATGTGAACATGGAAGAAAAAAAATACAGTCTCCAAATAAAAACAAAACAAACAAAACCCCAGAACACCAAAACACAACCAAACCAAAAAAAACCAAGAGGCAGGAGAGCTTTAAATGTAAGATATAGCTTAAATACATGTGAACCCACTGTCACAGAATTCAGTGTCAGCATTTCTACAAACCCCTAAAACTAGAAACTCAAGTTGGCACAACTGCTGTGGCACAGCTAGGCAAGTACTACTTGCAGAAGAGTTTGAGCAAAGCTGGCTTGCACACTGTGACCCCCCATCCTCATATTCCCTTCTCCTACCAGTGGGAAGCAATAAACCTGCCAGGGTTAGGGCTTTATTTGACAACACCAGCGAGCTTGGCATTGGCATCAATATGTTTCGCAGCAAAACTCTTGGTAAAATCTCTGCATGTCAGAGAGATGAAGTGTCAACATACATGGGGCACTGCCCCACAGTGAATGACTCTGCTGCCACGTGCTGGTTCTTGGTCAGGCAGAACACGCACTGTCCCACCTGTCTGACAGTGCCAGTTGACAGCCAATGTGGTAGGTCAGCACCCACCAGATTAAAGGCCAACAATACAAAGAACTGAACTTTGTCTCACAGATAGCAATCTAATCTTCATATCTCTTTCAGTACTAGATCAGGGGATTCTTGAAGATCCATCTCTGTAAATATCACATTGAACCTAGGAGATAGTGAACTATTCTGACACACTTTGATGCACTTTCCTAATTACTGCTTTGTACTCCTGGGTCTTTTACCAACTATCATCTTGGTTTTTATGTTTACAGGGACATATTTTTATACTTCTCCTAGTCCAAAAGTGTTTTCACAAAGTAGAAGTGCACAAGAACCTTATGAGGGAGAAGAAAAAAAGGCAAGAAAGATGTCTTTGCCTGCATCTAACACTAGTGTATTTCTCCAGGGAAAAAAAAAAAGTAAGAAAAACCAACAGCAAATCCTCTTAATAATCTTATTTAGATACCCATTTGTGCATGTAACAAAAAGATTAATTTTGAAAGCTGGCCTCTAGAACATGGAACCACACTCACAGTGCACAACTTGAATGTTAGCAGCCTATTTACCCCTGGGCAACACATAGCACCGTAAGCAACCTCACTGACCTTGCTGGCAGTGGGTGTCACACTAGTTGCTCAAGGTATTTCAAAAAAAATCAAATCAATTAACACTTGGAGCCAATAAGAACTCAAATTTTTTTTTCATGGAAATTATGACAATTCAGAACTACTTTTTAGGTCACATGCAGCATATCAGGATTCTCAGACACCTTTCCCTATGACAGTCAAAATCCATTTCCCTTCTGCTTGTTAGAAAAAATAATTTTTGAATGCTATGACGTGTCAGAAAAGACATCAGTTACCATGGTATGCCACTGAGTATATTTCATCTTAATTTCATTTTCTAATAAAAATTAATGACATGACTATGTACAGATTATATTTTCATGATTCAAGTGTTTTATTTTGTACCTGAATGAAAGAATTTGACATTGAAAAACTGAAACCTATACTGACAAAAATATTGGTGCTGACTAATTCTTGAGTAGAAAGCTAGTGCTATTAATATTTCATTTTCACAGAGGGGAAAGAAACCAAAACCCCATCATAAGAGAAACACAGGATGTTGAAAGTTTTCCTTTTTGTCTGTTCATTTTCTATGGGTGTGGTATTTTTACACCCACTCCAAAGATCTGTTAGCTTCTGGTTATCACTAGTGTGTACTTAAGGGGCAAGACAGGACTGTTTGGGGCATGACAAAGCTGCAGTGGCAGAGTTCTTAGAGGACAGCTTTCACAGAGACTGCTTAGCCTGGGCTCTGCCAACCATGCTTCATTTCTGTCCAAGCAGCCTAGGCAGATAAAACATAGCTTCCTATAAATAATAAAAATAGTGATGCAATAATACATGCAGACCAAATATTAATCAATCTGAACATAGTATCACCACAGTGATCACAGTATGCTGATCACTTATCACCATAGTATCCTTGCCTGAAAAAAACTCCCAAACAAATCCATATACTGAAGTCCCATTTTCCATTCCATATGCCGCCAGTTAGTTGCTAGGCAACCAAAAAATATCATTGTGCATATAAATTAGGCATGGGCAAAGAAAACACAAATACTCAAAAGAAATGTTTTCAAATTCTGTAAAACTGACCTCTCCTGAATGGTTCCTAGGACTGACATGGCCTGAGCTAGGCTTGCTGCCAGGTGGTCCCAGGCAGATGAGGGTACTGGTGTTCAGGAGCACACAGGTGAGAACACAGGTGAGAACACAGGTGAGATAGTGGATGAGGGGGAAAACTTATTGTCTCTTCTGCAACAGGACAAGCTCTGCAGTGAAGTAAAGTTATTCCAAGATGTCCATCATGTAAATGTTACATTTTGGAATAATAAGGTTTACCTCAGACGAGTAAAAACATTAATTGGAAGAGACCACTGTGGTCACAAAATCTAATGTCCTGGTCACTGAGGGACTGCAGATCAAACCAGCCACAGCTCTGCCTGGCTGAGGCTTTGCGCATTTCCAGGGCGGAGAGTCCAGAGCTCCAGCCAGCAGCCTCTTGCAGTGCTGAATCATCCATACAAGGGGAACTCTGTTGAAGCCTTCCAGGAAGGGGATGGGATGGCCCCATGCTGGAGTTGAACCATAGTTTTAAAGATTAAAGGCCTGGTATCCTATTGCTTGTCTCTAGAGACACTGACTCTCCTTAATTTGCTGTAATGCTGTTGTTATAACATTTACAGTTGGTGAATTAAAAAGGCAGACTTACAAAACTCTCGACTTCTAGAAACTGGCACTACTTGCTATGATTGAGATATTAATACAGGTTATCACAGAAATTGGCTTAATTTCCAGTTAAACTGAAATTAATTTTATTCTCATCTCTTTTTCACCTTTCCCTACAAATAGTCTGAAGATTAATTCTGAAGATGCAGATCTGAAATATGTATTTCAGTAAGTAAGGAGAAAATGGATTTGATCTGCTTCTTCAAACAGGCCAAGCAAAATCAGTTCTCTATAGATCATGTTTTTAGGCACAGGACAAAGAAAACCTGTCGGTTTCACCTGTGAAATTATGCACACTTGAGCATGCACCTCACATGGTGAAATAACCATGCAGAGCAGCAATTTTGATTTGAAAACATTCATCCACTGTTCTTAACACTTAGTTGAAAAAGGGAGAAGAATGATATAGTTTCCACTCAATGCTCAGTGCTTCAAGGATAGCAGCTTTTTCACTCCTGAGCGTGAGAGAAGCAGAATAAAGAAATAAAGTACTACATGGAATTCTCTGCATTGATCTTCACTTGCATTCATTTTGTCTGCGTGACTCTATTCAGTGAGGTGTCAGCACACCATTTTCATCTATTCATTCCCTCTGAGATACAGAATTATCACAGTCCTATTCTAAATCATCCATAAACAGCACAGGGCTCACACAATCTGTGAGGAATTATGTTCCTATCTTTCAAACTCTAGACTAGCAGACCTCTAGAGATACCACCAATTAAAATTCAACTCCACAACTCAAGATATGACCAGTCATTAATATTATACTTGTCCACTTCAAAAAGATAAAAGAACTATTGCTATTTTTAACATAATGACAATATTTAGACCTCCTATATATTAAATACATGTAGATCCCAATATAACTGTGTTTTTTTGGCTTGGTTTGTTTGAGGGTTTTTTCCTAAAAGAAACCATGACACTATTAGGAGAAAAATTGTGTATTTTGTCACGAGGCTAGAATCATGCCATGACTACAGAAAATTATGTGCAAAGATAATTAGTTCCCACAGACAAAAACACTTGTGTGATTTCTTTAAAATATGTGTGGCAAGCACTTACCATCTATTAGGTGCACATCAGTTCTACCTGAAACTTAGGGGGGAGGTTGGTCTCTTCTCCCAAGTAACACGTGATAAGAGGAAAAAAGTCACTTCAGGGAAGGTTTAGACTGTATATCAGGAAAAATGTCTTCATGGAAAGGGTTAACACGCATTGGAACAGGCTGCCCAGGGAAGTGGTTGAGTCACAGTGCCTGGAGGTATTTAAAAGATGTGTAGATGTGGTCTCAGGGACATGGTTTAGTGGTGGACTTGGCAGTTCTGGGTTAGGAGCTGGACTCCATGATTTTAAAGGTCTTTTCCAAGCTAAATGAGTCTATTATATCAATAGCATGTTCATCCTTGAATTGGTGAACACATTTGAATCAGAGGACATTGCTGCCCCAGGCCCACCAGTCTTCAGTCTAGTCAGTTTCCAGCACAGGAAGCAGCTTCTGGTTCCAGACCTTAATAAACAGCTCAAATAAGAGTGCCTGACACTGTTGTATGCACGAGTTGCAAAGAATACTTCTTTCTTTCCCAATAGCTTCCCAAACAATTTTCACTAAGAAATGCTTCCTCCCATAATTGTATCATCTCTCAGCATGCACCACAAATAGCCTGGACTTTTTTTGAGCCTCCCTGCTGGAGCAAGCCTGCAGTCAGTTCTCACCCTCTTCAGCTACTGCTGAAACAAGAAACCCCTCCTCAACTCTGTTATCAGTCTAGTCTAATGCCAACAGCACCTTTAGTGTTTTCAAGGTAATCTACACAAGAGAAAAGTAATTTGTCATGCACACTGACTGACATTTAGCTCTCACCACACAGGCAAGAAAATCATCAAGGCAAAAAACCTGTCTGATGTAGCACAGATAAAATAAAGCATGTCAAGTGAAGAATAAATTGTATGCCAAAATGTTGAGAGAGACAGATGTTTTTTCTTTCTAAGACATCTGCAAGAGGAACGTAGTATCAACTGAATTATAAACTTCCTAGGTTAGGACATAATAAGGAAATGAACTTATATACAGCAGAGTGCCTTCAATATAACAGAATCGTCCATGTATCAAGAAAAGCCTTGTTTGTATTTTTGACTGCCACAGAGTGCTAGAAGTTTGAAAGGAATAATCAGAAGAGACAGCTCTGCCCCAGAGACTGCTGTGCAGATTAATTTGCACTGAGTAATTACCTAATAAATGAGGTGTGCCAGTTGATAACACTGACCAAGGAAAGGGTTTAAGCATACAAAGTAACTTCCAGAATGGAACTGGGCATCTCAGAATTGTGTTTGTTCTGACAGGAAAGACCTGTACTCAGATGTACAGAGTACAGTACATCTTGACACCACCTTTTGATTCTGTTCTTCCAGGAACTTGTTGACAAATTTGTAATAAAAATATTATTATTTTCCTTAGCAAGAAATAACAAACTATTTCCCCCACAAGCAGTGTGAGAGTAAATAGGACTACAAGGGAGTAGAGGAGGGACTACTCCTCCATAAGGAATGGGAAATCCATACCCAGTACTGACTGCATGGTACAGACAGGTTGCCAAGTGTGTTTGGGGATTCACAAGAGCAGAGAGCACCATTCTGCAAGGAAACATTTGAGAGCTAGTGAGATTAAGAGCAGTTATCAGTGGGAAGTTCTTGGCAAGAGTAAGATAGCCCCTCTTTTAAACAACAAGCAACTAGTGGGGAAATACTTCATGAGTCCAGGAAAACCATTATGGGCTATAAATCCTCTTAAAAATTAAAGCCAAGGTCCGTCTTCTTAAATAAGTCGTCCTTGAAAGAAGTGAAGCAAAGCTAACCTAGAGTTTGTAAGGCCTTTTAAGACCTACAGAGCAATAACGTTTTAAATCCTACTAATCTGGTATTTACACTAGTATAAATAGCTACCACATCCCTGTTCATGAACAGGCATGATTCATTTTACTTCTTCCACTCCCCCTTCCATTTTTCTCTCCCCACAGGCATCTACTTTATTTCTAAGTGTAAAGGGGTTAGAAAAAAAACCTGAGAAGATTAAGAACTAAAATGTTAGTTATGTAACAGAAAACACGAACAAAAGGAAGAAAAATCCCAGGATAAGAATAAAACTGCAGGGTTTGACCTAGGTTATAGTTCAATTCTGCAACAGTAATGCAAAGACTGCAGACTATAAAACTGTAGCACAGTATTTGCAGTACTGGTAAGAGCTGCTTTCAATATACCTGATTTACTCTATCACTTAAACCGTCAGTTCTACAAAACACTTAAGCATGCAATTAAAGGTATGCTTAACTGCTTTTAAAGCAGTTTAGACACACTAAATATTTGCAGAATCTGAGGGGTCAGAGCCAGACAGTCAGCTGCCTCCACTGCTTCAAGTAAGACCTTATATACTTCAGATTAAGATCTGCGTTTCTCTACTCAGTTTTGATCCACTGCAGCAAGGAAAGCTTCTATTAACCTTTTCATGCACCAAAGGCAACCCATATCCTTAAAAAGAAAAATCAAAGAATGTTGTTTTGCATGCAGTATGAGAAAGTCCAGAGAGTACAAGGTCTCTTGTAGGAAAAGAATATGAAATTAAATCAATGTAGTAACCCTTTTTTCCTGATTTATATTAACAGAAAGCAGTGTCCACCTTTAAACACCAGTACACAGCACCAGTTACTGTCTCAGTCTCAGTTATTTCTCTCCCTCAGCAGTTAAAAGTTAGTGATGGTTCAATATTTTTAATTTCTCTTACCTCCTGAGGAATGCAAAGCAAGAACAAGGCACATACTAGCCACATACACACACCTAATTCAATCCTTCTAACTATAACGTTATATTAAAAAATAATGCAACAATTAATAAAAAAGTGAAGTGAAAGACCTTGTCAAAAATATATTCTTTTTGACTGAAAAAAATTTGAAAATCTTCAGTGACTTCATTTCTATTATGTGGCATGCCATGAAGGATCTGACAAAGACAAACTACCCGAAATAAAGCTCTAACAGTTGCCAATCTTGTCAAACATTTTGTCAAACATTTCTTCCTAGGCATTGCATTAGCTTTCAAGACATGCTGTGAGTACACTTGCTGTAGAGCACTGTCCGTGAAGGCTGCAATACCAAGCTGAGGTTCTCAGTTAAGTGGCTGTTACAGGGAAGTTATTAATAGAGCACTCATTTCGTATATTATCACTGCCATGTCAATTACATCACTCGAATGTCACAGAAAGCAGGGCAAGCCAGGATATCCTAACCTGAACCAAGTCCAGAATCTGCCCTTACTTTTATCACTTGAGAGAGCATGCTGAATGCTGAGCTTCCCCAGCTGTGCCACACATTTGAAACATCTTTGCAGAGAGGACCAATTTACATCCAAAAAGCAAAAATGTGCTGCCTTTAATACTTGGTGTTTCTGCATGGCACTACTGCTGTCAGCATTACTGTAGCATGAAAAACACAAAAAGGCTTCGTTGCTCCTGAAGAAACGCTGCACAGTTAATCTCTGATGAAGCGGGAGCCCCAGCCACCCAGGCGAATTGCTCCTGCCTGGAACGGCTTGAAGAGCAAGGACAGCGTCCCCTTGCAAAGCCCAGGAAGTGGCGAAGGTGACGCAGTAGGGAGGTGCTGCGAGGATTTGGGCAGTTCTGGTTTAAGGCAGTCAGAGGAGATGGAGCTTTTCCAACAGGGGCCGCTGCAGCCTGCGGTACAGCCCGGGAAATCGGAGGTGGACAGGCGAAAACTCGGGATGCCCGCATAGAGCTCAGCAGTGTGTTCCCCGAGCTGTTCTGCTTGGGCTTTCTGAAGCAGCAACGCCTCACTGGTCGGGCACTCCCAGCTGAAATTCAAGGTTTATTAGGCTCTGCAGAAGACTGCCTCAGTGCAGCTATTCTCTTCATGACAACCTTGCACTGTCCTCTGCCATCTACATATGTCAGTATTGCACTGTTATACCCTGTGTACTACACTTACCCTTTTCCTTTCTCTTAGATGTATTTACTCCTTAATTTGCCAGGCAATATGGATTTTTACTGTGTGAAGTCCTTACATTTAATCATCATCCAGAATGGTAATTTTAAATCCTACTGTATTACTAGTCATTCCCAGGTGTGTAATACTGACTAAATATGAACACTTGGAAGTCATTTTCAATGACTGCCAGAAAAAGTAAATCCAGTACAAATGCAGCTAATATGTTCACAGCCACATGCACAGCACTAATAGAAGAGAAAAAGAGACAATTTTGTGAAATGCAAAGGAATGAGCAGTATAGTCACGTATGTTCACTCTCTTCAGTCACATTCAAACTCATCTCATCAAAGAAAGCAGCACTATCCTCATGTAGTCATAGCTATAACTGTATTTTCTGAAGCAATGCTTGCGAGAATAGAGTTCTGTTCTTTTCAGCAGAATGTTGGGCTGATACTGACTTAACTAAGGTGATCCCCAATGGAAACGCAATAAAACTAGATTTCAGCTGAAAATGCAGGAAAAAACTTCTACTTAAGAGCCTTCGTAATCAGTGAAGACATTCCCTAAACACAATGGGTGGAAGTCCTCGCTTCCCTCGCTCCCTAGTATCTGAGCACAGATGTGGTCACTCAAGAGAGCAACCACAACCAAGGCAGCATTTCCTCCCCTCATGTTCCTTCCTCCAAATGACAATGACCAGCATATCAGCAAGCCAGATTATACTGACAGAGCACACAGAAACCTCAATCCTTTTAGCAGAGGTGGGAAGTACACCACAGTCCATTACTGCACTGCTGCTGCAGTAAAGAGCCTCAGCCAGCTGCAGCCAAGCTTCCAGAGACCTCTCCTTGGTATGAGACAGCACTGTCACAGGGGTTCTGAGAAAAACGGCTGTGTGGATGCCGCTTTACATATTTTACAGCAAAGGACATTGATTTGAGAGATAGACAGTAAGATGTGCTCTTTTCTTGGTTCCCCACTACTGTTCCTACCGTGCAAAGGAATTATTTTGATGCAGAATATTGCAGGTTATCTTACTGCAGTGTTTTGGGTCTTGGGATGGGGGAGATAGCTTTTGATTAAGAATTTCACCAAACACTGATTTCAAGCAACACATGACACTAGATTATATGCACTCCATACACAAATTTTCTCTAAGGTCTTTTGACATTTCACTCAACAATTGATACCAAATTAGAACTATATGGAACAGTAACCAAACAGATACATACAGTAATAGTGAGATTCAAGTGAATCAAACAACACACTCAAAACTCTAAAACTGCACTTTACATGCTTATATCATAACATTTCAAAGTACAACCCAACTGTATTAAAACATTGTTTGCATTTGGAAATATCACTTGGTAAATGAGACATGGACACTATATTTTGAATCTTACTCATCTGTCAGCACTTGCACACTCTAAGATGTGACCCTGGAATAATCAGTGATGATTGAATGTTTATCATTAACCTGATTGCATAGAATTCATAGGGAGAAGTATCCATAACTTTGAGATTCCCCCTCTTGGCTTGTAGGACAAAGTTAGAAATTAAATCACAGAAACAGTGGAATATCTGGGAAGTAAGCACACCAATTTGTTATGTCTTTGATACACATGCAGCACACACAATATAAATACTTCTACATATGTCTGTTTCATGAAAGCATGCTCATTAAAATGTCTTTCTAAATCTTCATTAATGGTTTATTAATAGTTTGACTAGTGGATAGACAAATCACATCCAGGAGGATTTCACTTACTTGCCTCTTTCTTGCTATTTTTTTTCTTTTTTAAAACCTACTCAAAAGAGAGTATATAATACTTGAGCCATCAACCTCCAAAGACTGGAGTTGGTCTACATCAACTACAAAACATTTTAGAGTTGTATTGGGTAGAATTTCTAATACAGATGATGGGCTAAAAATCTGAAGAACAGCATAGAGAGGCCAAGATCTGAAGCAGCAGTTCTGAAAGCACACCAAGTACCCTCTGGATTTTGTTATTCTAAATATTGTCAAACTTTCACCATCAAATTAAGATAAGGCCTTAAGATAAGCAATTTATCAATATATTTTGAAAGCTTAAGCAACTGTACTATTAGCTGTGTCATTTTGTTAGAAATGCAAACATTCAAAGTATTCAGGAAATGAAGTTACAGGCTGACTGTTCTCAGCACAAGAACTCTGTCAGTGTTTCCAAAGGGTTAAGTTTAAAAATGAGTGATTATGAAACTAAATGCATGTCTTTCATGTGAAAACATTAATTATGATTTCTCAAATGAGTACAGAAAAAGCCACACATCTTTTAAAGAACCATATGTTTTTGTTTCTAAAATGAAAACAAATTAAAATATCCACAGGAGCTTTTATAGTGATTAAAATCTGCCAACCAACTGAGCTAAGTAAGTTAATTAGCACCAAAGAAGCCTCAAGTGATCTGCAGTTTTAGTCACAATTCCTTTGTCTTCAATTTAGATGACTCAGGTTACTTTATGAATGTAAAAGATTTATGTAGTATGGTACAAAACCAAAGAGCAGTGATGGAATGATTTTCACCTAATTCCGTTTCTACCCTATTTCCTATGCTTGTTTGGTTACAGCACCAAGCTCATATCAGAAAATAGCAGCCATTTTATAACCATCACTGTACCAAATGCAAATGCCCATGAGGAAGCTGCTTTCTATAAGGTTTTTTTTAAAAAAAGAAAGTCATAGACCATTTTTAAATGAATACCTAAAAGTGCCATTTTTGCTGCCTTTTGGGCCTCAAACTGTTTGAAGCTCTTCATACCATTTTAAAGCTATTTTCTAAAATAGTTAACATTACAACTCAAAAAACTAGCAAGCTATACTGAAAATAAATCCCTGACATTTGTTAGTTGCTCTCTAACAGTGGCCAAGAGCATACACACAGCCTACACTGCACCCAGTCATAATATCAAGAACAAGGAAAATAATTTTTATTTTACTACTGCAAATAGGTCCGCAAAAATACTGAAAACAATTTTCTATGAATACTAGTTGAAATTTTAAATTAATCTCCCATTGTATGTATGAGCATCTGTGTTTATTTTCTCTGAATAGTCTATTTACTGGCAGCATTTCTAACTAAATAAAGTTACTGGCAGCACAATTCATGTAAACAGAATTCACTTTTTGCAAGCATTCACACCAAACCAAATTGAGCAAGGAGCTCTTACGGTGAAATAACAAAAATAATAAATGCAAAGGAATGAAACGTGATTGAGGTTAATGAAACACCACCTATGACAACACTGGATCTATGTCCATACAGCTGGGACAGAACACTCAGCCAGCTTACTAATAACCAATATTCACAAATGCTTGTTAATGAGCTCAAGAAATTATTTGATAAATTCTCTGTGAAATACACTTGGGGAAAATTTCATCCATCAGTGACAGTCTGAAGGCATGAAGAAAAGAAGAAATTAGTCAAATAATTAGTACAAAATTACAAATAAAGAATTAATTTAGATAAGCACTTCAAATAACCAGTGCACAGAAATAAAAAACACTAATAACAGTTATAGAAATGCACTGTGCAGGTGCAGTGAACCAAACGGTTTCTTTGCACAGATCTTTATTTCTACTTGCTATTCAGAAAAAAAAAAAATGTTTGCAACTACCCCTTTCAGCCACAAAAGATAAATGTGTGAAGGTGCCACTGCAGCCCAGCAGCCTCAGACTGTTCTCTGTGAACTGAAGTAGGATACAAGGGAGTCATCAGAGCTCCTCCCAGTCATGCTCAAAGCTGTCTTAGTTAATGGCCACCAGGCTGATGTTCTCATCTCACACCAGAATTAACATCTTTTGACCAACTATTATGTAAACATTTCAACAACGTTTGCAATTTTTCCTGCCTCTGAAATTTCTCAACAACCTGCTTCAAAGCCCTGACATAAACCCTGTTTTGCTCAACAAAATGGCATTATACCATCACTCCTCAGCTGGTGAAATAAACTGTTTTTTCACTCTCATTACTATAACACCTCGAGGGAAGAACAGACTTCTAATTTTACCAGTATTATGGAACTCCTTTTGCAGGGTTGATTTCACACTTATACAAGATCACCTTCTACATTATTGCAACTCAAGTAGCATCTGAACAGTGTAGCCACTCATAGTTCAGAAGCCTGGCGTTTTAAGGATTTTTTTTTCAGCCCATGAATGACAGAACCATGTTTAAAGATCAAAGATAAAAGCAGCAGTCATGATTATCAAACGTGATCAGGATAATAGCAATTATGCCATTAAATCTATGGGGGAAAGTGACAAAGCTAATACTTTACTAACTCCTACAAATTTCTGATGGCACATCTGTTTTCAGCAAGAAAGCTTCAATAGCCCTTTGTGACAAAGGCATCATCTTCATTGAATGATCTAAAGCTGGGGACCTCCAAGACACCCACCGGAACCCTTACTATGTTGTAAAAACTGGATGAGTCTTGCATTCCTCTTGGGGTACACTGTGAATATTAATTAATGGAGAAAACTGAGACACATAGTTATGGAATATGGAAGCCCAGAACATGGAAGCAAAAGTACAGCAAATGCAGAGTCTCCTTTTCCCAAGCCTCGCCTGAGATGTTGGCTCAGAGAGGCCTCCCTATAAGAATGTGCCAAGTCCTTTGACCCCTGATAATTAGGGATTTTAGTGTGGTTATCCACAAAAGGAAATGATTATGCATTTGGAAAACCTGACCGTAATGGGAGTTTCCTTCATCTCATTGAGATTAGTGTAAAGTAAACAGTCTGCTGCTGTATTAGGAGCCACTAATGTCCTTAGAGCTGAAAGAATTCAAGTAGGTATAATATAGAGAAATCTCTGTTGATGGATGATTGTATCATTTAAAGTTTACTTTTTCCCTACCATATAATTTGTGCAAAAAATTATTTATTTTAAATTAGACCAACTGGTATTGCTCAGAGTTGTGTTTCCACAAGTCCTCCTTCAGCTTGAAGCTGAAGCAGTAACTTTAAGTACCAGTTGCATTTAATTAAATTTTTAGTTCTACATGATTTTGCTAAGCAACCAACTTGATACAGAGTAGGTAGCAGCACAAGGAAATAATTACAAAACCATTTTTAACCTATTACATTCAATGTTTTCTCGAATCACTGTGCAGCAGGGCAGATAAAGCTTTCTCAAGCACAGCAACAGCAAAAACCCGTAGGACTAAGCACCTAGTTTAGTTTATGCATTATTAGTAAACTTATAAGAAAATATTCATGGAGATTAATTTGCATTACTATTGTAGAAAATATTACTGTACTTTCAGGTCTCAAAATAACCCTCTACAACCACCTGAAAATCACACACATCTAAGCCATTTTCCTGCATTACCTTCAGCCATTAGCATGAGCCAAACAGCAGCAACATTCCTATTAGATTCCACATATAGAGGCATTGATGGAATTTTTCTGCTAACAGCTAAGACTTTTTCTGACAGTGGATACAATAGATAAAAGAAAGGGGTCCTGATGCAACCTCTCACATAATAGCTTTTTTATTTTCCTTCATAAATATGCATCACTTTTCTGCCCTGCATTATGTCCATGCTGCAAATGTTTAAACCTTAAGCAAATCCAATTTTATTTACCAAATTCTAAATTTAATAGAAAACATAAAACAAGATGCATATAAATTCAGTTAACACATGCAGTGAAGTCCAGCTGCAAGAATATGCAGTAATAACAGGACAGAAAACTAGGATTGCTATCAAGAGGCTAACTTCATTAAAACCTTACTGTAATGAATAACCTCTTTTCTTTTTTCTCCTGAACTTTTACTTAAATTACCAAAAACCGCCTGTTGTCTACAAGTTCTGTTTGTGGATGCCACAGACTTCCACTACTTTATTCTGAAAATGCCAAAGTAAAATATTTGTACCTCTGTCTCATCTGCCCGGTCCAAATTCAAGAACTGACACCCAATAAAGATCTAAAACAACAAAGACAAAATACTTTCTGTGTAAAGTGAAGATGGTGCTATAGATTTCATTCTCCCAGATAAAGGAAAGATTAATTAATTTTGACACAAAATAATTCTCCAAGTATGTAAGACATACCCCTGACTTTGGAACTGAAATGTGGAAATAGTTGCCTTAGTACTTTGAGCCAAAATATTGCAGGATTTAATCTTTGTAACAATCAGTAATATTCTAATCTACCTGAAGAGTAGTGTCATCTTTTTCTCCTCTCAATCTTAACAGTTAAAAATTTCCTTTATCTAGCTAGGTAGCAGAGAAAAGAATTATGGAAGATTTGAGAAAAAGGGAAGGGCATCCTATCATAACTAAACATACAATGAAAGACAAACCTTTGCAAAGAGCTAAATACATTAAGGGAAATATTCCAAACAATTCACAAGAGTATAAGAATTATACCATGATATACTACAGAAGAGGAAAAATGGAGAAGGTAGGTCTAAAGCAATAGCCAGGGAAGGAAGGAGATTTAATTTTTCTAGAATCTGATGGATGATACCTAATCCACAATAGCTAGAATCTGCTAATAGAAAGAGCAGCAGCACACATTTCACCTTGTGTGCTATGAATTTTTTTCCCCAAACAATGATAAATTTTAAACAATTCAGACCAGACTATTAAAATTCCAAGTAATAGCTGAGGGTAGATCCCAAGGCAGCATTTGAACAACTTATATTTCATAAAGGTTGTATGCTTAGGTGAAAATACACTGTAAACAAATTGCACACATTCACCAACTATATTCTGAAACCGGAAATTTCATTAAGAACATAAATAAATAAAAATACCATAGTCAGTGACCTGTAAGTATGAAATGACAAATTATATACTAACTACAGCTCCAGTTTATACAGGCCATGGAGCAAAAGCTCACTCCTTTTGAGTTCAAGTTGGTCACTTCAGTTTTTCAAAATTATTCAGATGAGATATATATATATATATAGTGATATTAAATAGTGCAATTCACAACCAAACAAAACAATTTGGGATGGACACAGCAAGGAACGTTCAGACATTATTTACAGCATCTGATTTCTCAAATTCTCTAATTACCACCAGTATGAGAAGAAATCTTATTTTTGTTCAGTCTAAGAATTTGAGAGAATGACAGCATAGTTAGCAGCCCTTATTTGTAACCTTCCAACACATTTTAAATATTATGGTGTGCTTCAAACACAAAGGAATCTTCATTGAAATCAGAACTTCCTATGCAGCATCTTATGGCAAATTCTGTCCTTTTCCAAACCCCAGAAATTTTTCTCTCTTTAGTTTGTCTTATTGGGTATTGTATGCTTTTACAGCAGATTTTTCAGTACAAAAAGTGAAGAGTAATTAATCTTGACTAATACTTACAGTTTCTCCAGTATTTACTGTCACAAAATATTGGCAAATAACTTGGTCATTTACAAGATTGATTTCCCAAGGATCTTCTGCTATACTTTAGTTGCCAAACAGTAAAATCAAATGCTTTGTGTCGAGTAGAATAGCAATCCAAACTGCAATATCAGCTAGCTTCTTTTGGACACATGGAAGAGACACATTGCTTACAGAATAAATAATGCAGTGAATTTCTTCTAAAGATCACAGAAATGTAGCTACTCACAGCTGGAAGGGAAAGGTGAAGAGATGATCTAAGCTAACTGCTGCTTTGAATTAGTATCCTTGCAGATATCCATCTGATTCATTTTTAAACACTTCCAAGAAAATCTATTTTGCAGTCTCCTAAGGAGATAGGTCTACATTTTACTTCTTCATCTACAAAACTTGCCTTCTTAATTTGTTACCTAAATCTCCTTTGATATAATTAAGCAACTTAGCTTTTGTCTTGCCTTTGGTCAGAATACTTGTCTTCTTATATTTTTCAGATTTTTAAAACTCTCTTCTTGTTACTTAACTCAACCAAACAGCTCCTCGAACCCTTCCTCACAAATCATGTTTTCTAAAGCTGTTGTTTTGGTTTGCAGTTCCTTGGACTCTTTCCTCTTGCTCTGCAGTCCCCTACAGGCAGTGCCCACAACCAGACCAGCCTCACCACCTGCATGCCCTGGCAGAGACCAGAGGGAGACGATTGCTTCCCGCAATTTACACACACTGACATCACTAATTCCACCCTGAACAGGCTCTGCCATTTTTCCATGCCATCACATCACTGGTTCACATTTACTGTGTTGACTGTCATACATTTCCATAGTCTTCTGTATTGCTGTCTAGCCAGTTGCTCCCCTTTTTGCACCTGAGGCTTTGTGTCTCAGTGCAGTACTTTGCTGTTGTCTTCCTGAGTGTCACCTCCTTAGTCTGGGGCCACCTCGTCCATTACCAAACTCTGGTCTCCACTCTGCCCCTTCCCCTCCCTCAAAGACCTGAGGGTTTACCTAATCCCAGTTACAATTCCAAAAAACGATGAGGAGTACAAATAGATCTGGAAATATATTAATTCCTCCTGGGAAAACAGATAAAATGATCTCCCCTTTGATGAAATTTATTGATAAGTATTTTGAAATACTTCACAGCCATTTGATAACTCCCTCAATGGCAAGTTTGCTGGTCCCACTACTCTTCAAACTACAGACCCCTATCCTAAATAGCATTACAATCCACCTTCTGCCAAGCCAAAAGTAATTCCATTTATCTATTGTAAGTGCACAAGGTGAAGCTCACGAAGAATCACAGTTATACAACATACCAGACCTCTGGTTCAGTTATACCTTTTCTTCCTGTTCATGTGTCTCAGTACTGTGTTTGCACTCTGGTTGGTTGGGATGCCTAACTGCATGTCCCTCTTTTGTATTAAATCCACTATAAAGTTCCAGTTAACACTGTCAATAGGGAAGATAATCTTGTTCCTAATGCTATGCTTGATACAGAGTTAAGCTGTCAAATGTATGTGTAGTGACAAAAACAAAAATGTGCTTTGGTTCATTCTTCATCACCTCTTGACATTTAATGGCCTTTCCCTTTCCAGAACCTCTAGAGTAATTTATATATATATATATATATATTTAGGTTCTGGCTTGCTGACACGAAATTAAAAACCCATTGCTAGACAAAACTCCATCTTGATCAAATCCTGACTGATACTAAAAGTTATGAAGATGCTGAGGGTGGAGAGGAAGATAGAAACAAAAAAAACAATGTGCCTTTGCATATTCAGTCACTGCCATAAAGGCCAACTTGAGAGATAACATTAATGATAGTGAAGCTAACTTACAGGAGGCTTCTAGCAAATATTTTGTCCCAGAGACCACCCTTTCCAAAAGCCTATAGTTTTGGATAAGCACTTAGCTAGAAATGAATTGGAATAGACTTAGTGTGTTCAAAATAAATGCATTAGCAAGACAGTCTTTATCATCCCACTGACTAAGCTGACTAAAATGCAGTAAGGGTTAAGGCACTGGAGTGTATTTCTTTTCCCACCCAGGTTGCAGATCATTGCAGTGAGTGGCAAATGATGGTGTCACTTGGTGTACAACAGAAGGAGGCAGAAACCCCTGTGCTTTACATATCTAATGGAACAGATTGCTCTAAGTCAGAAATGAGTTCTCTGCAATTCATCTGTTAAATTTGTAGCCAAGGAACATTTTCCTCTTGGAAAATCAAAAGCTATGAAAGCAGAAACCTAAATGTGATAGAATATTTGCTGCTATAAGTATGTCCTTTTGGTAGATATTTCTGGAATTCAGTAACAGAATCAAAATTGATTCTGGGCAAAGGCAGAAGGCAAATTCTAATAAGGGGACTGAATTTACATCTCTTTAATTTTATAAAATCAGAATCATTCACATGGGCAAATGAGGCCTATACCTCACTGTTGACAGCCTTTTGACTGAATTAAAGGTTAATATTTTGTTCAGTTGATGTAATCTCTATTAAGAAGTGAATGTTTGAGGTAGAAAGTCAGAAATGCAGCTGTGGAAATAGCATTCCGAGAGGCAGAGAAGAACACAAAACAGTAGAATCAACCATGAACAGCAGCAGGGAGATCTGCATTATCCAACCTGCAGCTGCCCATAGGTCTATTTTCACGCCGGAGGGTGGCACATTTCCAATACAGTGTGCATACAAAATGAGAAAGACATCACAAGACAGAAAAAGAGTCAGAAACCCTTGCACAAGCATTGGTCTATACTTTAAAAGAAAACACACTGATAAATTAAATTATCAATTAAATTGATAAAACTCCGCATGCTCCAAATCCATTGTTTTTCAGTAGTATCTTTATGAAACAAAGATAACAGCTTCTGAGGAAAAGAAGGGACAAGGTTTAAAAAGAACAGACAGAAAATTTGACTTGAAAAATCAACACCCTTACTTTTACTTGGTAGCTAAGCATCTAACATGCTACATTAATTGTTACATCTAATGGTGTCATCATGTCACCACAAAAATGACTCAAAGTTATCATCACTTCAGCATATCTAAGAACTCTAAACCAAGAACTTCAAAGTACTTCCCTTGCTGCTTTGGATCTCACTACTGTATAAAAACATTGAAGCACGTTCATATCTGGGAATTTGAGTCGGTCTGTCTTCCCATCAGCCAGAACCTACCCTGAGAGGTTCTGACCGTGACTCATTTCTCAAGTGTACATAGTGGGTCAGTTTGAGCTAAAAGCTGGTGCATCCTGTTCCTGATTACAAAAATAAAGGAGCCGATTTAAGTCCCTTTTTTTTTTCCTTAAAGTGATTGCTGTACTAGTGAAAGATGCCAAAATGACAGCTCTGTAAGATAAACTTCACCATTAATCACAGGGTGGAAACAGTTCAGCACAAAAGTCAGCAGAGCAGACTACAGAAGCAGCTGTGGTAGTTCATTTCTTACTATCCTGCCACTAAGCCAGCATTAATTCCCCAAACAATTGCTTTCCTTGCTTTGTATTCTCAGTTGATATTCCAAAGTATGCCATCTGTGGTTGGGTTAGGTTGTTGGTTGGTTTGCTTTGTTTTTCCAAAAGTGAAAAGACATTGCAATAATGAAACATATGATACATGTAGCCCTAAAAGGGTAATATCCATTTCATGTAGCTTAATCAGATAACAGCCAATGATACTTGCTTAATGTTCCATTAAAATCCTTATTGCACACCTATTTTCAGCTCTTGAACTGATTTCAAGTCAGTGTTTCCAAGGTAATATGCCAAACTAACCTGCAATCAGTAATAGATTCATAAACTAAACTTTTAACAGTCCTCATGTTATTAAAATGGGTTGGTGATGGAAAGAGGAATTTTCTGATCTATTCAAATTTCATGGATTTCTCTGTAACAAATTACCATTGAAATTTCAACCTGCTTTTTAGCATCCCAAATGACAGGAGTTTGGAGAGCTACTGAAAGACTCAGAGCTCAGAAATAAGTCTGGTAACAGACAGGAAATCTACAACCACAGGGAATACAAAATAACATTAAATTCCAATCATCCTCTGAAGAAAATATATGAAGCAAAAACGTTAAATCACAGTCCATAACAAATTTGTCTACATGATGAGCAGTTGCAGACCAATACCCTTAAGCTTCTAAATTCTTTCTGCTCGAAGAATGAAATGAGAAAAACAAAAATGGAAAGCAATGAAAGCTACAAATGTAAAAAATAGAAAGAAAGATGCAATTAAAAGCATCTGAGTGTTCACATCCTTCAGCCTCTTAAGAACAGACTGTCTAGAAAACTACGTAGATAATATTAATGATGAACCATAATAGAGGAGCTGAAAAAGCAATAGCATTTCTCTGTCTAGACCCAATAGTTACCCTTAAAAAAAAATTCTGCTTTCCCTGAATTGGGAAATGGTTGCAAATCTTTAACCAGATCCACAGGTAACAGCAAGAATATTAATTTATTAATGTTAGAATACAGAAACACAGAAACTTAAAGCAACGTGCCTGGTAAGGTCCCATAAATACAAGACATTTGGTGATATTATTTAGATTTCAAGGAAGGTAATGTCTGTGTTTTAAACTCAAACCACAGGCAGCTGGAATACAGTAGCTGCTTAGTCTTGATGTGGGAGCTGACAAGGCCAGTGAGAGATGCAGTTACACAGCTTGGAATAGAGGGACAGCTATTTGACAGAGCAGAGATCTGGAGCCTCGGGCACACAGGGTGAACACAGGATGTAGGGAAGAGGATTAATAATTTCAACACAGCCTGTGAAGGGGCTTAGACTACAGAAGGACTAGAGGTTTGTAAAAATCCCCAGGAACAAAGCAGAGAATAACTTAGCTGAACTTCACTGGTCTGCTCAAATGACGCCCTAACAAGATTGACTATTAATCTGCTTTCCTTCACCAGTCTAAAAGACACCTTCCTAACTTGAAAATAGAAAGGGCAAATTTTAGCCACAGACTTTCTCTTGGTTACATATAAAGGGATTTGTGTCAGGAAACTCCTGCTTCCTATTGTCCCATTCCTCTTACCAAATTTTACAACAGTGCTGTGTCTTCTTTTCATTTTTGCCCAATAACAGCTGCATTTCAAGGGTGCATCACAGATACATTCTTGGATTGTAAAGACCTCTGAATGAAATGCCTTATATACATGTACAATATGCCACGAGTACTGTCAAGGCAACACAGGTTCAAAGAGAAACACAGCAGTTGCTAGGAAACACTATAGCAGAAGAGAGATGAGGAGTTGTTTACTGACACACATATTCGAAAATTTGAAACAATTATTGTCACTTGGGGGTTTTGTATATTTCTAATTATTAATTCTAATTTAAATTCTACTACTTAAAGAACCCACACATATATCAGCATTGCTGAATTAAGCTCCCCTAAGCACTAAGACCACAAACAGACTAAAAATCCTGGACTTTTGTAGTATTAGTTGATGGTTTTAGAACCCATTTTAGAAGACAGAACTCTGCTGTTCTTGTCATAGATAACCACCATCCTAGAGGGCTGACTGAACCACATGAATTTATTTCCCTTCTACGTGGGCTGAAGTTCAATTTTTATCCAGCCTTTTGAGACAGGTGTTTAAGAACAAACACAAAAAAAATTTAAAAAATCCAAAAAACAACAGCAAAAACACAGAAACACACATGCAAAAAACAACAACCACTAACAAAAAAACCCCACCCCTTTCATTTACTTTCAGGCAGTGGAATTATTTGCACAGTTGCTTGAACAAAGCACAAAGAGGAAATCAACATTCCTTAAACTTTTGAAAGCAATAAGCAGCACAAAAAATAAGGCATAGAGTGTTACATAAGATACTCAGGTTAATAAAAAAAAATAATGTCAGAGCAAACACTCTCATCCTCTGAGTTTATTGCAAAATGGAAAGAATTTCCTCAATGTAGCTGAGACAAAAAGTAAATGAGATCTAAGTGGCAGCAACAATAAAAAAGGAAACACAAATTTTTAGAAATGTGGTAATTCAGTTAAATATTATAGGCAACAACGGGGAAAAAGCATGTTAGGAAAACTTTGCTGAAGTTGCCAAGTCAAACAGTAGGAAGGTGGAACATAATACAAAACAAATCCTACAGACCTTTCATCTACTTTTTTTGCATACATATATTATGATAGTACCTGTGTGTTATAAAGACTGAGAGAAACCCCATTTTTCCAAGAAAGCATTCAACAGCTTATAACATTGCATGTCTCCAAATTCCCTTCTCCAAAAGCATAACACTGCCAAATTGTAAAACACAATATAGAGATTTCACAACATAGTCATGTTCACAGAAGAGAGCTATCCTATACATAAATGAATCTAAGAATCCAGGAAAAGAAGGTGCTACATTAACTAGAGTAATAATAACATACAAGTAAAAGAAGGAGAAGTTGTAAAAGCTATTAAGATATAAAAAAAAAAAAAAAAAAAAAAAAAAAAAAAAAA
>JAWWMP010000167.1:10465071-10526497 GCA_035047865.1 Dendrocincla tyrannina
AAAAAAAAAAAAAAAAAAAAAAAAAAAAAAAAAAAAAAAAAAAAAAACATTAAAAATGGAAGGTCTCGATTTATCATCACTTGATACTTAAAGTCTAATAATTTGCAAAATGCAGCCTTCCACATAAGAACAAATTGAGAAAAGCCCAGAAATTCTAGCATGTCACCCTATACTGAAATCAGTGTCAGCAGCAGTGAACTAGTTTGTTAAAAATTTTGGTAACTTACTCACATTTGTAAAACCCCATAGAAACAAATCAATTTCAACAACCTTTCATTCATCAAAAAATAAGAAAGAAGAAAATCCATAGGAGGAATTTCAGCACGATGAAATTTCTTTCTCCAAAGTTCATTTTTAGACAGCAATTTATATTGAAGAAAGCAAACCAAACATCCAGCTGTGAATAAACCTTTTGATTTTAAAGAAAAACAGCATTTTGTCTGACAAAGGCAGCTATAGCTGCAGTCATTCTTTCTACAGGATAAAAATATAACTTATCTGGGCTCATATGTGGCCTCAAGTAGTTTGGAATTGTGTAGGGATCATTTGGATTAGCACATGCTCAATGCACATTTATTTTCCCCATTTGAATATTTTGCCCAGGCTGAAGTGGACATTTTGTACGTTGTAGAAAAACCATACATTTTGTACATTGTGTCCATCCCACAGCCCAGCTGCAGCCACTCGGACAAGCCACTGTGCTCCCAAGAAGCCACCGCTATAGCCCCAAAATCTGCCTGTCACTCAGGGTACCTGTGCAGCACCTGCCTCATAGGCTCAGTGCTTCCTGGATTTGATGAGCTCGCTGAGCACAGGGTCATGCAGTTCCATCTGGCAAATCCACAAGAAACATAATACCAACCCTTTTCTAACTCCATTGTAAGGTCTGGTACAAAGTACACTAATTCTAAAACTATTCTAAAACATAACCACTTGAATGTATCATCAGAAGAAAAATCCTGTATTCATGCTTCTAAACTTATTATCAGAAATAGCTGAAATTAAACCAAAACAATCAATAAAGACATTAACACAATAAATCTGAAAAAAACCTCAATTTGTATTGGGAAGGTTTTAATTAATTTTATTTTATTTATTATATTTATATAATTTTTTATAAATTTTATTAATTCAATACTGTTAACCATCTCAAGTATGAATGATATCCATAACTATCACAAGCTGAGAAATTGTCCATCAGTCAGTACACAGAAAACCAATATTAAAAACTCTGCTTGCCAAGTTTCAAGTTTTTGATGTCATCATAAGTAGAATTATGTTTATAAAATTGTCATGAACCCAATTATTATTCCATTCTCTGGTCATTTTCAACAGCAAATTAAAATGAAAAACTACAAGTTTTCCATCATCCACTTTTTATGGGCTTGATTCTTCCTCATTATATTGTGATTATCTGGGTATAGAAATTTTACACAGAAAAGGTTGCTTTTAATATTACTGGTCATAAAGAGTGGGTACAAATAATAGGATCCTGAATAGCAGAGGAAAGAATAATTATGTCTGTTGGGGACAGATAAGTGTTCATGAACAGGTTTGTAAAGTGCAGATGAGTTCCAAGGGAGCATGATCTGCCAATCACCTTGGTGGCTTTGGGGGACAAGTCTGCTGAATGGGCACGTTCTCTTCCAAATAACTGACTTTAAAAAGTAAGTGCTTTTAATCCAACTGTATTGGAGTTCATAGGGTAAAAGCAAGATGACTATTTTAATGTCACACAAATTTCTATGGGGGCGGGGAAGGGAAGGTATCTACAATATAAAATTTACATCTCTCACTTATAGTCAATACCCAAACAATAAACTGACACGCCAGCTAACAAAGAACAAATATATCCTACTGTGAACTAATACAAGTTTCCACCCCAGTGCACAAGCCAAACTTAGGGAAAGAAATGATTTTTGGCTGCTCTCAAATCGCAAAAGCAGAAGTTCTCTGCTCAAGGCAGGAACATGAGGAAGATTTTAGTAAAGAATGCAGGTGAAAATTTCATTTAAAAATTAGGGAAGTACCTGCATTTTGGAACTCTTTCCCACATAAATGTGCACACTTAATTAACAAATTTTAGCACCTGAAAATTTTCCTCATTAATTGCCGTCTTAGTAAAATTCTATAAATCATTGGCATTTTAGAATTTAAAATGTTCTAAGGAGGTAATAGTTTTCAGGGACTTCCTTCTTTTGCCTCAAATGTGATTTGTTACAATTCTAGTAGCCTTGATTTGAGTCTTAAAAAACTACACAGGAATCTGATGTGTATTCATCAGAGACTGAAATTACAACACTGAAGTAATTTATGTGTGTATTATGGACAGTAGGAGGGAAATACAATATACAGATATAAAACTAATAAAAATTAAGTACAGAAGTAACTGAAATCATGAGCTATGCATTAGAGAACATATCATTCTCCAGAAGTTAAGGTCACATGCTATTCAAAGACCATTTGTTGATACCTGGCAATACACAGGCAGAAGTGGGGTTTTTCCCCTTTGCAGATTTATTTTTGTATCATCCAGCAAAAGTGAATATACCAAGATAGATAATACATTAGCTGTCAGTTTTTTGAAAATTGCTTCAAAAATAGGAATCATTCACTGTTCAGCATTATCTTCCTAGCAACTTTCTTATAGCTATAATTTCCTGATAAGAGTTATATGGAACCAATATATTATCATGTCTCCATCAGTTGTGTAGCTTTAGAAACATTTCCTTCCTGAGATCATCTGGACAATTTCAGCTTCCCTCAAACATTTCACAGCAGGCAGAGCTGTAAAATCTGTACTATATATCATCCGCAATTTGATCTCCCATGTGAGCCAGTGTCAGCTCCAACTCCAGTTCTCACTCCTGCAGTGCAGCTCCTGTCTGCACTCTAACTGCCCAAGGTAGGCCAGGATTGATGGGGATCCCACAAGACATCATTACAGTCTGCATAATGACTGCCCTGGAAGTCAGAGAGCTAATACAGAAGTCAATGAAACCCATGATTCTTCAAATATCACCAGTGAGTTCCTTGCAAGTTCAACATTCCATGCAACCTTACACCAGAGGTCAACATTTCTCAAATCAGATAAATATATCTTACTAAATTGAATAATGTCACAAGAAAGGCTGGATCAGAAATTCAGTCTTCACAGATGGAAAAAAATGTGCCTCATATTTATGAAGTTGTTTGAGCACTTAACTACTCCAGTTCTTGAACTGGAATCATCATTGAAATTGTGGTGAACCACGAGTCAGAATTCTGATTTTTTTTCTGTAACTGTAGTTATCACCATGCAGGCCTACAGAAATTGCAATTACTCATCTAACTGTTTGGTGCCAGATATGATTTGGATAAATCAATACTGTGCAGATTTAAAGAAATATCACTTATTTCAGCTCTCACAAGGATTCATGAAATTGCCTACTATTCAGACTATGCATTTGGTCCTTATATTAGTCCTCTGTCAAAACAGAAAGGGGAGCACAGAAAATTTGAACTGTCTACATGAAACCAGACAAGAATTCTGGCAAAGCGAAGAAACGTAAAACAAGGCTGGATTATATGACTGTCTGAGGTCCCTTTTATCATGAGTATCCTATAATCCCATGAATCCTTCATTCCTGGTCTTCTACCCTCTTGCCCTCTGTACTTGTTGTGCACATAAGTACAACACCATTACAGGAAATCTAACTGCAGACATTCTTTTTTCTGAAAATAAACAGATACTAAGCCCTTCTTCTCAGTCACGTACTGTGTAAAGCCAAAACTGAATTAAAATTTCAAAACAAGCACAAAATTTCAGGGATTAGCTCCAACACCCCCACGTGCTGTCATTATACTTAATGGTATAGAAACGTCTTTTGGAGTGTTTTACATCTTGGTGCTGCACCAACTAAGACTAGTCAGTGTTGAAGCTTGGTGTACAAGTGTACACCAAGTGTACAAAACTCAAAAAAATAAACAGTATATGCAGAGAGATTTGATGAAAAGCAGATGCAGAAAAAGAGGGCTTGTCATTTGTATTTTGCAAATGTGCTAATTCAGACAGGAAGCAACATTGAGACAACAACCTCCTCAAGGTCTGACAAGCCCACACCAAAGCACATCGACCACACACTGCTCTGCTAGCAATTCTCACTCTCTTTCTCATTAAGACTCTTTGAGTAAAATAGTCTCAGGCTTCTTAATCTCACATTGACCAGGATGGTCATGTCTGCCACCAATCTTGGCTTTCAGGCTTCATTAGTCATACATTTAATCTGCAGTCCAAGGCTTCAGCTAGTGACTTTGTTCTTTCATTTTATGTGTCAGAAATTATATGCAGATATGAGGAGTGATTACAGTAGCTATTTTTCAAGAGGTTCTTAATATATGTATAAATTCTCAGTTCGACATCTAAATTAGGTATACATTTGCAGGTTGAACTAACAGCTCTGGAGGGGGCATTATGCACTGCTACATAAATAAATATGCATTTCTAAGTCATCTGTTTTCCTATTCAAATTATTGAGGCATTTCAGGTCAATACAGTATAACCGTGCCATAAAAATATGTTGAGAAGACAAACAGGCTCTCATCTCAGCCAAATAACTGACTGCTTAGCAAGATCCTAACAAAGATTAAATAAAACATCCTTCTTAGGCAGACCAAGCTAAATCCTAAGATGCGCAAACACCACATACACATGTAAAATTATATGTTATTTACAGAGCAAGCAATTCCTTGTACATTTAGTTTCATGAACTGCTATTCAGGGACAGCAAAGGCAGGAAATGTTTGCAGAACATCTGTGGGGGAACAATCAGAGGAAGTGGCTTGTGGGTGTCAACCCTTCGGGACATCCCTATTGTGTCACGCCTTCCTTGGGGTCCAAAGGATATGGCAGGGTAGGGGGAAGAAAGCCTCTGAACATAAGGACAAGTTGTGCAGTCCTTCAAAAATTACTTATGCTTTAGAGACCTGGGTAAACCAGGAGCTAGCATGGCACTCCACCCTGGCTGTCAACTGAACCTATTCTGAGCTTGCCTGTAAGAAGTTTCTGCTGGAAACAGTACGGTTTAGTCTCCTGGGAAGGAAGGTGGAAGTAGAGCCAATAGATTAAACTAGCTTGTTTGATGGCTTTTATTGGCATAAGCCCTCTGCCAACTCAGGAGAAAGATTTCTCCCACAGTTGCCTCCAAGTGTGTTTATTCTCATGTTCGGTAACAGGGAGTTTTCCATACAGATGAACAGTACAGAAGCAAGGAACAGTGTGAGCAATGAAAAGTTTAAATGTCAAGCCTCACTGGCATAATAAGTGGAGAGAGTGGAGCACCTGTAGTGCTGGGATCAGTACCTGCACATCACTCAACTAACAACAAGCAATATTATACAAACAAATATTTTTCATCCTTAGCCTTCAGAATGCTTTATAAATATTTTTAACCATCATGATTCCTAGCTGACAGATGCCTAAACAATCTTAGAAAAGTTACCTGCCATTTTGCAGAGAGCTGCCATGGTTTTAGTATTTCTTTTGTGTACATTTTTGAAGCACCCATTGGATAAAAATAAGGGCCAAGATAAAGCTCCGTAAGGTAGGCAGCTGTTTGATGATGTTATCACACATTTCATTTTATGGCAGCAATATTCAAACAAAAAGGCAACTCTCCATATATTTCAGCAGCTGATGACTTTTCAGACCCTAAAATTGTTCTTGATAGAAATAGAAATGGTAGCGCAAAGACAGGAAACAGTTTAGACATAAGTGCAGACACAGCCACAGAAATCACTGAAGAGTAAAAATTGATTGCATTTGCTAAGAAAAGGCAAATACTTTGAAAAGATTAGACTGGGTTGTGTTATTCCATTAGAAAGCTGATGAAGTTTAAAGCTCTGCAAAGGCATTCAGATTAGGTCCATGAAGAGCTAGTTCTGACAGAAACATGCTGACTAAGAAAAATCCCCTTCTATATTTAAAAATTGTAGCAGATGGTGCTAGCAGTAGGACGCTGCATCAAGTTGTTATGACTGTGGGCACTGTCATCTATCACTGAAAGTCTCAAAATGCCATCACTCTACTGCGGGTCTCATCCTGAACTCTGCAAAATGCTGCAAGTACTAACATGATGTACTGGGTACCATTGCTCCTGGGTTAGGCTTCTCTGGAAAAGCTTCCAAAATTACATTCCTATGGCTTAGGAGGATTTGGAATGCTTTTAAAATAGTCAGGATATTGGAGATCTGTACCCTGTATTCAAAACAGTGGATTCAAATACTCTGAGTAAAAATGTTGCCCCAGTTCCAGCATAAAGCCCAGAGCTTTTGGACATCTTGGGTATTTGTACATGGCATAGTAGAGATATTCAAGCCTGTTAGCATGCAAGAAGGGTTGTGAGCTGGAACCTGGCACAGAGGGGACAGCTCATGTCTGTGAAACGTGGCATCTTCAGCCCTTTTTGGGAGTTACGAGGCACATGGGTTCAGGGACTCTTCACAGAATGTGAGGCTGCACAAGCACAGGCTTTCAACTGCATCAGCTAACAGAATCACCCTCGAGCTAAAAAACGTGCTGCCCCTGTCTCCCTTCCTCCTCCTGCCCTGCACGGGGGAGAAAACAAGGGACTCTAGCAGTCTCCCTGTCCTCCCACGCCACTCACACTGCTTGGAGCAGCACAACTCCATCCCACCTTCCTCCGTGCTGTGCCAGGGAACCAGCCCCTCTTTGCCTGAAGGTATGAACATGCCCATACCCACGTCAAAGCTAAAAATCACACCATCATGTAGCTACCCCTCCTGGTCACCTCTGCTCTTTAGCAGCATGTGCAACCATCTGAACAGAACAAGACAAATCAGAGAAATCCCCTCACAGCCTTCTGAAAAATCCACAGTATTTTTTATGAGTTATTAAGCACACAGCCCTGCTGAGCGATGATTTTGGAGTTATAAAGGTATTCGCTACAGGAATTTTTTATTCTTTTTCTCTCTTGCCATGGCAACCAGGGCATTGAAGTACTTCAGAGGAAGACAGTGCTTTACAGTATATAAAATGTTTGCAGCGCATCTGACTTGTTTTTATAAAGATTGAAGCATTTTTAAAGCTGTCTTGGAAAAACTGGTTGACAAACAAAATCCACACAATTTTTTCTGCCTGTTTTAACACGAGGATGTGCATATAATCTACACTTCATAGAATTAGGAGTCCAGAATTCTAACAAAGGGCAAGGTCTGCAAAAGAGAATCTAGGGGTTTTTTCTTACAGTTAGAGGACACACCTAAAATAATTGGCAAAAATACCAGAAAAAAAGACCCAAAAGAATTTGTCTTTTAAAGACCATTCTGTGAGGATTTGTGGAAATGCATTCATATAGAATTTTTTTGTGTGTGTCAGTTCTCAGAATTCCGCATCGTGCTTCTGCATATCTTATCTGCATAAGTAGTTGATGTCTTTCCTCAGTTATATATGACAACAAAGAAATATCAGGGAAAATAAACATAAAATACTAGATATATGTAGAGGGAGAGAACTGCTAGCTGAAGGAGTCCTTTAACCCAAGACTGTAGCATTTATCCCAATCACAATGAAGCAGAATATTTTCTCATTCCTAAAATAGTTAAAAATATTACTGTGCCATCAGGAATTTTATATGCCTGTTGGGGTCATGACACAATCAGTAGACATGCAATGGTCATGATGAACTTCTCCAATTCAACAACAATTCTTTTTAAAGAGTTGCCAAAAATCAGACTGATTTCCGTAAAGAAACAACACTCCATTAACAAGCCTTTCTATTGTTATCCTGCAATCAGAATTGTCTCTCTGATACTTGAACAAAGACAAATTATTTGCCTTAGGTTATGTCTGATGACAGCAATTCTAGACCGTTAGCTATAGTAACAAAATTGTTTATGTAAACTTGCTTTTGTATCCTTTTGTTCCCATACTGTAGAGCCCAGAAAATGGGAAGAATGAAATTTCATTCCATATTTCTGAAAGTCCAAAATCAACAGACTTTTAGTAGCTTCAGCAAACTAAAGAGTAAGATAGAGCAAATCTCTGCTCTCATTCTTTTTTTCAGTATTTTAATATGAAGGGGAAAAAAGACAAAATTGAAATAAAACTCTTAAGAACTGTCTGAAAATAGCTTTTAGTCTTTGCATGAAGTGTGACAGAAAAATAGAGAATTTTATTCTCACACAATAATTTCCAAGAATGAAAAATAGTGAATGCTTCCACTAATGAATACATCCCAAACCCTTTCACACTTCTAGTGATTGTTATCCATTTGCTGAAGAACAAAAACTAACTACTCTTATGCAATTTAAAAACAAGAAAGAAAAAATAGCTCATTTCTATACAAATTATGACAGATTTTTTAGTTACCTTTAGTTACCTATTCTTTAGTTGGTATATTATATCCAGCAGTTATATACACAGTGTATATACAGCAGTGATATACACCCTACTGGGTAATATATGCACAGTTGAAATTCTGGGGGAAAAAAGTCCCACCTGTTTTCTAAGTATTGAAAACAGATTTCTTGAACACTGATTTTAAGAAATGAATTACAACATTTCAAAACCAAAATCAAATTCTGCCCTACTCTACCAACTGAGTTTTGGAAAGTGTTCAGACATCTGATAATTGGGTTACTGCCCACTGTAGAACAAACACAATTTTGCTATCCAACCCCAATATCTTATTTCAATATCCCAAACCCCATGTATTGTCGCCTGTTTCTCAAGTAGGTTCATTTACTTTCCTCTTTTTTTTTTAACATGCTTTATTAGCAGTCCATAATGCACAGTTGAAAGGAGGCTTACTTCTTCTGAAGAACAGCATTTCCATGGCAATACGCATCGTGTATAGCAACAATCTCTTATCTTCCCCCAACACCTACGTCTGCTGGAGCTTAGCTTAATGTTATATAATAAAACACAGTACAAAGAACACAACTCTCAATGGAGACTTTAGTGCTCCCCTTATGTATCTTGGATTTTCTTGGTTTTATGAGGGCCTCCAGGTCATAATGTTTCTTAAGCAACTAGAAGCTCTTTAATTAGAAGCAGGTGCACACAATGTTGGCACACATTCCAGAGACAAACTCACCTGGATAGACTCCTAATGCAGTAAGGAGTGGATGACAACAGGTACAAGACCAGATGTTTGCTCTTGCTTTTTTTGCAAATATTCTAATGCAAAAATTGTACTGTTGGAAAACCATTACAATTACAAAAGGGTTTTTGCCTTTTTTCTTTTTTTTTTTTTTTAAATTCGCAGTGGGTGTGAAATAAAGGCACATAGTAGGACATGCTTGTACTATTTGCTTGTACCTTTATAAATGTCATTACATCAGTATGGATAATGTCAATAAACTCATCTTTAGTCTGACATACCAACAGACTCACTGATCTCTCTCTAAAACATGCAACTGTCCAAGTCAATTAAAACTATTGCCATCCAAGCATTCAAAATTCACACTGAAATAACAATTCTGGCCAAACTCTGTAGTATAGGTGATTCATATTTGAATATTACCATGGAAAAAAAAATAAGCAAGGAATATTTACACCCTGATTAGTCTCTGATTCGGTGGAGTGTCCTTATAATTTTTACCAATATAAGCCTTTTAGCCTTAATACCAGCATTAGCAGCCATAGCAATATTTGCCCTAATTCCCCTGTCCACAAGGCAAAATAACTAATTGCAAGGAAAGGGTTGAAGTTTGATTAATGTGCTGTTGCTTTTAAACCTGGAGTCAGTTTTCACTGTACCAGAAAGACAGCATGACTGGCATAAAAATTAAGATATTTTGACATGCAAACTGATTATTTTATTTCTAACCCTCACTGATAATTATCCTACTTTCAATCTGATCCAGCTAAATGGGAACACAAAAACTGATTATAAACTCAACCATATGGCACCAGTCAAAGAAATTTAACTTTCTTTTCCAGGGTAAAAGTAATTTTTTTTAGTAAAAACAGAAAGCAGCATTGATCTGCTGCTTTCCTCTTCATGTCTCGCTTCAGCAAAACAGAAACTCAACTGCATTGTCAGCAATGGACATTATCTCAAGATGAGTGACTTCAGTCCTGCTCCTCATTTAATAACAATACTGTTTAGTAGAAAAAAGGCTGGAGGATTGCTTACGTGCAAGCAACAATTAAATCTGAGAAAAAGGCTGCTTTTGTAATATTAATCTGGAAAGGCAGTATATCATTCCCTGAAAAATGAGCAGTTAATGGATAGAGTGCCTCAAGAAAGGGCTGGCATCAACAAGACTAGAATTTAAATTGCCGAGAGAGAAATTAAAATTCTAATTCACTCTAAATAACAGCTCCTACAAAAGAAACATCTGGTCCAAAAAAAAATTTCAATGATTTGGCATTGCAGTACTGCATTAAATATTGATAGTGATGTTGAATTGACCCTGCTGCCTAATGCAAGACCATCACATGTCGGGGTCGTTCCAAATAGCACTTCACTGAAAAGAGGCTAAACCTTGCTGCTGAATTAACATTTCAAGCTTTGCAACGCCATTCAGGAACAGACATGGCTCTAAGTGAAGTCTTGCTGAGGAAATATAGTAGCTATTTTCAGTGAGTGAGGAAAGGAAGGAGTGGATATAGGTCTAATCTAAATCAGGCTGCAATAACCATTTTATGCCATGCCAGTCTGTGCCCATATTGATCAGCACTAATGGAGGGATTTCTCAACTACCTTGCATAAATACATGTCCATATGTCAAATACTCCATGCTGCTGCCACATCAGTGGCAAATATATCCCTTAATATATTCATAGATCTTAAGTCTTCTGAGCTGGAAAACACTCTGTAACACTACATAGTAAAAGCTTGAAAGTTTTTCTCATCTCCTGCTTCACTTAGGACTTTCAAGGGGCATAATACACTATTTCCCTCTCCTTTCTTAAAAGAAGCTTCTTTCCAGTGGTGGTACTCAACAGCCAAACAGCAGTAGCCTGCGAAAAAAGGTTCGCTTTTACCTTTATGTTCTCCCTTATGTTTGCTTGATCCCTCAGAGAAGACTGAACTAAGAGAAGTATAACTTCATTGCAGCATATTCCAGCTCCAAAAAAGAATTCTCTATGACTTCTCCCCCAAAGAAACAGCCTTTTCAGAATATCACACAGGCAACTGAGTCCTTTTACTCCTACCTACACACAGCTGCATCTGAAATAATTTTCTGTTATCAGCCAATAAAGAAGCTCCAATCCAGATATCACAAACTCAAGGAAACAGTAAGAATAAGCTTACAATCTTACACACAATTTACAACGCTTTAGCACGACAGCAACCTGGCCTTTGAGCTGTTCCATAGCAGATTTTGTATCATGATTGGCTCAGTGTTAAAAGTCTCTGTGTTAGGTTGATGGAAGAGGAACACTGCATCAGTAAGGGCTGTTATCATGCATTTCTTTTGTTTCATGGGCAATGCCAAACAACATAAACCATTAAACAAACTGAAGCATTGTAGAAGATAAAGACATCAAATAAACTGATGGTGCATGCCAAAAACTCTCCTCCTCTGAAAAATGTGAGGAATTTGCATTGATAGCTTCAAGAGTTTACATATGGTTCAGTTGTATTTTTCATTCCATAGAGATCAAAAATTGTTGAGGGGAGGGGAAGAAGAGAGAAGGGAGAAGACAAATGGCTAAATTCAAAACCTGAAATAATAAATATTAAAGAGGTAATTCTTTTGATACCTTACACATGGAAATACATACCTGAATCACAAAAACATAAAATATATACAAACAGTTTGAGTCTTCTACAATAACTTTTGCATGCTGTAGGCCATGGTTTCCAGGTTGCTTGTTCTTTCTCATTTATTAGACTAGGAAATCTGGAAAAAATTTCTACGGAGCAAAAACATATATTTTCCTATGTGAAGAAGAGATGGAATATAAAATCATAATTTAAAGAGTATGCTAAAGACAATGTTATTAAGGCTGCAAAATTATTGTAGTATTCATTGCACATACAAGTAAAGAATTCCAAAATTAGGGAAGGCCATGATTAAAGAGGTCTGTATAATCTTGACTTCATCCTCTGGAGTGTTATGATCCAGTCTTAAAGTGACATAATCATACGTTGCTCTCTATGTGTACACAACAGGCAGCACTTAGTGAACCAGAAAGCAATTAACAATTTGGTTTAGTCTCTCTCTTCAGTGTTAACTATCATGTGCTGACAGAAGACATAACGATAAATTTCATACTTACCAAAAACTGCTTTCAGATGGGAGTCTTTCTGACAGATCTTTCCCTCAGTGCCAAGTGCTGTACCAAGACTCTTTACTACACCTGTTTTGGAATGAGGAACAATTCTCTCCTCTTTACTCAGCATCAAACTTTGGATTCCAACTTTGAGATCCAACACAGAAAATCTCGTAAGTCCTTTTCTATTAGCCTAGTAGCAACCAACTAAAACACCTTCCAAATCAAAAGCATGCATCTAATTGAAGCTGTCCTGTTCTAAAACCAAGAGAATTGATCCCCAGTGTTTTACAGAGCCTTTGTAGAATCAGAGACATTGAAACAAATCTGAATTTGCATGGCACAATAAATCCTCAGATTCTCTCAAAATCCTCCTTTCTCAGTCATTTTCTTCAAGGCTGGTCTTTTCCTTACTGGGATGGAATTAAACATACTGTATTTGTCTTGGAGAACAAATCAACTTAGTATCTCTGAATTTCCCCCATAGGTTTTGAGCAGCTTTTATTCACTCCTATTCTGAAAGGTTTGATCATATTCATGTATTTTCCACGTGTATTTCCTTGGTTTTAACATAGCAAGAATCAAGGGAAAGAAAGATAACATCAGCCCACTATATACTTATAGAAGCACTAGTTTAAATTCCTTCTGCCAAATATTTCAATCAAATGGCTTTGATTTATTTTTTTTTTAAATACGAATATCTGCTCCCTGTGGGGAAAAAAAAATTCAAAACAAGTAAATTCCAGATTAAAGAAGCTGAATGAGAACTGCACAAGACTTGTTCAGAGAGAAGAACCAGGCCTTTTAACAAAACTAAGTTGTGTGGTCCCAAACACTCAAAGTACTGCTGAGAGACTAAGAAGAATGCAACAGCCAACTCAGAAGTTAGGGGGAGTTATAGGGAAGCAACAGAATTTACAGGGATTCTTACTTGGCATATTTTATTTTTCAGTGTTTTGTTACAGAAACTGTTGAATGATTTTTATAAAAAGAAAAAGGACAACAAAAAGCTTTCTAATCAAGAAAAGGTAAAAATCTTTGAGAAACAGAAAACACTCTCTTTTAACATCTATCCTTGCTTCTCAATGACAACATGCAATGTGCCTTAACTTTTCTAACATCATAAAAGAATGGTAAAAATTAACTTGCTTATGTATTCATATATTTTTAAAGGAAATAAGGTCACAATTTTCAAGTGAACAGTAAAAACAAATAAAATAAATGAAACCCCATTGTTTTTATCCAAATTTGTATTTCTCAGTGAAAAAAATATTTGGGCAGGACACCTCTACAAACCTAGCCTGATGCTTTTTTAAAAATGAGGTAGGGGTGCCACATTTTTAACCAAGTGGCTAGTTTAAATAATTATGTTTTTGCACTGGATTGTAACAAGGCCATTTAGCTGACAAGGCTATTTGAATTAAGTAAGCATTGGCTTCTCTCTGCTTAGTACACATTATAGCAGTTTAATTTTGATATGCGTGCTTTAATGTTCCTGAACCTAGGGCAGCAACATCAGCAGGCTGTTTTCCTAAACAAATCTTGTTTCTCAGATCTTGGAAAACTTTTTCAGAAATGCAGACTTTTCTCTTAGGGATGATTTGACACATTAAGAGCCGTATTTCCCCAGGGTGCACTGACTATGCAGAGAATAAAACCAGAGTAACCAGCACAGCAAACGTATCTGTAATGGGAAGGGGACAAACAAACATTTAAAAGAAATAGGTAAGACAGAAACTAAGTCCCTCAGACTAGAACAATTCTTTGAAGGTCTCAGTCCAGTCCTACCGTGCTTCTAGTTGTCTTGAAGGCAGAATATTTTACATGGTTTTTTCCTTTGTTTATTACAATCACAGAACTTCATTAAAAATATTTAGATATTGGAAGCTCAGAGAAGATATGTTTACACATAGCTGAAATTGTGAAAGGATAGGGATTTCTCTGGTGTACAATGATCCAAGAGGTTTTATCCCTTAAGCAAGAAACAGTATTACTCTAATCAAGACAAATTATGGTGTACTAATGGAGACAAACATCAAAGAGGATAAACCAAAACAGTGGAACACAAAAGTCGCTTGCCGATACACTAGGTCACATAACATTTGGGCAACTGGGTATTTCAAGGAAAGAAAGCAACAAGATTAAACATATTAAGACCAATTTTTGTAGTGATTTAAGCAGAAAAAATAATCAAGTGGTTGCTAATGGAATACACTGACATTAGCAGTAGCTTATAAACCTCCAAAAATCTTTAAAACTCACTAGCCCTTTTTTCCCCCCCTGAAATTCCAGTGAAGCAGAAGTACATTAAAAATTAGGAAATGCAAGGGAAAAAGAAAGAAAGAAAAAAGACACCTTGCTTGTGCTTTTGCTACTAATAAGAGAGTTTTCTAAAGAAAGCAAAAGGTCAGACATACTTGGGCAGAAACTGAGATACATACAAGGCACTTTGTTAAACAAATGGGGCTGAGCTTAAATGGATCAACTCTGTAAACTCTAGCAGAATTTGGTTTCAAGGTCAACATAATCTTTGCCTCCTCAGCCTAACCCCATGATAAGGATGACACTTTGGATAATCTGTGAAACTCTGAACCTTTCAATTTGAATTTTTGCAACCATTAATTTAGTTTACAGCAGTGAGACTTTGTCATTTCTATACTTGGCCTAAAAGCAAGTGCTTTGCACATGAAAAATGTCATTCCTCAGCCACGAATGGCTCTTCACAGCAACTTGGCTGACCTCATATTCACGTATATCTTCGATTTGAAAAGCAACAAAGAGAATTGCATTTATTTTACAACACAGCTTAAAACTAACCACTTCAGCATTAGTACTTACAAGTAGCTTTTAATAGAAGACTAATATATACCACTAGATGCACCTTTAATGCCTGATTTTTTCAAAAGATAATTGGGATGTGTAGAGCACAAAGTAAATCCATTGGACTAAATGAGAGAATACTTTTTTTTTTTCAATTGTGAAGGAAGAGAACTTGTCAGCCTACGCTGCAGCACTGCTGAAAACTACCAGAGTGCTGATATGAATCATAGTTGAGTCAATTATGTAACACTGCAGAAAAAAATAAAGCAGCCATGGAAGGTAATGACAGGAATACCATATGCAAGATAGGAGAGGCAATCGTGCCTTTCCTGTCAATGCATTCAAAGGGTATACTGGGATCAAACTGGAGTTCTTCACAGCAGAAAGGATACAGACCACACACAGTGCCCAGGAGAGAGAAGCAGAAAATAAAATACATTTTTGGGAACTGCAAATAGATGGTTTCATTTAAAGAGCACCAAAGTTTATTTTCCCATAAGTAAAACATTTCTACCAAATGGACAGCATTAATTATTCTGAATGGCCACATGTACACTGAGTGTTAGGAAGGGGAGCAAAAAGGAGACTGCAAAGAAAAGTACTCTATTTGTATCAAGCATTAAGGTTGTGATAATGTTGACCTTTCTTGAAGAGGGCAGGTATCGATGCAGTTTTGGTCTGACAAAACAGTGCAAGCTTTGCAGAATACAGAAGTAAACCCACCACTGGACATTAAAAGGGGGAAAAAAGGTGTAAGGAATGATAAGAGGCTCCCTTACAGAAAATACACCCTAGTTACGTGACAATGGGAAACAAATTTCTTAGTATGGTGCTTTCTTGATAATTGTAAATAGTTCAGGGAAAAAAGGCACCAGAAGAATTTGCAGGCATATCTGATCTTCCCAGTGCAGAGTGCTGAACTAGTTAATATCTCGAGAAGAAAGAAGCCTTCCTTTCTATTATTCTATTATTAGATGTGGGGAAAAAAAGTCATTTTTGAGAGTAAGTTACGGGATCTAAAACACGTCTTTCACTGAGCATGTGAGAGTAATGAGGCTCAAGTCCTAATGAAACATATTGTGTCATAGGGACCTTAATGTAGTTTTGGCTTGGGTTATTTTCTTCTGAAACATAATTTAAATGTATTTTAGTGATAAGACAGTCAAGCAGCAACTATGGTCAACATATGTGCCTTTTCATATAGCTTAAATTTTACTCCTTACCTTGAACAATCAGCTAAACATTTTACAACAAAATAGAGCTAGTTTAGTAGCTTAAGTTGGGCTTGCAGGAAAATTTAGGCTCTTCCAAATTCCCAATAAATTCTGAGTACATAAATATTGAAAGATATCAAAGAGATTGCAAATAAATTCTCTCCCAGCAGGTGCATTCCCTAAGGACTGCCTCATGCTGTGCAGCATTTCAGAGTCACAGCAATCAAATCCCATTATAATTATTACAGCAAAGCATTGCCTATAAGCCATGACCTTGTTGCCTCAACAAAGTACTTGCTGGACAGTGTTCCAGTGATCTTTGATGGCTTCCTGTCTAACATCTTTAAGGGTTTGGACAACTGGAGTCGCAGAGCAGTCACTCGTGGCTACTAATGCACATTGTTTGTGTCAGCTTCTAAGTGAACTGGTTGCACTTTTGCTACTTTAAAATATCTCTATACTGTGAATCCGAAAGTGGTGCATGCCCTCATTTCCCATGCAGGACCCCTAGGTGGTACTGGTAAATTAGCTGTCACTGTCTCTCATATCTGCTCTGCGAGGAATAAGCACGATAGGAATAAGTCTACTGTTCAATTTGCCTGAGAGTCCCTATTATGAGCAGTCTTTTGCAACTTTCAGCAACTCATGACCCACGTGCTCCCTTCTGTGGGTGTTTGAAATAGTTTTCTAACACACTCTGACACTAAAAATTGTAATAATTGCCCATACCATTGGCAGTTCTCTCACCTGTATCTTTTAGCACATGAAGTATCAAGTATTGCATGTTATTGAACATATTTTACTCTGCAGCAGCTATTTTTAACCAGATCACTGCAGAAAGTTTCTGTGAACAGCTATTCTCACACAGGTCTAAGATAGTTCCTTGAACACACTATTAGATATCACATGTATTTTACAAATTTCCTTTTTGGTTTTCTTTTCAAAAGAACAAGTTATATGAGAGACAACAAGAGAATACTGAAATACAGACACAGTAATTTTTTGTAGCTGTTTAGATGCTGTTTATGCTTTCAGAATTTTTGACTTCCACACTATCTCTCATTTCCAGTTACTGCTGTGTGTGCAACTTGCAGAGTACTTGCTATGCTTTATCACTGCCATATGGTTCAGTGAATTAATCTGTGAGGTTCCAATCAAAGCATTGGTGTTGGGAGTAACAGGGAAGATTCAGTTATAGATTTTTAAGTATTTCCCACATTGCAGTAATTCACCTAACCTTTATTTACCACAGAGTGCCCTGCATGTAGAAGTGAAATGCTTGGTGGGGAGAAGGCATTTACTTGTCCCCAGAAAAATACATGTCATTAGAGATGCATCTATAATGGGATTTGACTTAATGGAGATGGAGGCCTACAGACACTGTGCTAATGCTTTACAGCAATAAGCTTGTAGCAAGCTTTTAGCACAACATAATGATTCACGAGGCTAAAATTATACGCTGAGCAGTGCTTGGTTGAACCAGCACATTATGTTTTCAGTACATACTCACAACTTGGCAAAACACAGCTCCTTCAAATTGCAAACATGATTTATAATAATTGGCACTATCTTCCAATTGTGCTCATACTAGAAGTTCTAGAAGGAAAAGGGGTTAAATTATCCACACTGGACAACTAGTTTTATGGCTCCCATCACAGAGCTTAATATTAAAACCAGTGATACTGTTGTTTATGGGAAATTCATAATGAATACAAGCTAAGTACAAGGTTTTCAGCAAGGGACCATTTACAGAGGAGGTTCTTATCAGCCCTGTATGAAAGCCTTTTAGATGACCTTGTGGAATGCCTTTGTGGAGCAATGAACACCAAAAATTATCATAAGGACTTTCTGGCAGAGTTTACTCTGCGTTAGCTAGAAATTTTCATTAAATGCAGTACATAAAATTATCAGAAGGGTTTCTGTGCCATCCCTTAGTAAAACCACGACACGCAAAATAAAGAAAAGTGGAAGAACATCCTGCATCTATGGGCTTTTCCATTGCAGATAACTCTTTTTCTATATTTCAAGGTGATTTTAATATGTATGCGGCACAAGAGACTAATGGATACTGTGAATAAAGTAGCCTGTTTATCTAAATGATGGACCTGGCACAAGCATCCTGAGGACAAGTTTCCCTTACACATGGTGCCCTCCTGCTGATCTGAAAATTTGAAAGGGTGTCCTACTCTGTGCAGCATTACTACTTGCCCTCTCTGCTAAGACTATGAGCAAAGGTCTTCTCCTTCTATTTTGATAGGGATACCTTTCCACCTACAGATGACCGAATCCATTACTCTTTAACCCAGCCTGCTCAGACAGAAAAGGCAGGTAGAAACCTGTCAGATGACAAATAGGCTTTCTAACACAGGATGTAAAACCACATCTTTGTGAATTATATGAGTGTAATTGGGAGTAGATAAACTAGCTACAGAATGGAATGTTAGGAAAGAATCACAAATACCAGTATTCATTATCCGCATTTCCATACTGCGGTCTTACTGCACCAAAAGTTACATCTAAGTGAACATGAACAGGGACAACACTGAATGCTTAGGCAAGTTAAGAGATTGGGATGCATCATTAAATCCCAACACTATTTTAATCACAAGCAATGACTGCTTAATTGAGCCTCCTGGGCCAGAAACAAGTAGAGGTTTCTGAATCTAAGTGACAAGGACTAAAGGCAATAGTTCCCTTTGGAAACCAAATTTCAGAGAGGTAAATACCTGATGCAGCCACTGAGGTTTCAGTTCCACAGCAGACCATGCCTGTCTGATTCCTGTCCCCTCCAGTCCAGCTTGTGCACCCTCTTGCTCCTGGCCATATATTTTGAGCTTCCTTTCACATCGATTCCCACCACTGATCCCCTTTTTCACCAAGGCATTTCAATGCGCAAAGTCAGTAGGAAGCTCATCCGACTACCAAAAGCAAATAGCTTTCTTGCAACATTTAGTGATGACAGGAAATACTGGATAGATGGCAACAAGGACTGGAATTGCTTCTGGGCTTTTCCTCTCGCCTGCCCACCACACAACAACAGCGAGGAAAGAGGCAGAAATTGTACTTGTTTTTGGAAGCAGCTCTGACTGGAGGCTTCCTAGATGTGAAGGCAAGAGAGGAGTGAAGGTTTGTCCTTTGGTGTTGTCCAGAATACGAACTGTAAAAACAAACCAGTCACTTTTACAAATTTTATCTCCTGAGTCAGCAAACAAGAGCAAGTCAATGCACATTCAGCAATATCTACCATTTGTTATTTGCCACAAAATACCAAAATATTGTATCAATACATTTTACAGAACTAAAATACTCTCAATATAAAAATAAAGTGCTCTTCCTTGATGTGTTGCAAGACAAAAGCATGTGTTTCTTAGCTTTACTATTGAGATGTATAGACTAACAGAGCAAACTGACTGAGTTTGTACTCTATATGCTAAATGCATGGAGTATCAGTTTTGCTTTGAAAGACTAGAGAAAGAACAACACTCGAGGACAAACAACGACCGTTCCAGAAACAAATCCCACATTTTTGGAAGACTTTAACAAGCCTGATAGGAATAGTAAAAAAAGAGAGTGCACATTCTTTTACTACAAATATTATTAGCCCTGTTCTTGACTACCCCAGCTCAGATTCTGGATGCAGATTTTTTTTCTCTGTACCATTCAAAGAATTCATTGATTTGTGCTGCTATGTATAGTAGAGAAAAAGATTTCATATATTCAACTTCATATCTACATGACAGAAATCTAACAGACCACTAACAGCACCAGAGTGTGATACTCCTTAAAAGGCAAATAAGATCAGCTTCAAAGGCATTTATCTTTCCCTGCTCTGTGACTTTTGATACTCCCTAGCCTGCAACATTGCTGCACTTCTTCCCACAGACCAGCTGTGACTGAAAGATAGGGCTGTAGCCTGCCCTCCCTTACACCTATAGGGGAAAAGCAAATCAACAAAAAACTGATGTTTATTTCAGCTCTCACACGGTGTGTAGTCCGGTAGGATTAGTTTACTCCTAAATATTTCTACAATTGTCACTATGTTAATCTTAAGTTATATTTCTGAGTGACTATGGAAATAGAACTTCTTTCTGGTAGCTATCGCATCTCACTCTTTTCTCCACCTCTTTGTGATCACCATCAGCATTTCACATGTAAAACCGCTCATGTACAATTAATTAACCCAAGTAAGATTATATCCTTCACTATGCAGTTTTTAAAATAAAGTACATACACACACGCAAATCAATATCCATAGAATGTTAACAAAGTTAAACTCCAGAAAGTTAAACTCTAACCCCAGCCCATCACACACAATGCATTGGCCCTATTTTATGGTCTGGTGAACCTCTGGATAAATACAAAAGCTGGGATCAAGACAATATTAGCTGACAGTATAGGATGGTGCTTCATATTTTGCAGCAGTATTATTTTTAATTATTATTAACCAAAAGAATATCTAGTAAGTACAGAGAACAGAAATATACAGAATACAGAAATAACACTGAATACAGTAGTTTAATAATGTTTCCCATTAAAAGCCATTTCTACCTCTGAAATCCCATATCACTTAGATGTTACAATGTTCTTACTATCATTTAAGATAACTATCCATTTTCATATTATTTTGAATAAGCTTAATATCCCAGTGCAGTACAGTACATGTCTAAACTCAGTGGATGCCAATGCTTTAGATGAGTTTGTGAACTGAGACTTAAGTGAGAGAATTTATGTATTCATGCCATCTCCAATTTCTAAAGTACAGACTACTTCAGCAATTGCATCTTTCCTTTTGATTTCTTCAGCACATTATGAATAATGGAAAAGCTACAAAACTGCTGAGTGTCTAAGGAAAATATTATGCATTTAAAAAAACCACACAAAACCAAACCCAAGCAACCCCAACCCACCCTGATGGGCCAAATCAAACAGTTAATTTAAAAATAAATTAAAAATCTGTTTATTAGCTCATAATCACTTTTAAAGATGCACATTACTACAGCACAGAGAGAGTAAGGTTTACAGCTGATTTAACAAACTGAAAAATCAGAACCATCAAATAAACTTTTCTGAAAATAAATATGAATGCAATTTCCAGCAACAACTTGAAAATAAATGCAGGCAAAAAAGATTGCAAGCCTCTCCAAATGAAGAATGATTCTTTTAAAAGTAGGAGGGAGGAGAGGGGGCAAGGAGAGGAGAGAGAAACTAGACATTTAACTATATAATTACAAGAAACTTTATCACACAAAAAGTAAATCTAGTACTGAAGATATGGAAAGGTATGTTGGGAATAGATTAAGTGTGAATTAAAGCAATGCTACACTCCAAAAGACAAAGCTTATTTTTAATACCAAGCCCAGAATTCCTCTCTTTACACACAAAATTTTAACTAGTAGTTCTGTAAGTTCAGCAAGTTTCTACAGGCTATCCTACCTTTAACATTTCAGGAAGGACCTTCCCATAAATGTGTTGGGGAATAATGCACAGGGTAATTTTTATGTCCTAGCATGCTTGTCATTATTTTCAGAGCAATGTGATTAATAAGCTGCATTTTTCTCTTATCATTTTAAAATAAACTTGTACCCTAGTAAGCTTCCTCAACTGTGATTCTCTGCACTCTAGAAGCTGGAACAATTCTATAAAATCTCTGCACAGAAGTCATCACACACATTACCAATGATTCTGGTCATTATCCTAGCACAGGTAAATGCTCATCAACAGAACAGAGGTTGTCTGTGATTAAAGCACACTAGCAGCCCCATTTATAACAGGCTGATAACATTTAGAGGATCTTTAGCCCCCAATATCTCATGAGAGATCTGACTGATTTTCCCTTCATATCAACAAAAATCCCCATACCAACTTCAAAGGGAGATCAAATCCAGGAAATCCAAATGCAAACTCAAGAGAAAAAACTTCAGAATAACTCCTAGTATTTCTGAATTACATGCCTCATTGTCATGCTTTGTTATATGCAGTTCTGGAAACGAGACCTTGCCACCTCGGCTGAGAGTCCTTAAAATTATAACTTGTAAACGATAAATTATACTTGTCTTTTTCACAGCAGGCTCATAAGGCGCTAAGAAAAAAACTGATAACTGTCTAAAAATCAATTCTAAAAAGAGTTGACATGAAATGACAGAAATTATTCTTTCTACAAATATACCCCAAGCAATTTTCTTCCAGATAATATCTTATCTTAAAGTTTTTACTAAAACTAGTGGAGTCAGAAGGTCATTTATCATAATCTGTAGTCCTAAAATGAATGAACACTGGTATTTTTGAGGGTTAAAGAGAGCAAGTGAACATTACAAGAGGAAACAAGAGGACCTAGCAGGTCGTGAAACAGAACATTGTGGAAGGGCACAAAAAAACTCAAAGGATTGTGGTTTTTCAAATGCTGTCAATTGAATTTGCAATAATGGTCACAAGAAATGTAGCAGATTTCCTGAAAGCGCATTCCTGCAACTATTTGCAAGTATGCTTATTGCTAAGCTTTGGAACAATCTCTTCAACTTGAATGAAACAACAAATTTTAAGTGGTTACATGCACTCTATAAATAAGGACTTGAGAAAGGACATGGAACTGTGAAATGTGGGCTTTGCACAGATTATGTAATTATGGAAGAAGGCCTAAACCCCTGGATTCTGACATTCTGACATTTTACAGCCCTGTTTTTCTCTCCTTTCTGTGGATCTTTTGGTTTGAGAAATGCAAATACATCAGCATCAGTTTTTTTTGTTAGCCATTTTTGTCAGATACTTGGACTTATCTGAGCAATGGCTGTTCAGGTGGATTGCAGACATGCTTCTTTCAAGAGCTGTTGAACAGGCTGAAATATATATTTGGAATAGGGCAGCTTAGGGTGGCAGTTTATATGTTGGTACAAAACCAACAGAAGCTGTCCTGGAAACTAACTGTATTGTACCCAGGATTTGTTATTGTTGGAATTTGTGTGCAAAAATCACACCAAATTTAGCATAATAGCATTGTCCATGATGTAAATCTGAAATTCAGCTAGCTGTAAACATTTGATGTTTGTTCAGCTAATTAATCCTCTAATAGCTGCAGTATTCAGATGAGAAGCTCATGAGAATAGATATGTAATTAGTTTTCCAATATTCTTTTTGTGCCAATACCATAACACTTGTTTTGTAAACAGCAATGAGCATAAAAGGGGAGATGTTAGATTCCTGGAGAAAGATAAACAGAGCATTTTAGTTGATGGAAGCAAGGACTCTGTGTACTACATACAGGGATGCTAACTGCAATACCTGGGGAGACCTGGCAAGAAAAACAACTCATTTCTAAGATCCTAAGGCACAGTAAGGTGATGAGAAATAGTCAACACAAACTTGTCAAGAACAGATTATTTATGATTATAATCATAATTTCCTATTTGGACAGGATAACTGGACTAGCAACTAGGATACAGCAGTAGGAGTGACAGATCTAAACTATCCTCAAGATATTTAATTTACCACCAAGGACATTCTCAAAGGGAATCTAAGAAAGCTTCCTCTGCAGGGAAGCAGCATAAGCCAAATCCAGAATCAGCTGGAAAATCATGATGGAGCCATAGTTATCGGTGACTTGCTCCTGTGTTAGCAAGCTTGGGGTCTACACTGTATTCTACCCAGTCTATTCAGTATTTTAACATAATCAAAAATTATAAAAATTACACATGGGAAATTTAGAAACATTACTAAAGTGGGAGGAGATGTACCTGGGAAAACAGCATTAAAATTCAAAGGGTTCCTGACAAACTAGAATTTAAAAATAACAGGACAAAGTTCAAGTTAGACACATGTACGATGAGCCCAGAGAACTGCCAGCAAACACATTCACACAAGCAAAGGAACTCTGCAAGCAGCAGGGGCAGCGGATCACAGTACAAGCCAATAATGCAACTCAGTATGATTTCTAAAACATGATTTTAAGAGATGAGAGGAATGTTATATCAAGCAGCAGTGACAGCTAATCCACTCTTTGTAATACTGGAGTCCCTCCAGCTGAAACACAGTATCCAAATTTGAGCTTCAAATTATAAAAATCCAGGAAATATCTAAAGAAAAGCAAGAGATGAAAAATACCAGAAAATATCCTACATGGAAAGATTACAACTGATTTGTTTCCCATATACACAAATCTTCCATTGAAACTTTTCAAGAGGCATTTCAAAGCCATGTGCAATGAATACTGTGTCTTATCTTGGGTGGATTTCAAGCAATATCTGAGGTCACTTGCAGGGCCCATTTTGATGATGCTTTTATTGAAATATTTCCACCAAGGCAAACTGAAGCTCAGCAGTGAAAGTTTTCATTGTATAAAACAGATGTAAAAGCAGAAAGGTTTACTTAACAGACTTGTAAAAGATAACAACTGAATAACATAATCTGTATAATTCAAAACTAAAAAATGAAAAAACTATTTAATCTGTATCTTCCCTAAACTTAAAGTCTTTAACATTCTTCTCAAGAGAAGTATACAGAATCAAAGAACTTAAGAGAGCAACCACTCCTAAATGTCCGTACATGCTACAGTAACCACAGAAATTAAAGAAAATGAGGAAAGAATGCTACTCTTAATTTAGATTTAACATCCAGTAAATGGGGAAAAACTCCTTTTTCAGCTGCAGGGGAAAAAAAAAAAAAGGATAATACCACCTGTCTTCCAAATCAGCCAAGATACATTTAACATCATATAATAAGAAGAAAGTACTTAAGATTCAGAAAAAAACCCATTGAATAATATTTTGACACTAGCAATGACCTCAGCGGATGGAATTGCATTAAGCATGTTAAATGCTGACTAAATCAGGCTTTCCACGGGAGATCATGTGCCTATGTTAACTATCTATTAGAAACTGAAATTCACTTTCAAACATGTATGATTACTGATGAAAACTTTACAATACTCTTTTAAATGAAACCTCATTTAAGTTCAGTGAAACCTAAGAGGTGCTTGAAAAATTACTTTGATTGTACAAACTGTACATTATCTCTACTGTAAATCTGTGTGAAAGTTCTCTCCCTCATACCTACAAAGGAGAGATGAAAGGTCAAACAAAGAGAAACAATAATGCTATGGGTTTCTTTGTAGGTTTTTTTACCAGTAAATGAGCTGAGTGGGTCAGGACTGAATGCCATGAAAGCTGGACTGTTTGCCTGGCTTTGCCATTAATTCAGAACAGCATCAGACAAAAATCACCGAACAGAGAACCCACTGCTTTCTTTTGAAAAATAAAGTAAGTGGTGCTCCTTATGTTTTCTGAATCTTTCCCTAGCTTTGATGGAAAAGTACTACTTTTAGGTACCTTATTTTAACTAACTCGTTTGACATCCCATAGCCAACAAACGCAGCTGCTCAAAAATAACCAAATTAAGTCCAGCTCCGCCAATAAAGACAAACTTGCTGCTGTTTGTAGCATGTTTTAGAGTCTGTAGACAAAAGATGCCTCACAAATGGTAAGCAATGATTTAAGGAACAAAACATTTACACAAAGCTTTTGTTTTGGAACATAAGAAAAAAAGCTGAATGTATGCAATTGGTAAAGTCCCTGAGGATATGACAGAAGCGTGGGATAAAAGTAGCCTAAATCTGTGTGGGCAAGGCAAAGAGTCTTTTAGCCAGCTGGGTACATGGCAGCTGCCACCGGCAATCTGCAAAGCAAAAACATTAGAACAAGATGACACTTGGCCTACAAGACCTGTCACTCTGTGGGCACTACAGTAGACGAGAATCCTTTGGGTGCTCTCAGACTGGACCTTCCATGGACTACCAAGCCAGACTGCTGACAGAGAGCAAATTGCCTTCCACAGAGCCACATTCCCAGTGTCTGAGTGAGAATCAGTCTGCAGATTTGTGGCCAGTGAGAGCACAGTACATGGCTCTGATGCTATTTATTTACCTATACAATCACATGTGGCACTGAGCATCATTTCAGTTGATATTATTATTTTAATGGAATTAACAAATAATTCAACTGAAAATCACATATGTTGTCACTATCTTGGACCTGAAAGTTATAGTAAAATGTGCTCGATGGTGACTTTGAAGTTAATTGTTATGAAAGTTGGTATTTTGATGGCCTGCTCACTGTGACCACCAAAATTAGCTGATTAGGTTTAATTTCTGCTAAAGAAAAGTGCTGGTCTTTGAAGCAGAGTGATCAGTTCAAACTCAGAATATTCTGTGATTCCATAAAGGTAAAGAATACACATACATCTGTCATAAAACTCAGGCTACAATATCAAGCATAAACAAACACATACACTTATGAAAATAAATGCCTAAAATAATCAAGTGGGAGAGAAATTGCATTTCTCACTTTTATTGCTTATTTACTCATGTCACACTTATGCACACCTTTCTCTTGAAGCTTAGATGACAAAGAGTAGATACTAAACTCTGCTAAACAAGTGACAGCTACCAGGGTGCCTGTTCACCTCTGAACTTTACTATGTCACTGTCCGATTGAGGTCACACGTAAAACTGAAGAATGGAAGGGCAGGAAGGGTGTATCTGAATGAAGGTAGGACACAGGACTGCAGGGAGCACAGCAGCACCTGGCCCAGCCCCAGGGAGCCTTTTCCTTGTCTTGCTGTGGTTCAGAATGCCACTCCCGCGCAACCCAAGTGCTCACGATGCCTACTTGCACCTCCCACAACATCAGTGACAGGGAAAACTGTCCAAAAATAAAAGAAGAAAAAACCCTACAAAACAACAAACAAAACCGAAGCAGAAACAACCAACCAACAACAAAAAAAAATCCCTTACACAGTGGGAAAACCTAAATGCAAAGAACTACTAGCAGGTTCTGGTGACTGATGCATGAAGTAATTGCTAAAACAGGAGAAACTTGGAAGTACAGGTCTTAATAATTTTCAGCACACACTAGTGATTTTTTTTTTTCCTCCTGGGTCTCTTTGTGGTGATGACTGTCTCATTTCTGTAATTATCAAAGGTGTCTTTCTTGGTCATGTTTTCCTCATCACAGCAAGTGTGTGGTACTAATGAGAAGTGTTTCTGAAAACCAGAAATATACACCAACAGTTTTTCAAACTCTAAACTGGAATAAAGACATTTCTGTTGTGAGAAAGTCTCAGCATCAAATCATGCAATAGCCTGTCACCCACTGGTTATGAGAAAAGGAGGGTAAAGAGATGCAGCATTGCTTGAAAGAAAGGTGACTTGGGTTTGGTTTGGGGTTTTTGCAGCTAACTTTTCTAAATTATTTCTTACAATTGGTCGATAAAATCCCTAAGCCTGTGACAATATCTATTATGTTTTTAAACATTAGGGAAAAAAACCTTTTCATTAAACTAGTATAAATGCAAGGTGTTGATTCAAACAGAAAACCCTGGATGAGAAACATATTATCAGTGATGCCATGCTATGTGACACTTTTCATAAGCTGCAGGCTGTGTTCAGCACAGTCTGTTTCCAATGCTTTTCCCATACCTTTGCCTGGCCTAACAAGGGGGTAGGATGGTGGGACATGGAATTTCTAACTCTCTCTCATTTTTGACTCTGTGTGATGTTTTGCTTCCAAAGCGCTAGAGCACAGCCTAACACTCACTGTTTGGAAAAAATAGAGAAATAAAAGCTCTGTGGGATACTGAAATAATCTAAAGAAGGATATGCAGCCTGAACTTGAGCTAAGAAAACTTCATCCAGAAACATACACTATAAGAGGCAGGGGATGCTTCTACCATAACTATGTGACAAAGAAATGCTAAAGCATACACATGCAAAACATGCTCAAGCAAATTCTCAATAAAGGAAAGATATGTCAAAAAAATGTAACCTTTACTAGTTTGAAGCCAAGTGCCTTACATTTTCTTTGAGCACCTTATCCTGATATATGAGAACTATGCTCTTTCTCCTGTATGTAGTACATCAGGTAAGAATCCTGAGGCTGAGGCTTTCCTGGTGCATTTTCTCAGCAACCAAGTTGTGGGGTTTTTTTCCTTCCCAATCTCATTTGTCACAGCAAGCTTTATTTATTCTTTCAAGTCAGTCTTCCATAGAGTAGCCTTTTGCATCTACCAGGAAAACAACATGTCACTGAGAAAAACAACATCGTGATTCATGCCAGAAGCAGAGTTCACTGTCTGCTGGCCCTCCATCCAGATCCTGAAGTGCTCACACATTTTTTAAGACTGCATTATCATAATAGCAATATTTTATCGGCAAAGACTTTCAAACTCTTAATGTATATCTGGCTTTTAATGTCTGCATAATGTGTGCAAAATACAAGTTTTGCTTCACTTCAATCCAATCAAATGCATCCTGGGTGCAACACCAGCTCCCCTCTTTCCAGAAGTATTCTGACATCCTCTTTGATACTGCCTTTTTTCTTGGAATAAAGCCTGCTTCTCAAACCTGTTCACCTTCTTCCACATTATCACTTTCAAACACCTTTTGCAACAATTTTCATATTGTGACTACACAAACCATTCCGAGATCAAAGAGTTTGAAACTGTCTGTAAACATGAAAAATGCTGAAGATTTATGTGGGAAATTGTTCAGTGCTTTCCAAGCTGGATTTTTTCACTTGACTTGCTGCGTTTTTCCTTTCAGAATTAGGGATAGTTGCTTCTTCCACAGCTTCTGCTTTGGTCATATGAGGTGACCATGTGAGGCCTCATGCTCTTTGGAGGATCCTCATTCTGTTCTGGGGCACATTATAAAACACAAGTCTGCAGCAACAGATAATAGCTGAAAGCATCAACTCATACATGAGATTTAATTGAACAGTCAAGCTGTAGAGAACCACCTGAATATAAACAAAGCAAAACACAGCCCCCAAAATATGACAAAACTACCAAACTCCGCTAAATTTTATGCAACTTTTCAACCGGAGAATTTTTAAGAGACAAATAATTGTTCATCATTAATGTAAATACCAAGTGATTCACCAGCAATGACACTCGTTTTTAGAGGAAATAAGTGTTCCTGTGTGATGTGAGCACACACATTTGTGCTAAAAAAGATGATTAAAAGTGGACATAGAGTTCAGAAACGGAAATAGACCACTGAAAATCTGGCTCAAAACTTGCAAACATTGAGCCCATGCCAAGCAATCTTCTTAACTTAGGAAAACCCCAGTAAATAGCCAATTTCCTGAAAAGTGTCCATCAATTCTACAGACAGAAGTTCCCCTTCCAGGCTGCAAACTGAAATGCTTTTCAATCAAGAAAAAAAGCACCAGACTTAGTGCGAGTAATTTCAGTTCCTTATTCAGCATTACCAAGAGTTCTACACAATGAAACAGTAAATGCATAGCATAGCCTTGCCAACTAGTTGTCATTTTCCAGTTTTCAGTACTGAAATGAAACTGCTTATTAGGTCACGCATGGTGATGAAATAGAAAAATATCCACTCCATCCTCCACTTCCCCAAGTCAAATCCAATATACCCATGTGAGTATCAAAGCAGAGACAAGGGAGATAACATACAGCTCACAGAATTCTACAGAAGAACCAGAAAATGGATTTGATCCCACCTTGTGCCTTCAGACTCTCCCAAGATCACATTGTTTTAATCAGGTTTATAGTACCAGTACACAGCTAAACTGTGAGTGTGCACACATGCCATACTGTATGTTCTATAATTACTATGGGTAGCAAAACATTGCAGTTCCCTGTAAGGGACCAACATTCTGCTATGATCCGTTACACTTGGGGAACAGGGGACTGTAGTCTTGGCAACACTGCCAAAACTCTGCCATCAGTAACACAAAGCTGTTCCCTACTCAGGTGGCCAAAACATTTATTGCCACCCTGAAAAGTCTCCATGCTTGGCTCATACCTGATGGGTCCTGGCAGAAATACGATCATGCACTTTGTGGCCTAAGGTCCACATCTTTATTTTACATGTAGTACTTCTCAGGGGTATTAAGAAGTATTTATGTAATAAAGCCATTTAATACCATCTACATCAGTATGACAACATCATCTTCAACAAATTGCACAAAAAGCTATGAAAACCACAATCCATAGTGTCTGCTTTACAACAAAAGAAAAGAGGTCACAGTGAAACCACTATAGAACTATTTTAGAACTATAGAACTATTTTATCTTCATTTCAAAGGAAAAAATTAAGATAGTATCATTCATAACCTATATGTTTGCCCGATACTTTCCACTTTTGTTGTATTCTCAAAATTTAACTGACAAACATAATCAAATCTGGCTTCCATACTATTATCAGGAGACAACAACAACAACAACAAAAAAAAAAAAAGTCATTCCCCACCCCCATACAGAGAAGCTGGTTTCAAGCACAAAGTTTCTCTTTCTCACTAACACTCTCTTAAATAAGTTGTATTGGGCAAAGACAATATTCAGAAAGCCACAAATCAGACAACATGCAATCATATTCTGGGGTTTTTTTACAGTGCTTCCTCTTTACTTTAAATAAAACTGAAAGAGAACACAGTTTTATTCACTAAAGAACTATTTCCTCAAAATTTTCACTACTTGCTAAATGATTTTAAATAAAAAAATGGAAAAAATCCTGCATAGAAAAAAAATCATTATTATTCTTTTTCCCTTTGTTTTAACTACTCCAAGTTTACAATAAAAAGTTTCAACATGAAAAAATGCTTAGTTCCTACAATTCTTGCAAATTAGAGAAATAATATAATAATACAATAATGGATTAATAACCACCTTTCCCAGGCCTGATTACTGCTCATCTTGTATGGCGTTTGGTACTTTCTCTCTCATGACAAGCATCTGCTCCCTTTTGGCAGAAAGCAATTAAAATCCAGTAACAGCTCCCTGGTCTAGGCCAACATTTTCTCAAAGCAGTCACTACATATGGCTCCACCTGACTGTCCTGTGAGTCTCCACAGCAAATTCCCAGTATCTTGGAAACACCACAGGTGAACCTGTGGTTCAGGGTGCCAGATAAATCTAACTTCTCCATCAGCCCCACAGTGCTGATACCACTGAGGTTACTTATCTGTGGCCCAAGACTAAAACACAGAAAATAGCCCAAGAAGCAGCCAACTGAAAAGGTCTCAGCACTATTTTCCATGACTACTTAATCTCTCAGATGCCAGGCAACCTGCCGGACTTCAAGAATCCACACTATGTCAACTTCCTACCCAGCAAATGATACATCTTTTGCTATCCAAGAGCTCACAGTCTTCAGCTAACTGGAGATAAGCTGTTAAACACTCTGGATTCTCATTTTGCTAACAGCAGACTCAATGGCACTGATGAATGATAATAACAAGCCAGTGCCAAGCAAAAGGAGACCTCAAGGTAACTTTTAGCGTTATAATGAAGTGCGAGTCAAAATATAGGCACTATGCAGATAGGAAAAAAAACCCAAAACAATAAATTAAATCCATATTCATATATTGCAGCAGCCTTGCCATATCTTAGAAATGATACACATCAAAACTAAACTGCAGTAGTAACATTCAGAAATGGACTCTGTTGCCAAACATTTGCAGCTAATCATTACATACTAAAAATGGAGGGGAAAATGTGACTCCTTCCAAAGTCAGTGACTTTCAGTGACAAAAGAAAACTATGTCTGTGTTCATAATTAGAAGTATTAATTACAATCTCATCACATAAGGCATCTTTTGTTCAACAGGACTCTTACAGCTTTCTAGGAAAGTATAGTGCTTCTAATTTTAAGTCTACAGCATATATGGGTCTTTTGTATTAGGAAAAAAACAACCGTTTTTGTTCACCAATAAACAGCTCTTATACAGTGAAAAAATATATTTGGGGCATCATTTTAGTGTTATCATAATATCTCTACAAGGAAGATGAAGCAGAAGGGACATTAGTACTATATTCTCTGACACCAAGTTTTGCAAAAATATCCTCCCAAATTCTGTGATTTCTTTGGGATTTTACTAGCTTTTTTCTCTTTTCCTCCAAATCATTGTATACAAGAAACTGGGTGAATAGTGAAAAAACCACGAGAACTTTTTACTTCCACAGTAGTTTCCCATGTCTCCAAAAATAAACATACCATTATGTTTTTACACTTCTTGTAGGTTCCACTACAAAACATTCTGAGAGGGGCGGGGGTTTCCACTTAACAGAGACTGTATTGCAGTACCAGTGCTAGCAGGAAACTGTTCTTTTTGCAAAAAAGGGAAGCTGCCTGCCTACAGTTTTTTGATGTCACAGCATAGTTTAACCCTGTATGGGCACATTCACTTTCCACCAAAGTCGAGCCCATTCAGCCTTTTCAAGTGTGGTACGTGCAAGAAGCAGAATAAGGAAAGACAGACTAAGTGTTGACTGTATCCATATATATGCCTAACACATAACTCAGCAACTACAAAAGATGACATCTTGCTAATGCTGAAGGTCAAGACAAACTTTGCCTTGGAATAACTTTGGTATTTAGATGGCTTTAGGCTCTATAGAAAAAAAGCAGTTTTCACATGGAAGCTGCATAAACACAGCAGGCCTCCTGGTAACCACATTTACCAATAGCAAAACCCAAATACAATTCTATGCTCCTGCTGCTTTAGATTCTGATGGCATCTGTAGCAGAGCTTGGAAGGCCCACCAGAAGATCCCTGAATATTTATACACAAGTCAAGTTCCTCCTCAAAGCTTTTGGAGAAGTTCTCCTGAATCAGGAACCCAGTTGTTGTTTGAATAGAATCACAAACAAACAAAAAAACTAGGGAAAAACACCAACATTTTCACTTCAGTTCCAGAAAAATTCTGCAGCTTTTAGCATGAAGTGAAGCAACTTCATTGATATTATTAATATGGAAAAAACCTTGTATCATTAAAGCAACAGAACAATGTACATATAACTCAAAAATGCATTTTGCATATTTCTTGCTTGCTTCCTACGTTTCCTTCCGTTTGTTTGATGACATTCAAAGAAATAAGAATTTGCTTTGAAAACAGTTATGCTGAACTAAAATTACCCACAGATTGAGAACACAGGAACCCTAGAAGTCATTTAGACATTGGTTTAAACTAAGAATTTGATCAAATATTAACTGAAAACAAAATTCATTTATGACAGTGAATCACTTTGGAAAATTCATGTTTGAAGGTACAGTATATGAAGACATAGTCTTTAATTCCCTATGGCCACAAAGTCATTATCGCTCTCACAACTGACAGCTAACCTACTTGGCATAAGATAGTATAAAAATATTTATACACTTAATCACATACTATGTTTTTCTGCAAGTGTTATTTTTCAGTCTGACTTTCAACTTATTTCTACTTGTCTGTCAAGTTCCCCCTGTATTTAATTCGAGTGAATAATTCACATTTGAAAAAGGTAGAGGTCTTCATGCAAAAGAAATACCTACTCAGAGAACAGAAGCTCAGGTTAGTGCCATGCTTGAAGTCAAACACCTTCAGCTGTAACAGACCCCTGTGGCTGGTGTGAGCCAGCATGCTCACAGCTGTGATTTCTTATTCAAAAAACAAAAACAAAACAAAACAAAAAAAAAAGCCTTGAAACTACAAACACCTGCACCCAAATCTGCAGTAATTACAACACAGTTCAGCCTAGTTATTCAGCAACAGGGGATTTCATATTTAGAAGAAAAAAAAATTCCTACTAAAAACCTACAAGATTGCTTTCAAGTTGTTCTGGGGTAAATAATCTCTGTGTTTACAATAACTACAATGTGTCTTCAAACAGCTTAAAGTTGGATTCCTTCAATCCATTTTATCTTAGGTGTCAACAGAATGGTTGCCAATTTCTCTATTTTTTTTTTTTTTATGTCACATTTAAACATATATAGTTAAGGATTTATCCATCATCCTGAAGACACGTGACTGTGCTGTCACTTTGCTTTATGCTGTAATAGTACTTCTAAAAAAGGGAAAAAAAAATTTCATAATATTCTATGACCACAACTACACTAAGAAATAAAATTCTAATTTCCAAGGATTTTGTTAAACAATTTAACAGCTAGTTGATTTAGCAATATAAGTATTGTTATTTTACTAGATATTACTTCTTATTGACTATTACAAAACTGCTGTCACTGGGGGATTGGAGCTGGGTAGGGGTTAACCCTTCCAACTCCTTCCCTCTTGCCTTTCTCTTGGCACCCAGTATTTAAATTCTGCCTTTTCCCCTTTTTGTACACCATAATTTGTGCTACTTCTTTCTTATGATACTCCCCTCTCTAAAACTATGCATGTGAAATTTTATTCCGATATTACAACGCATTTTCAGTGCAAAATAGCAGTGTGCTTTGAATAGTAATCCATTGCACCCCTCATTTTAAGGGGAAGGAGGCAAGACACATGAGAAAAATCATAGAGTGAAATAGCTGGAAATCTACCCACTGGGAAAGGCTGGATGGCAGAACCACTGAGCAATGCTGCTGTAAAGAAATGCAAAGTAAGTATTATTTTTCTTTATATAAGTCTTACATAAAAGTTTCATTTTTTTATTTGAAAGCACCAGTGTAGGATAATTTGTAGCTAGAGATTTATATTCCTCAGAAATTACATTGGGCAGTCTTAGACTTGAATAAAAATTAGTTCAGCCAGGGTGCAGAAGAAAGAATCTTTAAACTATTTGAAGCTGAACTGTGCACTAGGAAATGCAGGCAAACACACTGTGATAAGACTGCATTTAAAAATTCAATATTACTGATATCTGCTTTCAAAACACACTTAACTCCCCTGCTTCCCCATCCTTTCCTTCCATCTCTTCAGACAAATCTCTGATTACGGAACTCATTCTGTGCTCCTCAGTCATCCACTTCTCAAATCTCATCTAAACATACACATCACTTGTTAAAGTCAAATCCTTCTTACCCATTACTAATGTTCCTTGCAGAAACCATGTCCCATGCAAGCCTAAATTAAGAGTATTCCACTAGTCTCTTCCAAAAATACTCTACTAGCATATAATCATATTCTTATCTTCTTACCTTCTCTTTCTAAATTATTCTTCCACATTTCCTCTATGGAAATACCAGTTCAATTTCCATAAAGTTACGTCATTTTCTTTTGCAAACACCTTGTGATTTCTTTCCCTATTGCTCTGCTTCCCTAGTCTCCTTATTTCTACATCCTTGTTTAAATTTCCATACCTCTACACAAAACAAAGCAAAAATCACGTCACCGTTAAATTACTTCTCCAGTAACTACAAAATAATATTACCTACACAGAAAATTCCTTTTGCTATTTCCTGATTTGCCTCTGCTTGGAAGATTTTACAGTGTAGACATCTATGGAACAGAGTCAATTTCTCATTTCTTAATATTTGACTAATCAAGGATATACTGCCATTTGGGAAACTGATTCAGGTCCTCAAACAAAATACATCTAGAATTTTTTCTGTATGATTTAAATGAGCTTTTGAAGAATGTCTGGTATATGGTGGACATTATTATGCAAAAAAACCCAAAGAATGGTCAAATGAAAACTGATATTAAAAAAACGTTTATTTTCGGACTGTTAGTTCCTAGCTGTCAGATTGCCACAGAATAAAATGAAAACAATTTCTAGCAAGTTTTGTAGGAATTTTATATTTAAACAAACCAAAAAAAATTAATTAGTAAGCCAACACAAAGCCAGAGAAAACAACAACAAATTAAGACATTTGAGAGGTGCCATTCTAAAACAATACTAAACCAAAACCAGAATTTTGGAGAAATTTTAGCAGCCAGTTAGAAATGCACAATTGCTTTCCTTCACAACATCTGTACACTGGCCTTAACTAGCACATCAATTCCTATAACCCCCCTACGTAGAGAAAATGGCAAAACAGCCTTAGTTTCACTGTAGCTGAAGGATGGCAGGGGTGGAAGTTCCCAGACAGTACCCGGCAGCCCAGCACACGACACCTACATAATGGAAGGCTGAGACTCAGAATTTCCTCTCGTGCACTACCTTCCGTAGTACTTTCGTTTTTTCTGGGGTATAACTGTTGTGGAAAGCACGGGCTGACCACATTGCCCAGCTCTCTTTGCCTGCACACAGACAGAGGAGCGGCAAGGCAGGCCGTGGCTGAGCGTGGAGCAGGGACAGGCTCCAGGGTGCCCAGCTGTGAGCAGACATGGTCCTGGAGAGCCCGGTAAGTCCTGCACAGTGCTCTGTACTATCTGTTCCACACGCTGCTCGTGTTTCAGGAGGCACATCTGCCCCTGGGCAAGTGACAGTGAGACTATCTCTGTGGTGGGTATTGCTACTGCAGCGGTGGCAGAGTTTAGCCACCAACAGACATAGAGCCATGCACGAGAGTCAAGGTAATTTAACACTGTGTTACAGAGAAAGCACATTTAAAATCGCAATGCAGTTTATAAATTCATTGGTTACTCTGTGTATTATGTTGCACTTGAATCACATGTAATTAATTGATACCATCCATGAGGAAGATTACATGATGGTGGCTTTATACAATGGTGTGGAGAAATGGAAAGACAGATCAATATTTCATATTATTGTGATACATAAACTTTTTTTTGCTCTTGAGTGGAATAACAGAAAAGACAAGCATCGATTGAAATGAATATTCACCAAGTGAGGTAGTTTCAGCATTGTGAAGTCAGGTTTAAAGTGATTCAGTACACTGAGAAGGCATAAACATAGAATCCCTTTGAAGGGATGTTTGAATTTGTCTTTTGAAGTACAACCAATCCCAAACTCAGGTGATGCTCCCCAGAACACCAAGAATCAAGTTTTGGATATTTGTATCAAAGATAGGTATTCTCCACTTTTTTTCCTATTTTTCCTTTTTTTCTTTTTCCAAATTAGGGAACAAGACTGAAATTTCAAGAATAACAGGGCATTTGAATTGCAGCAAACATACACATACTGTTAGCTTGTGCAACAGAATAAAAGGTATTTTCTGTTCTATTGAAAAAAATAGTTTTGGTATATTACAAATAATTATAAAGGGGTGTTTCCATTATAACTTCTACTTCAAAAATGCTATTCTGGTACTTGACAGGAAAATAAAGATTTCTACTGCAACAAATAAGATCCAATCCTGCACTAAGTTTCTCCATCTGGCAAAATTAAGCTTTAAGTGGATTGGTAGGGACCTGATGCACATAAGTCATGCAATCCCTAGAGAAACGATTTTCAAATTAACTAATAAGATATTGCACTGCATACAGCTTATTAGAAAGAAACAGTGAGCAGCAACAGCACGCAGCTACTATGCCTGGGATTTAAAGGCTGGATTTAGCTGTCATGTCCATAATTCTTAGTGCACTGGTTATGTAAAGGAGTAGGTGAGAGGAGGGTTTAGTTTCATATTAAGGAAAGTAAAAAGGCTCTACAGAATGTAATTGCAGGATTAGTAAAAAGCATAAGGCAGCTTTGCTCCACTATTTACATATCAAGGCAATTTATGGAAATCCTCATATATAAAACTTCAATAATTGAAAATGAGATTCAGAAACAACTTGCTCTTAAATTAAAGGACAAGCAATATAATTTTTCATATTAAAATATTATATATGTAGAGAATAAATTGGTAAATTTTCACAATACTTTAAAGGTTAGTTCCCCAAGGAAATGGAATACAATTTGAGAACTGCTTGACCAATACAGATAGTTACTATAGTAATATCTCTGCAACTTTCCAGCTATTCAAATAATCTACATGTTCAAGGATTTCTATGCATAAGAACATTTTGACAGTAATTGCCTGAGGGGGGAAAGTCAAAGGTAAAGACACAGAGCAAACAAATGCCTTGAGAATAACCTGTAAGAGGTAGCAACACAGTATGTGGACAACACTTAAAAACAGAGAAAAGACAAAGGCAACCAATGAGGCAAATAGTCAAAACACAGAGGGTCTTGTTGAACCTAGCTGGAAACAGGAGTCATAAGAATTAAGGGTGGAAACTGTCAGGTTTGGTAATGATACATACAATCCTGAGCACAAATACAAATGAAGTTATGATTAAAAAAATCTTCAGCAAATCTGCCATTTCAAAGCTAGAAAGACACAAAAATTTGAGACTGCACACCAGAATGCATTGGTGAAGAGCAGCACTACGCTAAGGATAAAGAAGTACTAAGGGAGGAAACTAGAGGACAAAAGAAGTAAAAATCATTGACTTGAGTCTCATAGAGAAGTCATGTACTGGTGGACAAGTGATCCAGTGTGTGATTGCAAAAATGGGCAATTCAAAACATAGGATAAAAATATTACTGAGGACTGAAGTGAAAGTGCTTTGCTTGGAAGACATATAAAAACACTGCTGCTTTCTAATTCGAGAAGCCAACTTCAGAACCTTTTCACTGAAACAGAAAAAGTTACCATCTTTTTTAATACAGATGACAGAAGAGCTGAAAATATAATAAATGCATTCATGGCTCACTGGAAAATGAAGGCTATTAAAATAACTATTCGAAGTTTTGACATGTAAGGACGGACCTCTAGTTTCAACCTTTAGCTGTGCTTATCATGGACTTAGATTACCCTTTCTCACACAGTCATTCTTGCACAAGCCCTTGCACAACTTCGCTCCTGTCCTAAGGAGACACAGATCAGCCTTGCTGTCACGTCCCATTAGGAGCAAAGCTGATAAAATGCACTGGGATTCCAAGGTGACATAGCTTCTCTCATTACGTTTGTCACAATAATGATTAGATTAGGTCTCAAGTCCATCTTTGGCCTGCTACTGACCCATCACATCTCCTGGGAAATTCTGTAGAGTAGGAAACAAAATTGAAAACGACTGGAACAATAGAGACGTTCAATATGGTTATAGCTCATGGGACTAGCACAGATGTGACAAGTACTGATTTTCACTAACTATGCATTCTAATACATTAATCCCAAACTTGACAACTGCATATTACATTATCTTCTTCACAATAGTTAGCCTTTGGGAGCTTACTGGCAAGAAAATAACTCACCAAATACCTTTATTTCTTTCACTTGAGTAAATAACAACATGGTCAAAATTATGCCTAACTCATTTCAACTATCAAAAATTTAAAGAATAAATAAAGAGTAGGTCAGTTTGCTCTCTGTGGAGCCTTATATCAATTTTCTTCTACAGTGTGTGTACTTTTAGATATTTCACTGATGCAGCATGGCTGAAGATGTTTCAAATCAGAGAACTGTACAACTGAGCCATATGGCTAGGCATTCACCTAATCATAGCAGTTAATAGCTAAAGACCCCTACACCTGTTCTTTTCAACAGGCTTTACTTATTGGCATTAAACACTTCTAATATAACACATGTCCTTTCTATGTGGCAGATTTAACAGTTCTGAAGTTACAAAAGACTATTCTGAGTTGCTAAATATGTTTTTAGATTTAGACAGAAGCTGGAGACTTTTTTTTGACCTTTTTAAGTATTAAGTCACATTTTCCACTTTCACATATGGGCTACTTTACAAATGCCATCACTAGGCACATTTGAACTCGAGCCTGAGCAATAAGTTCAGTAAATGTCACTCCTTTTACCTACACCTTTACCTCCCACATATAACACCCACTCCCTCTGACAGCACCAAAACTATCGTTTGAATTTTCCTTTCCTCTAAGGGCCCTCCTTCTCCTCATCTTCACACAGCTTTTCAAGATAGGACAGCCAAGCAATTACCATCACACAAGTAAAATAAACATTCCTGTTTGCAGTAGGGAAGCTGTAGTACATCTGTCCCACTCAGTAACACTCCCTGACACAAGATGACATGCAGTAGGACAAGGACAGTCTGAGAAACCACAGGCTATCATGAAATGAGAGCTTCCAAATTTGCTTCTTGTACACTTTGAAGGATAAAGCAACACGAAGCAGAACAAGAGTTATGTATTTCATTCCAGTTTAGCATAACAGATATTACATCTAGATTTTGCATTTATTTTATTTCTGAGGTTTTTCTTCTATATAAAATGTGGTTACCTGAATGTACACATAAAAATACACATTCCAGGTTTCCACTTTGATCCATTTCACAACTGCTAAGCTTCCTTTAAAATTGAATAATAAAAAAAAAATCCTTTCACCCTGTTCTTAAACTGATAATGCTTTTTTTCACTCAGAAAGCAAGGAATGAACTTTCTCTTAATATAATCTTAGGTTTTTGGGTTTTTTTTTTAATATAAACTTTTGGTATACTATTGAAAGATTTGACAGGTAATTAACATTCCTTTGAAAAAGAGGGAGAGCAGAGAAAGAACAATACTTGATTATGGATTCCGTTTAATAAACTTGCTTTAAATACACTCTAGGATACTTAAATTGAATGAGATTCATCTATCTATACCCATAAAGATTACTCCAAGCTCCAATAAACTCAAAAAATATATCTTCATGCTCTGCAGAATCTTACCTGTAAGTCATGACTGTGCAGACTTCAATTAAGATGCAATAACATCTTTTACATGGAGAACTATGGTTTGCACTTGAGAAGGTAAAAACCAAAACAAAACAGTTTTCTGAAGACTGCCCAGGAATAGTGGATCAATTTTTTTATGGTTTAAAGGCTGAAAATTGTGGAAGGAGCTTTCAGCCAGAATTAGAAGATTTTTCCTTGGAAGGGCATAGGTCATCGCCGAAATAAAAATGCTTAGAAAATCTCTTCCTGCATTATCAAACAATATTCTCTAATTACATTGCACTTATGCCCTTGCTCATACCATTACAAGAAATGTGATACAACAGCTGCACCTGTCACACATTATAAAATAAGGAAATCCTAAGGAAAAAGTGACCAGTCCTCAATAACAGAGTATACCATTCAAAATAATTAAATAGGTGTTTTTATTGCACACAGATATTTGTGTTTTAAAAATGCAACTATTTATTTTTTGCCCAGAACAGATGATACAAATCTAAGAGGACATTTGCATTAAAACTCTTCATTCATATTAACGTAGGAAGCACCTTTCCTTTCTCTTAGGAATTAATATTCAGAACATGTGTGGAGAACATAACTTTTGACAAGTTTTAAATAGCTTTAAAGTCAAAGATTATTGCATACTCTATTTGGCCTCCTCCCACTTGTGTTCCTACTTCTTCACTCTCTTTTCTGCATTCCATCCTTACATGTACTACTTTCCCAGCTCACCCACATCTCCCGCTGTTGCCCCCAGCATGTACCTGCTCTCTGCCTTGATCCCTTCTCCACACTAATCTGACTATGCTTTAAAAGACAGCTGGGTCACATTCTTAATTACACACCTCTCCTATCCTATCAGTTGCTGGCCTCTTTGTTACCACTGCTGGGTTTGGTTACCAGGAATTGGATTTATTTTCACACCCTGATTCCCTTCACTCCTCATCATCTGGTCTAAATGAAGAGATGCACTAGACTCTCACACACAAGCCTTAGCAAATCTCCAGCTCTGCCACTTGGTATTTGCAACCCAGAAAGAAGAAACATTAACTGGTGGCTCAGAGTTCTTGCACTGTATAGGTCACACACTGCAACAGAAATGGACTTGACACAGCTGGATCTTTTTGATGGTTTCTAATGTCTCTTCCCCCTAGAAGAAAGAGAAAGCTAAGACATTCTAAAGCTAGCTCTCAGCTGTGTAAGTTTGCTACTTTGCAAACTTCAGAAGGAAGAGGGTGAAGATGCAAAAAGCTATGTCAATCATATAGATGATGCACAGCTTGCTTGTGTCAGGGTGCTTTCCTCTCCCTGATGACTGTTTTAGCGAAAGTCTCTAAGACAGAAATGTGTCCCCCAACCACACTCCCTTCTCACCTGCAGAGAAAGATCTTCCAAGTCAAGTCTGAAAAGCACTATAGAGCATGTAAAAAGGAGTGTATAGGAACCCACTTCTTTGAAATTGCTGACATTTTGGAGAATGAAAGAAGCTTGAAATCTCCAGGGCTCCAGCCCTACAGGCACTAAAAAAAGAATAAATCCCTCACAAAGAAAAGAAATAGAAGAAAAACTGTCTATCTCTGTATTTAGAAGTTCATATATTTAAGTCCCTCGAGGAAGGAAACATGTTGGGAACTGACAGTGAAAAATAACATACTAATTTTCTGATGTAAGTTTTAATGCCCTTTTTTTTAAAAATGATAAGCAGGTCTTAAAATGAAACAAATATAATGTGCAAAAACCAATACAATTTATCCACCAAAAAGCAGTAAGTTAGGAAAATACAGGCTAGGAATAGTCTGGCCAAAATTTAATTTGTTTTCAGGGACTGTACATGTTTATCATCAGCAATAGGCATCCCTTTACTTTTTTGCCACCAAGCAATAACAAAAATGCATGTTCGTTTTGGGGTTTTTTTTTCTCATTCAAATAATAGCCTGCCTTACAACACAGAGTAACTGAATCATAAAACTGCTACTCTAAGTCTCAGTAACACATGCAACCATATCAAGTAGAACAGCCTAAAGACACTGAGTGACATGGTGCTGTCTGCAGATGAAGGGCTGAATAACATCTATCACTAGCTTTGGTAATCACTTGAAATGAAAGGAGTAAATCTGCAGTACATGTAGGAGATGGGCAAGTTAGGATAGCAGAGCTGCAGCCAAACACAGTAAACTGAAGGGGACAGGACCAGGCCTAAGTTATCTCTGTGTAGTGCCTGGGACAAATTAGAGCAACTGCCATGTTTCTCCAACTTCTGCTATGAAGTACCCATATGTATTTCAGGACTGTAAAACAGAGAGCAGCACGGAATGCTTTCAAATTATAACCAGAGTCTAGTTTGGACACATTTTTTTATATTACCTCCTGTCACATTTTTGACCTTGCTGTTGCCACAGGAAAAAAGGAAAAAAAAAAAAATGGCAGCTCTGGAAACTGTGTTTACATACTTAAATGTGAGAAGGAACTGGCATCCCCTTGTATTTTTCATTTCTGAAGGTCTTAAGGGAACAGTGAGTAGACACAGTAAATAAATAGCTTAACAGACTGTAAACAATTAAAGCTTTGCCTCTTGCAAAACTATAGTCAGTGTGATTAATGTTTCAGGAACTATATTAAAGTGCAATATCTTTCCCTGCAGACTGACAATACCCAGGAGAAAAGAGTCTCTGCCTTGAATGAGACCATGAAATTTGATTTGTGTATTCTAAAGAAAGAAATAGTAATCTCTTAATTTAGATAGATCTCCTTACAAAAGCAGCATCTTCCTGTTTTGATCACAAATTAAACAATAGAGAGTAAATAAAGAAGTCAGGCTGAGTGCATGAAAGAAAGGGAAAACTTGCATGAAGCAGTCCTCTCTTATAATAAATAACAAATTGACAGGCATTACATCTGCTCAGCACTTTCCAGTATCATGACTCAGAACTGCACTGTAAAAGCTACACACAGTGCTCCTTTCTTAAAGGTTCATTTGTGCTAAGGAAAATTTGCTAACTGAGTAAAGAAGAATACGGGGCATCATTTACTTCTGGGCAAGGATAGCACCTCAGAAACTTCTTTTTTTTGCCCTTACTCCTTGTCACTCTCTCACCATTCTGACCAATAATCAGGTGTTTGGTGACTGACCTTAGTTTTTAGCAATCAGACCCCAGCAGCCACTGACTTATTAAAGGATAAAAGAAAATCCATAAAAATTAAGATTAAATGAAATGCACACACATGCATTGTTGTAATCAGCACTAAACCTGTGCTCCAAGCAGAGGTGCCCTTACCATGCTCTCCCCCTTGCCAATGGCTTGGTAAGGCTGGCTCTTCCCAAGGGCTGTCTTTCCCACTCCATTCCCATGACAGCAAGCTCAAATTTCACAGCAAGTTGAGCAACTCTTTTCTGCACCATAGTCACTGATTAATGCCCTGACCCTTGACTCGTTTACCTCAGCAGTAACACAACAGAAGGCTCTGGGCTCACGGCCTCCAATTTTAAATTTGTTTAAGGACGGACCATCCTGTATGGTAACAGTGGGACTTACGGAAGTGTTTTGTATGAATAAACAGGTCTGGTTTACCTCCTTAGCTTCTTCTGAAGTTTAGTAGCAACCGAAATGTAAATAGGTAACTGTTCCAGCACAACCTGAAATAATTCAAAGGATCACATTATTTGCCTACCTGAAAAATCCAGAGCAGCCCATGTAACAGTAAACAAGTTTTTACTCAATTCTAAAATCATAAGAATATAGGAAATAGATGACACTAAGATTTAATTTACTTTCTATTGGGCAGAATTTAACTGAGCCTGAATGCTCCTCTCTCAGAAAACTGAAATAGGAACACCAGTTTTAAATAAACTTCTTCCAGGCACAGCTGCAGGGAACAGTTCACGATCAAGCAGTCCTTGAAATTTCTCTTACCATTTGCTGTTATAGCAATGCACAAGTTTTAATTACTTCAAGGAGCTTCAGCTACGCCTAGAAGTTTTGTTCCTCCTAGTGACCCTAACTGGAAAAACCCTGAAAAAAACCAGGTCATCGCATCACAGGAACTCAGACAACCCTTGTGCTTTCAGAGGGGTGAAGCCAAGCAATGCTGCAAAATGGAAGTCAAATGTTCAGATGACACTTGGCAAGAAAGCAACTGGTGAAAGGTCTGGGCCATCCAGGCTCTCTTTCCAGTCCACAATTCACCTAATGTGTGACCCAATCCAGCTACTTCCACTTCTGCCTCTCTCAGGCTCCCCACATGCAACAGAGGCTGGGAACTGCAGCCAGCACACTCCTTCACTGCCTGGCTTTGTCACAGCTGCACCAGGCAGTCTCAAGGCACTGCAAAACACACGTGCACACACACAAATCTGCCAGTGACTCATGTGTTGGGAGAGCTAGTCCAGAGTTTCAGTGCCCTGTTTGAAGTACAAGAGAATGCTACTACATTTAAAAGTAATGCTACTACCAAGCAATGAGAAACACAGAGTTTTATACTTGAAAACTTTGATTTCTTAATGTTTCAAAGGGCAGAGTAGCAAGTAGGGCTATGAGGTGGCACAACCAGGTGGGAAGCCCTGTGACACAAGGCTCAGCAGGAAGGCTGAGCTTCCAGCAGGTCAGAGTCCAGCTGCCACCCTGAGAGCCCGGTTAGAAGAGCAGTCAAGAGGTCACAGCCTGAGTGCTGTCCTGGCAAGCAGCAGGATTTCTGACTTGAAATGATGGCAAGGAGAGAGATGTTTGCCAGCATGAAAAAAAGCCCAGAGAGCAGAAGCAAACGCTTCCATTCTACTGTGTTGGCTGCTCTGGAGCGTGCCAACAGGCACTGCCACCAAGCAGCTAGAAGAGTAGGCATGGGCAAGAGCACAAATATGTAGCCTTAAGGATATTCACCACTGACACCAGGAACAAGCAATTGTCTGTTCACGTGCCAGAGTCACAACAAACTGGCACTCGGTTTGGCAGATTTCACAGTCGCTTGCTGCAGTGATGTCCTTTGCAACGCATCAGCATCTTAACTTACTGTGACAGTACTACTGACCTCCACTTGGGATACACCTTCATCCCTGTGTTCTGACCCAATTATTTTCAATCCTCAATTAAGTTATTTAAGGCATGACATAAAACCCAAGTGGAAGGGGAATAGAGAGAAACATAGTTGGTCATACCTACAATCTCACAGCTATATCTCTAATTTCAATCACCAAATATTCTTTTACATGACTGTCAGACACAGAAAGCTACTGCCAGCACTTCATACCCTGGTTTTGGGCGTGCAAAATATCTATTTAAATTAGCAAGCAATCAGCACCCATAGCAATTAACATCCCATACACAGTATCCCACTTGTGCATTCTCTACTCGTTTTTTCTGCCATGGAAATCTTCATTGCACAGGGCTTGTTTTGACATGTTATCTCTGTTCTATTCTAGAATTCTAGGCATTTTTCACTCAGATTTTCAGATTCCATTAGTCACTATATCCTCGAGGTGTATGTAACATCAATATAAAATAACAAACAGAGCTTAACAATCAAAAGTATTTTCTCTTTAACGGTGGAAAAAGTCATACTACATTATTCAACCAGGAGAACAACAAAAAAACTTTCACTATCATTTAAGCATTAATATAAAGTAACTCTTCATGTGAAATAGATCTATAGGTCAAAAGAAGTCTGAATTTGGCTATTCAGTCTGAGCTTTGAACATAACCATTTGCATGTAATAAGGGGAACCAAAACTACCTCATGTTAAAGGCTCTATCAAATCTAAACCAATGTTCACCTACATTGCACCTATAAAGCACCCATTTCTTATCAATTCCCATTCCTTTTTGATTCACAGTCCTACATACAACTCATCTTTGCATACACTTGTCACAAGCAAAGTCATTTATATTTCCATAGGTGATCACAGCAGGAGTGCTAAGAAAACATTGGTCTCCACACCAAAATATTAAGGCCATTAACAGAATAACAACTGGACACTGGTGTGCAAGCTGGGACCTATCTCACAGAAGTCATTTATGTCATCTTTCCCCACTGCTTTATTCTCTCACAGATAGCAACTATTCCTTTAACATTATAGACATAGCATAAATACAGACATAGTAAAAAAAAAAAAAAATTGAAATAACAAAGAATGCCTTTCTGTATCTGACAACATATGAAATTATACAGTTCTGATGAGGTGCGTTTTTGAGGTCATAGTCATATTTATGATATAGAATTAGTTCAAAAAAACACGAGCTAATGAAATGTTCCCAAACCAAACAGGTCCATGATAGGTTAATGAGGTTTTCACCAAATCTGAGCTAAGTTTCAGGAGGTAAGGATGATTTTAGCATTTTAGGTGTTAATGTAGTTTGGATCAAAAGAGAGAACAGTAGTTCTTCCAGTTGAGCTTTCTATTTGAATTTCTAAGGTTCATTCTACCCCCTATAAACTCAAAACAAAACTCAGTTGGTGTGAACTGAAACAAGATATTTGAGTGAAAAAACTGTCAGTAGAAACCACTGAGCCTGAGAATTAAAACCACTGTTTGGATCTGTTCTGCACAAATGCCTGGCAAGCCTGAAGCAAATGTAAGGTTTTCTTGCATATAATTCTAAGGCAAACTATTTTTTTTTCAGTGAAATCAAGGGTTTGGGGCTCAGGGAAAAGAGAAATTAATTTGAAATGGCATCTCCTAATGAGCAAATAAAGACCAGGAATCCCAGCAAGAGCAGGGAAATTACCTTTGCCTATTTGGTTTTCAAGAGATGAAGGAGAAAAATAGAGAAATGGAACTGTGGCCATAGTGGGTAAATTTATGAGAAATGCAAGTTGTGTGATTCAGGCAGCTTCAGGGAGTGCTAAGAGATTTCAGAAGGTGGACAGATTCCATTCTCATTAATGAAGGGGCCCTGATTCCAGATCCACTGAACTCACTCTGAGAGGAAGTCTATTCAGCTCTCTCCTTTGATTGAATGCATGATTCTGTTACTTATGAGCTCTTGGTAGCTTTCCTTTTAATAGGAAGTTGGGGGAAGGGGGGAGAAAATGGCTGGAGAAGCAGAAGGAAAAGATGGGTAGCAAAAAACACTGGTAGCTGAACATGGGACTTCAAGGGATTTGCAGGACAGGCCTTTGGAGAAAGGTTAAAAGCTTAAAAGGTGAATGACGCCTTTCCTGGCATGATTTTTCTTTCCTTATTGTTAAGAAGAAAACTTCTCTGCATCTTCAATCCACCCCTACCTTCTTATTTTCTCATGGTCTTACCAAATTATTCCTTCGTATAGCGTGGAATTAAAAAAAAAATTAAAAAATGTAGATTTTCAATTTATTTTTTTCTGGTGGATATTATCTGTATTTGAACAACACTAAAACATACTAAATAAACAATACCCTGACCATCTTCGCTGCTGCAACAGAGAACATGCAGCCCGCTTTTCTAAATTGCACAGCCACCACCTCTCATCAGACTTTGTGTGGGCTTGAAATGTTCTTTTAGTCCTTTGCAGCTGAAAACTGAGCACAAATTACCACTAAAAGGATATGAAAAATTGTGCTGGGACATTTGCCATAGCTATACAGGAACATCCCTAAAAAAAATGCTCTTGAAAGACATCCACATGTTGCAAATGCCCGCAACATTTGAAGCAAGGTCCTTGCTTCTGAGTGAAGGGTAACACAGTAACAGTGTGTCTAAACTTTGACGTGTACTTCAAAGGGTCAAAATCGAAACTCCTGCTGAAATACTTTGAGCTTTAGTGCCTCGGGTGAATTTTAAGATATTTAAACATGAATAAAAAGCTTAAATAAAAAATAATGTGAAATAGCATTACAATTATTGTAGCAATAGTGTAAGCACACTTCCTTTGTAATGTGAATTGTAAAACATCAAGTTTTAAAGACCTGATTGATGGTTTTAAGAGACAGAATATCATTAGCAGTTGAATCAGTATATTATAAATCTTTCAAAAGCAACGTTGTGACAGAAATGCAACTTCTGGGAATGGCTATTTTGTTCTTCAAAGGCCAACTCCAGATTATTTTATTCTACTTCAACATTCCAGACCACTTCTCAGACTAGAGTCAACACACCCAACTAAGGATACAATTTTATTTCTATTCAAAAAAATCAGCCATGAATTTACCTGCAGGTTACCTTGTTAGCATACAGCAGTAAATAATATCACAGAAAAATTAGAGCTATTACCTTCAAAACTATACTTGGGAGCATTCAAGCATAACGGACTTGTTAAATTTATCTTTCCTTTTCCATTTTAACTACCTCAGTATTCCAAATATCAGCTGCACATTTAGGTCAAAATATGAAACCAAAGTACTACAAATGGAACAAAGCAAGACACCTAATAACAATTGTTTTAAAACAAGTAGGTGGACTTTCAAGTAAATTACCTGACTGCCCAACAGACATGGTATAAAATAGTCTTTGGAAGGGAGAATTTTTTTCTTTTCTTTTTCTTTTTTTTAAACAACATCTTCCACTATTTATTAGTCAAGAATATGTAAAGAAAACCTGAAAGGTGCAGAGAAGAACTCTGATCTATTTCTAAGAGAACTAGATTTTCAGTACTAACCTTACTGTTGTCTGCAGATGCCTGAATACAGTTCCACCCATATTTTGTCAGTTTTTATCTCTTGCCAAGGAAGATATATCAACCATTTCCAGCCTGTAATAACTTTGGTTATCTTCTAAACTGAGCAGAGATCTTGGTAGGAACTGAATGGGCAGCTCCAAGATAAATCTAAGCCCTACCTATGTGTATTGACATGGGATGTAACTTCAGCGCTGTAACATGTGGAGTGCTGTGCTCTCAATTCAGTGGGGCTTCTAGGTATGTAGAATATTAATAGTCACTTTTACAGAGATAGTATATCCAGACTTTAAAAAAAAAAAATTAGCAAAATGTTTAAATTTATGCACTTAATGAGACAATTTTTATCTGCATTTAGAACACAAAATATATGCAGCATCTGACTTTGCACCAAGTGTATCAATAAATGTAGTGGAAAGAAAAATAAGGAAAACCAGTAATAATAGAAAGATGAGATCATTTTGCTCAGTAATGAAAATAGCAACTTGTGATTACAGAAAAAAAAAGAAATATGGAGTATTGCAAATTAAATACTAAAGCAGTTCAGTGCTTAACATACTAATCCCTAAAAAAGTTATCACCATTTCTACATTACAAATGTCTGTAAGCATATACTAGTGAGTGACTGTAACTGCATATTGCTTGCAGGGAGGAAAAAGGCACTGTCACAGTTTTGAGGCTCCACAAAGGTTTAAACAACTGTAGTTACTATGGGATATTTGCAAAATTTCAACCAGGAATTAAGAACTTGAGCCTCATAAAGTTTTCTTAATTTCGTGTGATCAGATTGAAACCAGCTGCAATGCAGAGCAGTTCAAACAGCAGTCTTTAGCCCAGATCTATACCTTGCCCTCCTCAACCTCAACAAAGTCTCAGATACTCAGTCTGTTGTTCCTACAGAACCCGTGTGTCTGACTACATTCTCAGTATCTTAGGAAACAGGTGTCATTTCACGCCATAAACTTGCTGTGCATCAAAGGGTAATTCAGCACAGCAGGACGACACACACTGCATCCCCTCAAGGAGTACTCAATAAAATTACTCAGCAAAACCCACTACTGAAACAGCAAACATCTTCAGATTTCCCCTTCCTTTCCTTTCTCACCTGAATGTGAGGTGAGTTTGGAGCGGAAAAGGACAAAAAAGGTATAAGAAATGCAAATAAAGAGTACCCAAAATACCTGACAGCACTGACAATTTCTGCATAACGGTCTTGCAGCACCAAAGGGAAAGGAGGGATTAGCTAACACTGAAAATCAATCTTTACTTGAGGCTTTATCTTAAACCTACTGAAGTCATTTAGATGAGTTCTGTTGCCTCTAACAAGTTTTGTACTAACACTCAGATCTGCAGCATAGGGCATGATAACCTATGGCACCCCTTCTATAAGATCATTAATTTATTATCAGTTATTTCTGAAAGAAGAAATGAGAATGTCCCAATATCACTAGCAAAACAATAATTCCTCATTCTTTAAAACATGCACATACAAATATCACAAGAACAATGCTAACTTCTGACTCGATGCTCTTTGAAGTGTGAACATACAAGACAATTGGAGACAGTCCAATTATCTCCAGTTCAAAGTTAGGCCAAAATTAGAAGCAGTTATGAATAATGGATTAGGTTTTAGTAGAAACAGTAATGCTGAGCAGAATAAAGATGAAAGTTTAGCTTAGCAGTGAATACATGAAACAGGTAAGCCACACTGGTTCCTTAAACAGACACATTGGAACTGCACATCCTCAGAAGTTCAATTAACAAAACATATGTCAAAACAGAGCTTTGTGACAAATTATAAATTGCTTTCAGATGCAATTTTGATGTTTTCATGATAAAATTAGAAGCCAGGGTTTCTTGTGAAACAAATTCTACTTCTTTAAGAGGGTTTTTTTTGAGAAATAGCCATGTCAAGACCCTTGCCATTTGCCATAGTAGCCTAGGAGTTGACACTCCATCAAAAGATTTATCTTGGAAGGTTCATTAGCCAACAGAGAGGTCAGCACACCAGGCCAGATCCTCAAAGGGTGCTTAAGCAGTCTATTTTCATTCATTTTGGAAAGCTTGCCAATTTCCTGACAATTTAATTAAGGAATAAAAAACTTCCAGGTAGTAGTGCTCCTAATTGGATAAGCTGTTCTTGCTTGGATACCTATGCTACATTCCAAAAAAAGATATGCAGTAGGCATTCCACCATTGCCTTATATTTCTGCAATTCTACTTTACTTTGTGAATTTTTTCAGAGAAGATCAGTGCTCAGAAAACAACCGTGATGATGCAGATTGTAGGAATGAGAAGATACATACAGCTACTTTGCACTCCTATCAGAGACCTCTTTTCTATTATGCACTTTGTTACCTCCATAGTTCTGTGTGACTGCAGGCAATGTGCAGCAAACCTTGCTGCTCAGGCAGTGGCTGGCACTTGGGCTCAGAGCCTTGTTATTGACAGCTTTGACAAGGGTAACTGACAACAGACCTGAGATGACTTTTTTATGGTTTGAGCACAAGGTTCTGTACTGTTATTTAGAGATGCCCTTGTTGAAATCCTGTGTTGCTTTCTTTCACCAACTTCAGTTAAAGTTTGCTAGTATTTTGGAAACCATAAAAATTAAGTGATTTCATGAATCAATCCAATGTTCTCTAGATTTTTAGAAGCAGTAAACAACCTTTAGCAACAACAAAAAAATTGTATCGCTCAACAGACTCAGTGAGAACTGCAAGACAGTAGAGAACATTTCAACAAATTTGTAGAATACACATTACAAAAGTTAATTAATGTACCAGATAAAAGGAATTTTTATCTTATATATCATGCAATGCTAGGGCAATTTGAAATTTTACTTTACTTTAGAAAATAACTACCAATAAAAAGCATTAGCATATTCAGTGCTTTTCATATTTACTTTAAAATTACAATTCCATTTCCTAGAACCAACTGCTCCAGTTGAACAAATCCTTCTTTACTTCAATAGCCGTAGGTGTTTGACTTCATATACCAAGGGCATACAGCAAGACTGTGCTCAACATGGAACACAGGCACTTGAGTGCCTCTGTAGTCTCAAATTTATCCCATCACCCAATTTTTATACCAATAAAACAACAGATCCAAAAAGAAATACAGAAAGCAGTAACAATGTGTTTAAAATCTCCTCTTCTGGACTGATTTTGCACAAAGTAGAATATGACAAGAAACTTCACAGTCTACTTAGAGTGATGTTATGCAGGCTTGTGGGTAATCATGGGAGAATTTTGTCTATAACGTTTTATATTATGCTCATAATTATTCTTAGAACAACATAAAAGGATAGGATATAGTATCTCCACTTGGGTAGAAAACAGTCGTGATATGTAAGTCTGTAAAACATTTATGTTGAAAACACCCAGTAGACCATTTTAAATATCACTAATTAAAATTAGGTAGGTTTCACTAATAAATTTGCAAAGCTAGCTATTTAAATAACTTAATGCATTAGCATTACTTCACACGAACCAAGCTGTATTTTTTACCTCAGTATTAGGTCTGAACTAACTCCCAGGGGGATGTCTTGTAAGTTTAGGATTTCTAGCTCATCTTTGCCATGCGCATATTCTCTGGGAGCTGCTAATAAGAAAAGTGCAAATTATAAAGTGCTCATGGGGAATTCGTCACCTACACAAGAGAAACCACTTAAATTTCCGTGAATGTTCCCAAGTTTTCAATCGGTACTTGCAACAGTGTTGATACTCCTAAACAGCTGCATTTGAAGGTACTTGGAATCTATTTTCCTTCATACAGATCTTAAAGAAGCCCGAGAGTACTACCTGACCAAAACTCATATAATTAGGAAACTTAAGGACATTATGAATAGACCACCAACGAAAACTGTCATGACATGGAAAGCTTTTACTTTTAAACCACCAGCTCAAATCTCAGCCAAATAGCAGGTAACTATCTGTTCAGGTCCCATTAGAGCACCAGGGAGGGACAGGAGACAGAATGGCACAGAAATTAAATAACAAAGAAAAAATTGCTATCTCCTGCTATCCAAAATAATTGAAATATTTTTGTTACATATTTTAATTATGCAATATGTGTGTGTATATATATAAACGAGTATGAGCTTTACATAACATTTCACAGTTTGCATATATAGCACTGTCAGTTTGTTTTGAAACTTTACAGCGATAAAACTAAATAACGAAACTGACTACATTTTCCTGAACAAGTGGAGACCACTCTTCTGAATACCACTTAATAATTCTTCATTACATTTACTGCAGTTACTACTTACAGGCAGCTATTCATTTCAAAAACCCCAGCATCTATCTCCTCAGGTATATCTACAATCCATTTCTATCCTGTCTAGCTTGGAGAAAAATGGTAGTTAGGAAAGTAGGAAATACAGAGAAAATAGCATCAACCCCAAGGGCACATCCTGGTTACTATACAGGTTACAGATTTTTGAGGTCTTGGTCAAAAAAAAAAAAAAAAAAAAACACCAAACTCACAAAAACACTTTCACCAACATGACCATTGATTTTAGGGAGCTTTGGCATCCCTGGACAACTGAAAATGAAAAATTAAAAAATAAACACGCAAACGAAACTTCAAAATAAGTAATCCAAAACAACAAAACCAAAACACAGATAACCTTAAAAGAAGTCTCCAAACCTGAGCTAAAATGCGCTTTGCCCATTGTGTGCACAGCTTTTGCAAACCTAAGAATCTACTCTAATGGGGAACACAAGCGAGCCAGGGAAGGAACAAGCTTCCCCTGGGGAAACAGTATCAGCTTCAAGTTTCCCACGTGTTCATGCCTAGGGAATCCCCTTTGAAGTTGCTAGCCGACATGACATCTGTTTCATGCCACTGGAGCGAGGCAAACAGCAGCTGTAGGGTTGAAATCCAGACTCCTCAAAACACACATGGCTCTTGAATGCACTGTATTTATTTCATGCTGTTTGATTCTTCCTCTGGTAAGAAGGTGGGAAGAACATACATTGTAAAATTTAAGTAAAATAATAAAACAATCTCCCTAAATGGTTTTTAATACTAGTGCAATGAACTTGAAAAAGACAGAGAAAAGGCTTAAAAATTCAATAATACTCTACTGACAAAAATATAAGTGCTCCTACCCTCAGGCCTCCCTACCCCAAAAAAACCAAAACAACCAAAAATTACAAAAAAACTACCCCAAAAAACCAAACATTCCACTAGAAATTTTTGAAACTTGGTATCCCATGACATAGCTACCTTTCAGATGAGTGCCAGTCCCATAAATGACAAAGCCAAATAGGTTTAAAGAGCATATTGTTTTTTCAGCAGCAGCTATTTGAATTAGCTTTATCAATATAGACCCCAGGAAAAATAAAAGCTCCAGCAAGACACTAAATCTTTATTTGTAGTGCACTTACATTTATGTCTTTATAAAGATATTGTCATAAAGGGTTAGGCCAAAGTAGCTCAGTCATGTTAATTCTGTGACCGATCTATATCAAGATGATTTAATAAACCCAGAAAAGCAGAAATTGTTCAACTAACATCACTAATACACAGGTAGCTCACTGAATTTTTTTTTATTTTTTACTTGCAACATTTATGCATCTCTGGCAGGGAGTTTGGTCACTTGCAGATTAGTCCTCAGCCCAACCCAGCGCAAACTTGACCACAAAGGGTCATAAATATTTTAGTGTTTCATGTTCAATAGTTTATGGTTGATTAGTATAAGACTATATCCTAGGATATACAAGAAAGGATAAATATATATATACATATGAAAAAATACCCTGTTCTACTCAGCATCAAATCAATAAAGAGTTGTTTATTCACAGTTTGTAATACCATAGTGCAAGTCCTTCCCAAGTAGCTCAAACTATGCTGAAAGACACTACAGCTGTGTGCATATAGATGAGACTCAATAGGCTTGGGAGCTCATCCATTTGTTCACTAGTTCTTGATATTTATGAAAATCCTTTATGAAAAATTAATTAATTTTGAATACTTAATTTGGTGACAACTTCTTGCTAAAATTCCACCATCTTTAGCTATTTTCTCAATGCTTCTCCATATCTTTTGCTCAAGATATTGTCAAGACTATCATACATTGATTCCACTGCCTTGCAAAATGAGTAGACTTTAGACCACTCTAAAACTCCCCTAATAACTGCTGATTAATTTCTTGGCAGTGCCAGCAAAAAGAAACCAAGCAATAGATGTTTACAGGAACTGAATTATTACCTACATTAATAATTCACGTAAGACAGATACATCACATGCTTAATAGAAATTTGTTTTTATACTAGTACTGCTGCAGGTGAGTTACCGCAAACGAGCTCATCAGCCCAGCATTTCTCTCCATCAGCTGTAAAATAAAATTTGTAAAACCAAAGAGAATGATAACTGAGGGGAAAAAAAGGGATCCCATCATTGACCTTAATCAATCTTCCAAAATACCTGTGGGAATGCTAACAATGTCGCTGTCACAGTTTTTGCTAAAGCAAACAGGAGGTTGACTAATCAAACTGGTAATTTTGATCTACTAATTGTGATGCCCTGAAGCTTATAACACTAAAAATAAACTTATTTTTTGTTGAGCTGGTTAAAAGAAATAGCAACCCACGTGCATTTACAAAAATACCATATCAAGAAGATTGACATCAGCAGACATGCAGATTTTAGTTGCCCTGGGCACTAAATTGCTGGTGTATGTACATGCTCCTTTCTTGGCATAATTGATTTTCACTTTCTGCTTGGTGGCACATTCTTGGAATTGCTGGTGTCACAGCTAGCATGAATATGCAAGTAAAGGGCACAATAGCCAGGATAAGTCCAGAACTCCATCTTGAACCCAGACTTGAACCCAATTTAAAATAGAGTATCAGTTGCTTTTAAATTTTCAGCTAAAAAAAAAAAGCAAAATAAAAATATTTAAAAATGTGCATATTACATTAACATACCTCCTCTATTCCATGTTAGAGTCAAAATTAGAATTAATCACAAACATTAAAACCAGCTTTCTTGTGCTTTTCCTGCCCTTTCTTGAATGTCAAGATGTGAGAAACAGTGAAAAGACTCTACCTTCTCCTGAAAACATATAAATTGCCATTTATGTATGACAAGTTGTAGCAGGATCTTTAAGCAGAGCAGGCCCGGCCAACGTCTTTTTCTGACATTTTTTTCATTTAGTTCATCCTCTGACCACCACTCCTATGCATTCAAACAATCTGAGGTTCTCGGACCCCTGTAAGGGGTATCTTTTTACATAACAGATGCAAAGTAGAAGTATCACACTTTTATTTGCATTTTTTTTAACCAAAGCTGATTCATCCACACCAATCAAGAATATAATAAGCCCACTCATGATATAGTACAGTGTTGTTTCCCAACTGAATGTACCTTAAATCTCAATCGGCAGGCAGAATAATTCCTAAAAACTACAGATTTCTATGAGTGGAGTATCTACGAAAAACAAGAATCAAACAGGTTACTAGTGAAATTCCTTTAAGCAGCTGCGCCAAAATAACCATTAAAATCTCAGTCACTAATTAACAGCCACACACCAGTATCATAGGCAACTTGTGTCAGATTATGTTCAATCTGTTATTTTGGCAGAAGCACAAAAAACTGGGGATTATCACCGTGTCCTCTCTAAATCCTGAGGAAGAGCTTGCCTTTCAATCCAAGGGGGAGCTACAAGTATTGCGAATCAGTGAAAAATCTGTTTCACACTGCTCAGCAAAGTTATTCTCAGTGGTGTCACAGGGCTGACCTTATGCCAGTGAAAACACAGTTTGGTCTACAGATGTGGAAGAGAATTTTCACAGCTAGTTTTCCCTTTCAGGTAGGACTAAAAACAGACATAGTGCTGAACCACATCTTAAGTTGCTCCCATATTTGCTCTTAAAATTGCTAGATACCTAAAAGCTGGTCAGGACCTCTTCAGCAAAGCACTTTAAAAATGGAAAATACCATTTTCAAACTACAACATCCATTAGCTCTGACAAAACTATAATGTGGAAAGATTCATCATGTTCCAGGTCAGAGAGAGAGAGAGGCACAGTCAATAATAACCACAGACTGATAGCTGTATAGTGTGTTCAACCTCACTACAAGCCTCAAGCTTATAAAGCTTTGCTCAGTTCAGAACCACAATTTGAAACTCTTTTCTCCCACTCCCATCTGCTACCAAGTTATTAATGTGCCATCAAGTTATTCTGCTACATGAAACTCTGGAATTTAGCAGTCTTCAAATTGAGAACAGCTTTCAAATTTTAAAATTTGTATGCATCAAGTAAATCTTGAACATCTGTGCAGCCCTACAAATAAGACCAAAACCCGAATGCCCTCTGAAGATAGACACCCAAGGTTTAGAAGCTCTACTTGCATTGTACTCCTTAAATTATAAGTTCTTACAAATGCTCCATACTAACACATGTCCAAGGAAAAAAAGCCCCATCTAAAGTCTCTATTTTTACTTCTTGTAGAGTTTAATGGCATGTTATGGACAAATTCCTTATCTTGGGTCCAGATAAAATGGTTCAGTCTATAACCAAGGCCATCCATCAATAAAACCCAGGAATATAATCTACACTTTTTATTGACCATTCTTTTTCATATTCCAAATGACAATATTAGGCTATATGCCATAAAGCCTTCCAAAATAGCAAGAACCAGAATACACTGCTGTAACTATACCTGTAAAGGTGATGGACACACAGCATGGTTTCTGGTACCATATGGCTCTAGGGGTGTAACGTAGAATAGAATAATGAACTCTTGAAAGAAAATATAACATGACCCCTCTATGCCCTAGCCACTTTCAAGGCCTGTAGATCTCTGGGTACCAGTTTTGACTCAATCTCCAAGCAAGAAATAGGGCTTATGCTCTAAACCCAGTAGTGGTTCAAAGACCTAAGCAATGTCCTATATTCATCCTACTGTGTACATAAAAGGGTGGGAATGGACAGATGAAGATTTGACCACATTTTGTTATTCAGTCAAAACTTAGGAAGAATGCCATACAGTATTAGGTTCATTTCCCATGCCAGTACCTCTGGTTTTGTCCCTCTTTGCTTCCTTCAGTGCAGATGCTGGGGCTTTAAAGCATTTTAACATACCGTTAAATTAAACCAAATTTTAATAATAAACAGACCTGTGTGGAAAGTGACCAGTGAGTAATTCGAGTAGCTTGACAATGGAAGTTCCAAAGACAGCATTTCTAGAAGAGTCTCTTTATACTTGAGCTTATAGCCTCAGATCAGCATTAATGACATTTGTAATGACTAACTTCTCTTAAATACAGTTAGATTTTAAATACACATACCAGGAGTTTTGAGTAAGTTGTTTCAAAAATGCTGGGGTTTAAGATCAGCGGAAAAGAGTCAAGTTTCTTCTTCCCTGACTCTCATATCTAACTTTATAATCTTCACTCACAAATTGATTTCTCCTTCATTTTCACACATTTTTCTTTGTTAATATTCCTTATTTTTACCCAGCTATTGGCCAGCAACTTTCCGCTTAAGAGATGTAACTGTAATAGGGAACTGTATTCAAATTCAGTAAAGCAAAAACTTACTGCCTGAATATAAAAACATACAAAGTAAGCACAACAGCATGAAAACATGCTTATCAGCATCTCACAGATGAATACTGAGGGCACAGCAGGATTAAAAAATTTGTCAGCCAAGTCCATAGCACAAGCAGGAATAGAACCTAAACACCGCCAGTGTCAATCCAGTTCATTAATCATAAGATAACAGAACTTGTTATGGTGATGTTGGCCAGTATGAGAGAGGCTAAAGCAACCTTCAAGGCTGAGACAGTCATGGCATAACTGCTGCTGACTCACTCTGCAGCAAGATACTCCTCTGACCAGCTGAATTGAACCACAGCAGTGTTGCCTGAAAAGCAAGCTACAGAACAAGTACAGGCTCTGCTGATTAAACCTGCTCTACGGTCCACCCACCAGTAACATGAGGCAATGCCTGAGGAAAACATCTTCAAAATGCAAGCAATTCGCTGAGGAACAGAACTTACATAACTACAAAAACAATTAGACCTCAGAGAGTTTCTGTACCAACAGATTTCAACACTCAGAATATAGATAGCTAAAGGTCATCATCCAGACTTTACAGAAAGATAAATGAAATAAAATGATAACATGATTCATCTGTTAGATGCTGTACGAGCAGAGTTTAGGTCTGCAGCTCCTCAGATTTGCAAAAACTGCCTTTCCAACAAGACCACACAACACAGTGTACCCAAAACTAAGCATCACCTATCCTAGAGAAGGAAAAAAAGACATTTCACTGAACCTACATTCTAACACAAATCCTAACATTTGTATACACATACCTAGGTATGTATATAAACAATATATATATATATACAAGTCTCTTTACGTATACATTCAAAAAAGTCTAAACAGACTCTGCTGGACTACAGAAGAAGAGAGGAACATGAAAAAGCACCAGAATACAGATACATGACTCAGAGAAGAAAAAGCATGCCCAGCTAGCATAGTATGCCTCATTGTATTAGAATGTTTCTAAATTCCTTCATTTCTTACTTCCAGGGACCAGACAGATCTGGTTTCTGCTGTCAAAAAAACCCAACAAACCCCCAAACAAACAGAGATCAGTGATTGTTTTTACAACAGATTGAATCTGTGACTAGAGCTCAATTAACTATGTATGTTTTGCTAAGATTAATGGACACATTCTCTCTACAAGTCTCAGTAAATGTTTAAGTAAGGTGGGAAAACAGATTAGCACAGAAACAGGATGAGATCTGATACCTGTTTTTCATACATAGTTACTTGCAGGCTTGCTGCTCTTGTTCTAAATATTGTTCTAAATTGTTGCAAGTAGTAGATGAGTTATTAAAAGATGTTCATAACCTTCAGAAAGAAATATTATCATGTCATACAGTGGTAGTCTACAAATTCCTACCTCCTGTTTTGATAACTTTTTACAAAGAATTTCTAGATGTTTGAACAAGACTTAACAGAACTTGTCCCTCACCCTCCCCTGGCATTACACACTAATGCTGCACACATGATGGTGCAGCAGGTCAGACCACTGGATTCAAAGCTCATGTCTTGGGAGCTTCTTTGATGTCCAAGGCAGGCAGTGTCCTATAACAGAGGAAAGCCTCAGCATAAACAGGCATCAGATCTGCTACAACACCTGCACACTCTAAAGGGTGTGGAGTACAGGTGAGAGCTGGGATTGAGACTAAGAGCAAAGCATACTTGGCAGGGAGGAAAAAACCTGACATTTCAAGTTGCCATTTATTAGAAAAAAAAATCATTTAAAATAAGGAAAATAAATTCTATAAAAGATCTGTTAGGATTTGGAAACCAAGAGGAAATTTAGTAGGCAAGCAGTGAAGATGATGAGTAGCTACATATGGATCTAAAATTATTGTGTGTTTAGAAAGGATGACAGTGCTTGCCCTCAAACACTGAGGAAGCATCAATCTATTCCTTACACTACTGAGTACGTGTGTGTTCCCAAATTCCTTTGCCATGGCCACTTTACCTAGACTAGAGTGCCTACTTCCAAAAAGGCTTTTTGCACATTAATCACCATGGAAACCAGTGAGAGCTTCTACATATTCAAACACAATAATTATATAAATAATGTTAATAATAAAAATAGAATTAATGAATGCCTGGAGACAACAAGGCAAATACTAAACCGCCCCAATTCAAGTAAAATGAAAAACAGATTGGGGGAGATTTGTTTGCGCGGGGGGGAGGCTGCAAAGATGGCAGTCCTCATTTGCTCCTGGGTACAGGTGCGAGTTCGGGGGGCGGCGGGATGCGCCCACCGAGCGTTCCCACGGGAGACCAGGGTCTGGATGCGAGTGACACAGCACGGGCTGGTCCCGCCCCCGCCCTACGGAGCGGGACCAGCCCGGGACTATCAGATAGCTGGCTCGGGCAGCTTGGGGAGAAACAGGGGCCGAAAGACCACGGGCAGTCATTATCGGGGAGGGCACGCGGAGCTGCGCGGTCTGTTCCGTGTCCCTGGGGGCGAAGCAAAAAGAAGCAAAAATACCCACCAAAAAACAGACCACCTCCCCAAAAAACTGCGCACAAACAACAAACAGGAAAAAAAACCACCAAAAACAAAACAACACATCCCAAACCACAAAAACCAAACCCCTGCAAAACCTCCCAAAACAAACATCCAGATGAAATATCTGAGAGCAGCAAGGCCCGGCGCCCGCCCCCGCTGCCGGAGCCCCCCGTGTAGCCCCCCTCCCCGTGTATCCCCCCCCGGCTCTGGATCCCCCCCCGT
>JAWWMP010000167.1:10526597-10595921 GCA_035047865.1 Dendrocincla tyrannina
CGGCGCGGCCGGGCGGGCAGAGCTGGCGGAGCTGTCAGAGCGGGGGCCGCCGGCCCTGCCCGCCCTGCCCGCCGCGGGTGAGCGCCGCGCCCGGGAAGATGAGGGTAAGCGCGGCCAGGGAGCCACGCGCGGGCACCGGGGCGGCCGAGCACAGCCCCGGGGGACCTCCCTAGGGGTCCAAGGGACGGGGTGGGCGGGTGCGGTTGAGCCCGAGCTGCCCCAGCGGCGGACCCAGCGCTCCGCACGCCGGCGAGCGCCTCCCGGCCACGGGGAGAGGTGTGCGGGCCTGGGGAAGGCTGCGAGCACAGCCCCGGGGAGGGCGCTGCGGGCGGCAGGTGCTGCCGGGGAACGCGGCGGGTTCGCGGGGAGCCGTGCCCGCCCGTGGAGCCGTGCCCGCCCGTGGGGGTGCCCGTGGAGCCGTGCCCGCCCGTGGGGGTGCCCGGGGAGCCGTGCCCGCCCGTGGGGGTGCCCGGGGAGCCGTGCCCCCCGCAGGTGTGCGCTGCCCTCCCCGCGGGGCACAGACCCACCGATCGGCCCCGGGCTGTGGCCGGGAGGCCGGGGCTGGCACCGCAGGGCACCCGCAGCCCCGCGGGGAGAGCCGGGCTCGGCTGCCGGCCCTGCCGTCCCGCGGGATCGGCCCGAGCAGGGTCTTTGGAAACAAAACTGATGCAACAGTGAGCGCCTTAAGAGTTTAAAAGGGCTTGGTGGCACACCCGGGGCGCGTTTCCCGCTAAAGCATCTTTTCGGCAGGTCCTTAAGTTGGGGGTTAGCTTCCCGTAAAAACCCTGTGCAGCTTCACAGTATTAGCCAGAAGCCCTCATCACAGCCAGACCCTTCCTGAGAAGCAGCTTTGGGCTGTACTGATGTGGACCTTAAAAGGGAAAACAGCAAATTACTGGCGAGTTACATAGCGCAGATAGCAAAGCTGGCAGCTTCAGCATATGCACCAGTGGTTTCTTGGGTTGCTGTATACTGAAAAGTTTAGGCTTAACGCATAAAAATCTGTGAAATACTGAGTAACCTTAATGCCTGTTTGTGAAAAGCTCTAGGGTTTTTTTCATTTCTTTTGGTACATTAGATTGTGCATTTTCTGTTTTATATATGTCCTGAACTTCTGAAACTGAACTCCACTCCTCAGAGTGGTCTCCCTGATTGCTATTAAACAGCTACTATATTTTAATTTACAGGGAATTACACTTATATTTGTACAACATATAAACATGTAAAGATTTTCTGGTAAAAGCCACAAAACAATTGTTTACCAGCTTGATACAATAAGTGAATCTGTCACCTTGATGAACAAGTACTGTTAATATTGGTATTTTTTTCTTACAACACACCTAGCATTCATCTGAGCTTAAGAACAGAAAAACGTTCTGTATTCCAGTTGTAAACAGGAATGATTTGAAGAGCTTGAGAGGAAGAATGTGCTTTGCATTAAAAAATGCTTAGGAGAAGACTTCTGTGCGAGACAGGAGTGCAGTTAGAAACAGCTGTCGGTGTAAGGGTACTGGGAATGGCCTAACCCTTTTCATCTACATAAGTGCTTTTCGGTGTGTGTGGATACTATGTTTGTTGCATAGATGGTGAGGCAGCAGCTCAAGTGTTAAACCCTGCCTTTTCACTTGATCTTCTAAACAGTCTTAACTATTTCAGCAGCCAGGGGGAACTGTTTTGATGCTGAATAGTATTTTCAACCTTTACATACAGTAGCAGGATGTTTTGTTTAGCCTTAACATACATTTAAGCTGTAGCCAGTTCAAAACAAATAAACAAAAAACCCCCTAAAGTTTACTCGAAGACTGTGGTAGAGTGATATCACTTGTGGCCAAGAGCAGGGAGGTGGAAACCCCAAACCTTCGTGTGTGTGGTTTTTGTGTTGTAACAGCAGGTTTGTTTCCTAAGCAAAAATCTCCAAAGAGATTAGAGTTGTATATTATAGTTTATGTCACAGCATCCAGGTCTACCCAGTTCAGAGTTTCATGTACATGTTAAAAAAAAACCAAAAGCCATTTTTGTTCAGACAGGATATCCCCCCCACTGTTTCCAGTGATATCTATGTGCAGAAGATGCACTTCTGTTGAGACCTGGATTACATCTAGCTACAAAAGTGGTGAAGGGTTTATCATCCCAAGTGAAGTGTTTTGGCAAAATATCTGACTTCAAAAAGAGTAAGAAGAGGAACGTTAAGGCACAGTATTTGTTTGTTTGTTCAGTAAGACACCACTTCAGTATCTTTGAAATTCAGAAAGCATTTTGTATATTCATCTCTGTATGGTTTTATGCATAAAGAAGCAGCATAAAACTGGGGAGAAAAGAAATCAAGTACAGTGAGGGGAAAAAAATCTTACAGCTTGTGCATCTACAGCCTTAGAGACATCATTTAAAGTGCATTTCAAATGCCAGAGCCAGCTTACAGATGTGTGATTGCTTGGATTCAGAACTCAGCTTGAATGCTGAGGCTGCCTTCAGTCAAATATGTAATTGTGTATAATGTATGCCTCTGTAAAACCCACAGATAAGACATCCTGAAAGAAAGCTTAACCCTCTCTCTTTTTTTTACCGCTTCTGCAGGAAACTATGCCCCAGACGCCAATATTTTCCAGCATGCTTGGTTCCAGTTGTAGTGGGCAAGTGCAGCCAGACATGGGAGAGAGATGTGTGGACCCTGTTTATCAGGATGGGAACCTTGTATCTGGATCACTGGAGGCCTTGATAGAGCGCCTGGTGCCCACCATGGACTATTATCCCGATGTAAGTAGCCACTGAAAGTTTCTTGTTTTTCTTCCCATGGTTTTCCTGCATTACTATCTGGATTAGTCCTTTATCCTGAAATCTCTGAATGAAGATTAAGATATAGGCTGCTAAAGATGCATTTGTTTTACTTGCAGTGTTCACTCACTAAAGAGGTTGCTCAATGGGAATACTCTCTGTTTTTAAATGAGAACACTTACTAGAAAGATGAAGCCCTGTTGAACTCAAATGGATGCCTTAAGAACCAATTAAAAGCAGCATTAGCCACAGAATTTTCATCCTTCTAAGCTGCTTTAGGTCTAACGCAGCCAAGATGAACTACTGACCACCTCCTACCTTGGGAAGCAGACCTGAAAACAGCTCTAATGTTTTTTCCCCTTAAATTTCTATGCATATCCTAGTTACACCATTGGAAAAAAACTCAGCAAAATATATTTTAATTAAAATACTCTCTTTCTCGAGACATTTTAATGGGCCAGAGCTGTAATAATGTATGTTCTTAAGCCTGAAACTGATTTTGCAACTGGTTACACATCCTCAGTGCAGTCCTCCAAAGTAAATATTACTTATAACTCTAGCCCATGCAATAAGAATCTGACCTAGAATATTAAGATATCACTTTATCACTTAAAATTACGCCTTGTACCCATTAACAAAAGATACTACGTAAATGAATAGCCAAAGATCAGAGAGGCTATACAACATATATTCTGCTTGAGCTCTGGAAAAGCACAGCTATGGCAGAAAAATCCCAGCACTTTGTAAAAGCGAACTAGGGGGCGGAAAACTGCACTCACTATTAACTTGTATGACAAATTTAATGTTTATAGTAGTGGGCCATGCTATATCTTGTGTTTCTCAGTCTAATTTGTGTAGAACTTTATTGTCATTGATAAGAGACCACAATAAAAAGTCCCTCCAAGCTCCCACATATACACCATACATCTTCACAATCGCCATTCACCAAAAAAACGACTCCCCATATGAGAGTTCAGTGGGTATATGCAGCAGAATTGCCATCATTCTCATCAGTAGAGGATTGAAAAAGCAAAACCAGGATGGTTTACTATTCCAGTTCAAAAGTAATCCTAAACCTTATATTTAAATATGGCTAACATACAATTGTGCTACCAGTACAAAATCCTTCATAAGACTCAGAGGGATAACCATCGTTAGACATCAAAATCTCCATTCCCCACCCCCAAATACATATTGTAGAACAGACATGCAGAAGAAATCGGTGGGTAGAGCTGGTGTGGTATAACAGTGGAATAGCTTCAGGATACTGTAGTTTAGCCTTCCAAGGAGTCAGTTCCTTATCTTTTTTGTCATACTAGAATATGGTTACTTGCTACTTGGATTTCTGGACTGCACCTAAGTTTTTCAAGTTGCTGCTAATGCACATCCCTTATTGTAACTTGTAACGTAAGATCTATTTTTAACACAGCTACTCTGAAAATGGTTCCATAAAGTGAGCATTACTTAATGGGTCTACAACTTATTTTGGAATGCTACTAGTTTCCATGGCTATCCCTTCATGCCCCACACAAGGGAGCGTTACCGTTACCATTACCAAGCAGTCATGGACCCCACCCTACAAGCTGCAATTTAAATAGACAGCAGGCTAACAGCTGAAAATCCAGAAGCAGAAACAGAAGCAGCCAAAGAGAACTCTAGGGAAAGAGGTGGAAAACAGCATTAAACCAAATTCATCTCCTCTACAGTACAACACATACCTTTAGTTAAGCCAAATCACCCAATTTAGCTGAAAGGATTAATTATAAAATGAGTAGATAATAACATATGAACAACATGCAGAAGGAGCTGTATTTGAGTCATCTTCAAACCCAAGTTTTCTATTTCAGTTTAGTTACATGATTATGCTTCATTTCACACTCATTTCTATTTTTAGAGAAGTTGCCACAGAGGGTTAGTGATAGCCATGTAGGCTGATATCTTGTCAGAAGAGTAGCAATCCTGTTTGTTCAAGAGAAGTATAAACATCTCTCACTCTCATGTCTCTGGCTACTAATGCAAAGAAAGGCAGCAAGATAGTACCAATTAATTCACACCAAGAGAAGCTATTGGTTACATTAGCAGAGGTTACCTTAATTTCATAATGTTATATCTGTAAGTTGCAGTACTCATGCAAATTTTGGATTAGTGTATCTGAGCACAATGCTCAGAAGGCATTCCTGCATGTGTGCACATTAAGCTAATGATCACAGTTACCTTCTAGACAGAAAAAAGGCACTGGGGGAGAAAGCAAACACGGAGTATCTTTCTGTGCTGGTCACAGAGGCAAAACAAAAATGTATTTGCCATGTTGGCAGAACACGAGACAGGCGAGGGAGGACAGGAAAGATAAGCACCTACATTTGTGTACTGCTCTTTCGAGTCTTGTTTGTGTACAGGGACTTGTTCAGCTCATAGAAAAATGTATACTCATGAGACAGAGGAGTTCGGGAGGTTAGGAATGGAATGTACCAGTCTGCAACTCTTGTGCCCAAGCAAGAAAATGTTTCAAGAAAATATTTCACAAACAAGAAGTTCCAGAATGAGCAGTGAGTGCACAAAGAAAAATTATTTTTTTTTTTCCCCCTTCTCAAAAAGTCATCAGTGCATTCTTGGGTCAGAGAGTAACAATTCCTTCTTTAGTCGTGTGCACTCATGCTCTGTCTTTTTTTTTTAAATATAATTCAGCTCATCTCTTAGCAACAACTTTAGGCACTAAAGGAATCTGGCTTCTTATTCTCTTGTAAAGCTCAAGCCCCTTTTGTGTCAACTTAAGTTGTTCCAAGTGCAGAGGATTTTTTTTTTTGCCTCTCCTTCCAAATACCTGTCACTTGTGTAGAATAAATTGAGCTTAACTTTCAACCTCATAGCTTATGGAAGCTTTTTAACTAATTCTTTATCAAACCAGCTAGCTTCATGGTAAGTTTTCTTCCCTAAACCATCATCTTCATGATTGGAGGACTGCCTATGAGAGAATGTAGATTTTTACAGTGTTACAACATTTAGCCTACATGTGTATATTTTGCAACAAATCACATAAATCCTTGATCCAGATAAAGCATATGACATTTGTATGAAATATTTACTATGCAAAACAACTGTGTCCCTAACCCCTGAGACCTACCACGAGGCTAAAATGCATGGCTTAGTTCAGTCTGAAATTTCTTTATTGGGTAAACAGTGGCTATTAGCAGATAGGCAAGGGGATGGAGGTCAGTGCTGCTGTCAGACCTGTCATTTTTAATTTGGTTCTTAATTGCAGTCAGTCCTTGTCTGTACAAGCATAAGTAATACAAGTATCAAAAAAACCTTTTGATTAGATATCAGTATAGTGTAAACCAGCATATCTTGCTTGACCATAATGGAACAATTTTTGCCAAAGTACTGAACCGAGTTCCAGTTAAGTGACTTAAAAAAATTGAATAAAAATACAACAGACAGATTCCAGAAGGAAAATTTTTTTTTTATAAAACGTACATGTCCAGTGCTGTCTGAAAAAGCTTTGCATAGGTCCAGTACAGCTATTAGTGATTAGAGAGAGACATCAGCAAACCTAAAACTGAAAGTACACACTTTCATGGCCTGTATCTTCCCGAATCTTGCCTGTTTGACATTTTTATGGACATCATATAAAGCATTATCAAAGAAACCAAGTAAAGCACAAGTCATCTGTGACATGCTTTTCTTGCAGTATAACAACAGGGCCCTTCCTCAGAGTCACTCTGGATAAACCCTGTCCCACATCACACAAATTTCCACCAAGGAGACCAATGCTAGAATTAGTATGAGAAGAAAAATTACATCTTTCCTTAAAAGAATGTGTTCCAGCTTATCAGAGCAAAGGTCACTGCCAGGGCAGTGTGGCTTATGTTGTGGTTCCTGACTACTTACGCATACAGGCATCTTTCAAACTCAAACAGACCTTTAAATGCCCAAAACAAAAATGTGAGAAAAGGATGAAAGTTTTTTTTCCCCTTTCTATTTCCCCCTCATCTCTCAAATGCAAAATACAGTAGAAGTGAGGGCTGCTTCAGGTTTTCAGTACAAACATTTTCATGCAACCCAGTGACAGCTGACACACCCAGCCAACTCAATTCCTGTCCCAGATAGTCCAGACGCACAGTTTTAAGTTCAGGGACACCAGTGATAACAATGGACACAAAAGTTAGCTACAAAAAATAACAGAGGATAACTAGGAATAGTTTAACATAAACACACCTTCCCCTGCCCCAAATCTCACAACTCAACACTATTCTTTCTCTTGTTTTCATTCTGAGTAGGTCGTGTATCAGTTTAGGAATCATTCTCACACACACATGAAAAAAGACCTGATACATTGTCCCATGACACAACCAAGTCCCCTCTTGTGAATCGGGTTAGCTTTTCAGCCAAGTTTTGGTGCCCATAACACACCCCATACAATACCATAGATCATTATAAAGTTCTTCAAAGCCATAACAATGTCATTAACTATTTCCAGATGCAGTCCGAGAGCTATGTTGAATTGCATTTTAGAATTTATGAACTTCAGGGTTTTGTCATGGTAAATGACAGAAGCCTAATTTCTTAGATTTCCTAATGTACCCTTGTGTGGGATGTTTGCAACCAAGGGAGGATGTGCTGTCAGTGCCCTGTCGCTGCCCTGGCTACCTGCTCAGAGTCACCAAAAGCCTGATTGTCAGATGGCCCCAGCAGTCCATCCTCTGTAGGCGTCAGTGGAAGCACTTCAGAACTTGACCCAAATTGTCTACCCAGTTATCCCTTCTCCTCCTCTCTTCCTCTATTCATAAACAACAGACAAGGCAAAGACTATGGATTAACTCTACCTTTGATTGTACAGCATCAACGCTATTTCTAATTTAATACATGAACCCCAGCACTAATAAGACCTTCAAATCAGCATTTTAAATGCCTCTGCTGTATCACACTCCACTCTGTTCTTTCATTAGCTTCCTCCAGAAGCTCAGGCTAGAGTTATATGTTTAGAGAAATGCTTAAACTGTTATATTTTTCACTCACTCCCAGAACACTGTAACTGTTAATTTTATTTATTTTTTTTTAAAAAAAGCCCTTTTTCCTCTTCTGATATTTGGAGGGTTTTAGTGCTAAATTTATATTAGAGGATACACTGTCTACTAGAGAAGTGAAAACATTTTTCATTAGTAGCACATTTTATTGTGATTAGAGAGATAAGCCCCATAACCTCTTTGTAGTCATAAAGACGCCATTCTTGTTTAACTACAAGCTTGTTTTCGAGACTGCAAGCAGATTAATTTGGTAGGTGATAGTAGATACACCGTGTTTTAGACAACTGGTCCTAAGTTTTCAGCTGTCGCAATTTACTTGTCCATTCCAAGTAGTATGTGCCCACTGACTTTTTAAATGCACTTGGCTGTGGCCAAATTACATTTCTGAAAACACAGTCAAAGTAAGAGCACATGTACCAAACATAAAAAAGGTTAATTGAGATACATTGTCAAGAAGATCTCCTATAATTTCCCAACTCCACATTTTGTCAAAAAAGCCTAAAGGAAAAATGGATTTATGAGATGCTACTGTCATTAGGCAGGCAATTATATTCAAATACAGAAACCTGGTTTCAAAAAGTTGAGCAAGACTAGGACACAAAAATATCCTCACTTCAGTTAAACTATCCAGAATATGATACAATGGATAATATGTCCAGAGTATGATACAATAGTAGGGCAACACATTACAGCTTTTAAAATGCAAATGGAGGGGCTGTTTCTAATGAGAAATAATAGTTGTTTGTATTTATTAGCAGTGTTCATACTCAAGACTCTAAACAAGCCCCAAATAAAGTCGAGCTTAAAACTAAATTATTGTCATATGGCCACAATCTAAGCTAAAACTTGTATCTGTGACTGTGGGAAAAAGGAACAAAAATCCCCATACATGAAGAAATTACAGCTGTGGTTTGGAATACACACGAAGCAGTTTTCTGCAGCTCAGTGAAAAACAATAACTCTTAAAGAAACAAAGCAGCATAAAAAGTGGTGTTCAAGAGGCATTAACATCCTACATTAGTCATATTTAATTTGTGTTTCTGGTAAGTGATGACTAATTAGGCATATTAAGTTTGGCATTTTAAAGAGTAATAATTTGGTAATTGGAAAACCCCACAGTTAACAGCCTTGAAGCCAATAGCATTTCCTTTTAATGGAGCTAGAAAAGACCACCATTTCTCTGGAGACAGGAAAAATTATAAAAACTTTAAATGAAGTAAAGTTACATTTGCGGTATATAGAATAGTTTTTCCAAGGAAGACAGGTTGGTTTGGCTAAAGTTTTTCAACTCATTTTGTTGGTTTTGTTTTTCTTCCTCTCCTTCCACAGAGAACTTACATCTTCACTTTCCTATTGAGCTCACGAGTCTTCATTCACCCACATGAGCTCCTGGCTAAAGTGGGGCAGATCTGCATTAAACAAAAGCAGCAGCTGGAAACGGGGACTGAGGCAGAAAAGGTAAATGGACCATTATATCCTTCAGTTAGTTGTGCTACTGAAGTTTATTTTGCGCTCTCTCCTTCCCATTGTAGACCCAGACTGATGAAGAATAAAATAAAATTGTAATTGGCAGTTGTTGCTGGATGCACTTTTATTTGGGTCTTTTTCCTTGAAGTACCTTTACTTCATTAGCTAGCCACAAGCACAGGTCAGGTACTACCTTACCAGTCAGATACAGTGGCTGTAAATATGACTTTGCTCATGAGCTGCAAGGCAGTGCTGTGCACTGGAGTGATTTGTATCTGCCATGAAACCTGCCCAGAGAGTTGGTTTGCACTTCTGAGCTTTCACCAAGTTAAGTTTTTCTGGAATCGAATTCCCTTTCTCCAGTCATCCTCACCACTGTACTAAAGTGCTCAGGTTTTTTTTGGGGTGTTTTAAGTTGGTCTAACTGTAAATCAGAAAGTTACCTCTCACAATGATTAAGAGATGCACTATTTAAAAGGGAAACCTTCACTGACATGTTACTACGATCAATTAAACCAAACTGGCGCTTAAATCCATCTAAGGGTCACCATTTGCAAAGTGTGTATTGGAGGACTTTTCCAGGAAAGTCCAAGCTAGGAAGCAAATGAGAGTGACAAAACCAGGATGGGATCAGCAAGTACTTAAATACCTAAATTGTTAAAATCCTAGGCATGTTTTGGATTCATTCTTCTTTAATGATAGTTACATGCTCACATTCCTAATCCTCAGCACATTGATAGTTTTGTTTTCTTCTTGGTGTATCAGCACTATGAGCGAGGAGCACAAAAGTAAGCTCTGCGATTTGTCAACAAGAGTTTTTGACAGCAATACTGACTTAAGGTCTTCTTTCTCCCATACTGTTCCGGATGTGCAGCCTCTTATGTCACAAAATTACTCCACAGGACAAACTAACCATGGTGTAAAATGACTTTTCATTCAGGTCAGTCCACTGGTCTACTCTCCAAATAGCTATTCAACTTGTCATTTAAGTGCTGGGGAAATGAAGGGGTCAGGGGAAGGAAGGTGCAAGAACCACTGCATCCAGTTTTGTACACAGAGAGGAGAATGGCTCCCATTGCCGCTGGCAAATTAATTTGTAACTGAGCAACCTCAAACTGCTCTCTAAATGTAATGGTTCCTCAGCAACATGTAACTAAAGAACAGAGGTAGAAACCTCTAAAAGATGGTGAGACCAACTGAAATATGGAATTACTAAATCAAAGCTGTAGTCATACATAGAGAAGGAGTGCTGTGAGTAGCGAGTGTCCAAATACATTTGTGAAATAATTGGATTTAAAGTCAACAGGGCATAAGATGAAACTTTTGTGAACGACAATGTACTTAGGAGATTTTCAAATGAAAGCCATCTCTGGGGAATAAATCACCTGGTTTACTAATTGTAAAGTATTATTAGTCTGGCTTCTTAGCAGATATGTTAAAAAGTCAGGGCTTCCTAATAGAAATGAAATAGCATTACATCCTAACAACAGGATGTAAAATAGAGCAGCTCATATTCCAAACACCCACACTGTTACACCATCTACTGACAATTTGGAAACAGGCCTACACAAAACCCAAGAAACAGCAGGATGACAAAATATTTTTGAGAGGCAGCTTTAATTTACATGCTTTTCTGGTTGCTCTTTCTACTATGCCCTTGATCCTTCTCTACCCCCTTAATATAAGCTATAATTTTTTTCCGCCTTCTAAACACAAACGTGGAAAACACTACATAAAACTTCTGACATCCCTCTCAAATTACTACTTTACTGCCCTCTACTGCAAGTACCTGTATGTTTTACAGAGTAACTTGGCCACTGGCATTTGCAAACATTTGTTTTTCTATCTGGCAACAAATAAAAGCTCATTTCACATGCAGCATAAAAACTCTCGACTCAAGACATTGTTAAGTATTCACAGTCATAACCCATTAAGGCATCATCAGCTACCAGAACCTTCTAATTAAGTGGCTGCATAGCAGGAAATAGCTGACAAAAGCAGTTAAAGCATCTCTGATCATTTCTGATAGAGTATGCTCAGGGAAATCTCTCAAGACAAGAAGCTGGCCAGCTTGTTGCCTGGATAGCATGAGAGCTGAAAAAGTGGCAAGAAACCAGATTTTGAAGTTATGCACCACAATACTTATCTTTATGGGGTTTTTTGACATTACTGGCTAGCCATAGAGTCCTATGGAAATACAGCACAGAGAAAAGTGGATTACAAAGAAAAACAATCTGGGATGTCTTGGAGCCTGTTTGGAGTCCTTTTGACTACTCAGGAGAATTTCACAGTTTAAGACATCAATTATAATATACAAGTCAGTAGTTAAGCTTGACTGTAAAGGAGAAAAATTTAACTCTCCTTAAGCACATTAGAGATTGGAAAGACTCAAGATGTCACAGCAAAAACACTTGTGTAGTATTGTTGAATGGAAAAAAAGCTGTTGTTAAAACTGTGGTGCGTTATTTCTGCAGCTTGAGAATATTTTGTAACTCTAAAGAAGAAATAAAAAATTAAAATAGAAATTAGTTTCTATTCAGTTTGTCTTACCTGTCTTGGAATATGTAAGTCCCTTCAAAAATTATTTCCTCAGTAATTTCATCAAACCTGTCACGTTGCTTTGGGTTTCATCACAGCGCTCATGAAACAGAAATCCTGTGTTCTACTATACCTGTGTCTCTCAGAAAGTGTACCTTAATTTCATGAGTCTTGAAAGCATCTGATAAAACATTAAGCTTTTTTAGAGCTGAAGAGCAATATTGTTTGTGGTTTGCCTTGCAACAGGTGCCTGGCTTTCCATCATGAAGGAGGCAAACCAGAACAACTAATGAGTAGATAAAAGAGATGGGAAGCCAGTGTCCATAAGTCACTGTTTTTTAAGCTGTACAAGGAGTGTAAGTTGGGCTGATTTGGCTGAGTACCACAAGTGAGGCACAAAGCTGTCTCATTTCTCTCCTTCAAACCTTTTCCTTCAATATCAGTGCCTAAAAACAATGACAAAATGTAACCTGGTGTTACACTACACCTACTTGAAATCATGACAGCTAACACTACACTTCTTCAGTGGGCTCCTGGACTTTGGTCTTAAAGGACCAACCTTAAATACATCAGCATTAAAAAATCATCAGCTATGACTGATGTGGTCTCTTCAACTGCTGGGGTCAGTCCAGATAACCCATAAATTCCTTATTAAGTGTTAACATGGAGATGCTTGCCATGGCCTAAGGTAGGATGTTGGAACCTTTCTGCCGCCACATGTCCTTTTTCAGTTTCAAACATTAAAAAGAAAGGATAGTCAGGATGATTAATACTAAAAAGCAGTTCTGTAGCAGCTTTTGGTAAACAAAAGTGGAATAGGCACAACCTGTTAACTTTAATTGAATGGAAGTGCACTGGCTGGCTAATTAATTGCCTATCACCACCTACAGATTATTCTTTTATTAATGTCAGGCTCCATAGATTTCATAGCAAATAAGTATAGACTGTCTTTTCCTCCAAGGCAGATGACAATGGGAGCTTGGAGGACACAAAACTATAATCTGGAACTCTGTCCCACCCTGTTGAGAAATACCTTGAAGGTGGTTCCACAGGAGGCCCACTGCTGGCAAAGAGAATAGTGATGTTTTCTTTCTGTCCTCCCTGTCCAACTATTCTGTGCCTCTCTCTCTAGCTGCATCAATTAAATACTGTCAGTAAAAACAGGAAAAACATGGTAGCAGTTTGCAAGTCTTAAAAGGGGAAAAAAAAAAAAAAAGAGAAAAAAAAAAGCCAGGAAATTCCCTCTAGACTTAAAAGGAGCACTGTATTATTGTCAGGTTGAGGATTCCAGGGTGCATGGTTTAACTTCAAAGTTCTTATCAATCATTATTCATGTTCTCCCAGACTATATAAACAGATTTAAAAAAAAAAAAGAAAAAAGCTTGGTTTAGTTGACTCTTGGTGTTCATTAAATAAACTGGGCCATACTATGATCAGATGATGTTTTGGCAGACTACCAGTGTTTGGAAGACCTTCTCTACTTGTTTTCAAACAAAGCATGCCAGTTTCCTGTAGTGACACTCACATGCTCATTCACCTTTTGCCACGCCCAAGAGGCTGATGGGGGCAGCAAATGGGGAAGGCACACTGTGTGTGTGGAGAATGAACTGCTGTCTGGTGGAACTTCTGTAGCTTACATAAGTGGGGAGGTAAACAGAAATGAAAGCTTCCTTGTTTTCCTTAGTGCATCACAGGCTGGGTGGGAGGATAAATATAACCTCAACGAAGTTGTGATTCTTCTTGTCCATTAAAAGTATTCTCAGCACTCACTCCCAATTTTACAAGAGTTCTCCCTTTGGTTTGTTGATGCTGCTCTCCATTGCTACAACAGTGGAGTAACTGGCATCTAATTCAGGTGTAACTGATGAAAAGCCTTAGAAGATTCACAGGTAACAAAATACTTGGAAAACCAGCTCTCCCTGTCCTTTCTGTGGTTGATAGCTTTTTGAGCAAAAGCCAGTACTTTTTTTTTTTTTTTTTTTTTCCCCAAAGTCTGTTTTGGTTTAGATGTCATGGAGCAAACACATGTCTTTCCTGTCATTTATGTAATATACCGCTTAATCTGGACAGTCTGATAAATTCTATAGAACGAAAATGTCTTTGTGAACGTTTCTCATGGAAAACAGTTGGTAGAGTGCTGCAGTTCATATGAATTTGAATTCAAACACTAAGGTACTGCTGCCTCAGATGGCCTAAATCAGCTTAAGTCCCATGGACTTCAGTTAAATAACTTGAACTATTCTGTCATCTTCCTGGCTTTATACAACTAACCTTGAAAATATCTTCAAAGTGTTTGCTAAGAGACATAACCAAACTATCATGAAAGGAGGCTAAATGATACTATTTAGGAATCTAGCTCACAGTTAAATATGTTCTCTTTTTATCCCCTTCACCTGCTATTAATGAAAAGTATTTTCAAGGGTGTCTCAAGATTTCTGTGAACCTTCATCAGCTAACTAATTTAATCTGCACTCAGAAAGGTCTATGGTCAGTAACCACCTCATTGTTTCATTCTAGGCAAAACTAAAATCCTTTGCTGCCAAAATCATTCAGCTCCTGAAGGAATGGACTGAAACTTTCCCCTATGATTTCCAAGATGAAAAATCCATGAAAGAGTTGAAGGAGATTGCTCACAGGATCACACAATGTGATGAGGTAGGGGTGGGCAAGGAGAAAAACGTGTTATAGCAATATTTGTCAACCACTACATGTAGTTTGTCATACACAACACTGCAGGCAGTATTTTCTAAATGGACTACAGCAGCAGTTGCTAAGCTGTCAGTGTAACTATAGCACATGGGCTGACTGATGGACTTAATGGTTCATTAGCAGAAGCTATGTCTAATCACTAAGTGTAAGAAGAGAAAATAGTCATGACAATATGAAAAATTACTATGGTGCAGAAGAAGAAAGAACAGTAACTATAATGGTTCAATATAGTTATTTTTAATAATGAATTAGGTACCTTCCTTAGTACATTGTTGTTTCTTTGTATGTCCAAGTTTTGCAGGATATGTGAACTAGTTGTATCAAGGGTACTCTTGGCCAGGGTGAAGATGCTCATTGTTTAATAGCTCATTCCCAGCTTCTAACAGTAATAGGCAACTGTTTTATTGCTGTATTTCAGGTGACATGCAGAGTATGTTTGAGCTCTGCTAGCTACTCAACCACCACCCTTAGCAGCTCTGAGTTTCTAGCCTATGAAGAAAACTTGACAGAAAAGACTTTTAAAGGGAATTTGAATGAAACAAGGACTGTTAGTTATCAGGAGGGGGTGAGGAGTATTTATTGAGGGGTTTTTTTTCCAACACGCGCAAGGTCTACACTTACTGTTCATTGAAAAGTCACTGTAACTACTAGTAGGCAGAAGGAAAAATGTAATCAAGAACTGCTGGAGAATTAATTATATTCATACAAATGGGAAGGCTTACTTACAAGTAGAAGCTTCTCATTGTTTTTAAACCCACAACTTCAAGATATTTTTGAGAACTATTAGCAGGAAATGGGAACACAGTTGTATTATGTGCTTTTGTTGATTCAAGTACAGTGAAAATGAAGAACAACAGGTTTGACAGCACTGCATGAATCAGGGATAAGAGAATACAATTAGGTGTCACCAAGTTGTCAAAAGCAAGTATGTCAGCTTTGTTGCATCAGCAAAGCTGTTTACGTGGATGCTACTATGAAAATGTCAGTGCCTTAGTAGGAGGGGAAAAGGAAATAAGATTATAATGTGCCTTCTGTTCCCTTTGCAGACAAAGGCAAAGAGGTGTATGTTGGCAGAGATAGTACTGTGAAAGGGGACTTGGCAGAGGTTTTATTTAGTGTCTATATCTTCTCATTTAATTTGTCTATTACTTTGAACTATAAAGAAGTTGTGCCCTTTCTTTCTCTTCCCATTCCCTCCCACTCTGTTATGTATAATTGTCATTTGAGAAAAACACATCTTTATGGAATGGCTCAGTGCTGTGGTGTCCAAGGCATCTGATGACATCTATTAGTTACAGCATCACCATATATATCTCCCCTTAACAAAGCTACCAGTCACGTTTCATCAGTGAAGGGCTGTGCCACATCTGACCCCTAGGAAACATAATTTGACATTGACAAAATCAGCTCTTCCCCTTAAGTTTCCCTTACCACATCAAATTACTATACTATGCTTCAGCAAGCAATTATGATAAAGGTTTGGGGGTTTATTTTGTATTTTAAAGCTTTCCAAATCCCCTTAGGAAACTATTCTTCATATATAAGGTAGAAAATCAAGTGAGAACTCATGCAAAGCAGTCAGGTGTTGGCCTAGTGATATCAGACAGCATACCACATACCTCTAGCTACAGCCAGGGTTGCACCCCAAAGGAAGTACACGTCTTGTTTGAACTCAAACAAGGATAAATTATTGTACAGTCATTGACTTATTTTTTCAGTTTTAGGAAAATTTAGTGTAAAACTAGTAAGGAAGGAAAGCTGCTAAAAATCTAAGGACATTTGTCCAAGTATTAAGATTCTAATAAATTCACAATAGCTTAAGTAAGGCATAGTTTTCAAGTCACTGAATTTGTTTACTTTTAAATAGTGTCTGCAATACTCTCATGTATCTTTAAGTTTAATTTTCTACAATCCATATCCAAAAAGTCTGCTTCCTCGCAGACATATGCGTAAGTCAGGCATAGCAGCTGAAATGAAATGATTTACAATAGAAAGCTCGGCATACCAGAGATCAGAATTAGTGCTTTTAGTCCCTGCCACCCCACTCCCCTGGCATTTCTGAACACTTGTAGCACAGTATCAGGAATGGCTCCAGCCAGCTGCCATTCAGCAGTAATCCAGTTGCCTCAAGATGAGCTACACTACCTTCAGCTTTTCATTTGATTTCACTAGGGAGTCATATTATTGCCATGTAAAGCAGCATTCTGACACCATTATCATTTAATTGTAACATGCAGTATACAAGTATTTGGTAGTCATCATCTCTCACATCTGCCACAATGTCAGTTGTCACTGTACATTAGTGGCTTCTTTGAATGGTCACAAATTCATTGCAGTTCTTTGTAGGGCATCCAGCTGACTGGCAGAAACCAACAGAATAGGTTGCAAACTAAAGGTTAACCTTGTGGAGAACTTCAAGAGAAATAATTTGCATAACAGCAAGAGGACGATTGTGTAAGAAAAAAGAGAAAGGACTATCTTTGGTGAAATTAATTTTCCTTGCAGGAAAAAGTACATGGTTGGAGAACTGGAGTCATTTAAAGTAGAAACAGGAGTAGAAAAGTGATCGAGTTAGCTCTTTGCAGTTGATCTCATAGAGAAATGTCTATAGGACACAATCAATGGCAGAAAAAAAAAATCACCTTGCCTTGGTTGTCAAAACACTGAGCAGATGGATTTTGGGTCTGTGGCTTTACCAGTACAAATCCTTACAGATCCTATGTTTAAAATCCACACCGGGTGAACAGAAAGGCATTTACTTGCCCAAAAACATGATGTATATTGTGCTCTTACCTAAATCTTTGGATGCTATGGTTGTTCAAAGCCAGACAGGATATTTTAGTGATATATTCCTGAATATAATGTGAATTCCCTGAGTTCTGTGTGGGCTAGATTGACTGCATTTCACAGTAGGTCCGATCAGAATGAGGAAGAGCTTTTGGCACTTGGTACACAGAAGTTCCAAGAAGCCTTGTGCAAACAACTCAACCACCTTTCACTGTTACCCACCCTTCAGCTGTTTACACAGATGCCTTTGAAATGGGATCCTAGCAAAGGGAGCAGACCAGCCAAGCAAGTGAAACAGAGCTGGAAAGGCAGGCAGGCATAATAATGTCATTAAGGAGGTTGTGTGGGCATTTAGGACAAGTTCACTTGTCAGCTCAGATAAGGTGAAAGAAAATGGATAACAGACATTTAATTTTCCCAGTCAGAAATTCTCTGGTGATCTGTGTCTACAATAGCTAAAGGTTTTTAGCAGTCGTTTCTGCTTTTTGCTTAGGAAAATGGAACAGTGAAAAAGATCATTAGCCAGATGACACAGAATCTCCTGATGGCCCTCTCTGCACGGAGCCAATACCAGGAAATCAGAGAGAAATTCCGGCAGCCTGTTACTGACAAAGGCACTATCCTCAAAACCAAGCCACAGTCAACTCAAAAGGACATCCTAAGTGTATGCTGCGACCCTCTGATCTTGGCACAGCAGCTGACCTACATTGAACTGGTGAGACACTAATTGGTGTGAATTATTTTGTTTTCCATTTACTGAATATTAAATATTAATATACTCATCAATATGAATTTTGCTATGGCTTCACTGCAAGCCTGCAGTGTTTTAATCAAAAAATACCCAAGTCAAATCATGAACAAGACCAATTAGGTACAATTATAAAAACACCTCACACATCTACACTGGAGGAAGATAAAAGTTACCAAAATGTTCTCCTAACTTGGAATTTATTGATTCTTTTTTTTCACTGAATTCCCTGTTTGTCTGTACAGTAACCATCTCTCATCTCTCCACAGGAAAGGGTGAGCAACATTTACCCAGAGGATCTGATGCAGATTGTCAGCCACATGGACTCCCTGGATAATCACAAGGTACAAAAAGGGGTACAGAGCAAAAAAGAAACAAACAATAAACTGAGTAAAGAACCTCCATAATTTGATTTTACCCTGTGCAAGAAAGACTGACATTTTCTAAGCTTCTTTAAGCTTATGCCTTAAAAAATACCCAACAAGATTTTATCAAGGCATGAAAAAGAAGTTTATGCTTTGGTGTGTTGACCTTACCACGATACAGCATAGATTTAACAAATGATCTGTTCTCTTCCAGTGCCGAGGTGATGTGACCAAAACCTATAATTTGGAGGCCTATGACAATTGGTTCAATTGTCTCAGCATGCTGGTGGCTACAGAGATTTGTCGAGTACGTATTCACAGAAAACAAGATAGTAAAAGGATCCTGGCCTTAAGGACAAAAGGCAGGCAGTGATCTAATAGAGATTTAAACATTAGCAGTGCAATTAAAGATAATGGCATTATTCAAGCAGTAAATTATTTGTATGCTCATATGATTAAGAGTTCAAGGCTATGTTTGGCTTTGCATATATTCTCTAATTTTGTGCAGCTTCCATAGTAGCATTAGTCATGCAGTGAAATGGAACTTGTGTGGACTTTGAGTTAGGAGCTATTTGGGATTTTCTTTTTAATTACATCCAAAGATTCTTAAAAATACTCATTTTTAAATGCATATTTACCAATAAACAGCTGTCCTTCCACTGCTTTTAGATTAGTTGTATTTATTTTGTAATTAATATTCATTTATTATATTCATACTATATTCATTGTAGAGAAATCAAGAAGCTTTTTTTAAAGTCTGGAAAGAAAGTGGACCACTGGAAAGGTTTAAAATAAAAAAAAATATTGTTATTAGAGTTTAAAATAACTTCTATTTTATAATAAGCAAAGACATGAAAGGTGAACTGTCCCAGAAATCCCCTTTTATTTGGCATATGTGTTCTCTTTTTAGATGCCTATTGATGTGCACGAGTTCTAGCAAATGGATTTTTTCCTAGGCAATTAATTTTGCTTTGCCGTTTATGAAAGAATTTTCAAAACAGCTGTTCAGCATCTCTTGCTTGATCGTATACATGTTTGCCTCAGTTGGAATTTGTACATTTGATCATGATCCCTACCTGCTCTCAAGAGGTCATTTTGGAGTACACACAGCAAAACAAGAAAAGCAGGATGTGGCAATTGTTTTCTCTCACATTTAGGTTACATGTCCCTGATCTTAAGTATGTCCAATGCTTTCCCCCCTTTTTGAGAGGTTTAAATGTTTTGCATATATTCTCTCTGATAGCAGCATCATGTTATCTTCCTTTTCTGTAACAGGAAATTGGTGGAAGCATCCAGCTTGTTTTTGCAAGATTCCCTAAGACATTGTCCTTTATGTATAACCAAAATTCACACTCCCCCACAACTATGCAATTAATTGGTAGTAACCCAAAGTATTTCTACTATTTTGTTAAAAATTAACCTGAACAAAATACCCTCAGGCCTATATTGTAAAATTTAACTGGACAAAGTCTTGAAATGTCCATTCAGTCAAGTTGTTACAATGCCTTTGGCTGGACATCCTATCCAAAATTCAGACCACTCCTTTCCCCTTTAACAAGTCTTGCGGTTTTTTTCCAGGTTGTAAAGAAAAAGCAGCGCACAAGAATGGTGGAGTTTTTCATTGATGTGGCAAGAGAATGCTTCAACATTGGAAACTTCAACTCAATGATGGCTATTATCTGTGAGTCTCCTTAACACAGATGACAAAGGGCACTCCATTTTACAACCTGACTGGCATGACTATGCTCACACTTGCCCTAAACTGGCTGACCACATTAACATGCACACTTCTACAGGGGCAATATCTGCCACTGACAGATGAGTGTGGGTGGGTGAGTTTTAGCTACAGCTTCTGATTGTCAAGCCGAAATGCTTCTAGAATGCGTGGTGCTGCTCCATAGTTATATTAGCCCTATTTTTTTATTTTTTTTTCAACTCAGTTGTTTCTTTTTCTCCTCTCTGTGCACATTCAGCTGGCATGAACTTGAGTCCTGTGGCACGGTTAAAGAAAACTTGGTCCAAGGTCAAAACAGCCAAATTTGATGTTTTGGAGGTATGTATAAAGTTTCAACTTTTTATATAAATCTACCAAATAGTTTCATCCAAACCTCTGCTACCTACTACCTCAGAGGTCACAAAGACACCTCTGCCAGTGGTCACCAGCACATAAATATTAGGGAGAGCATTTCCTGAATTTCAAACTCTCTACTTGTCTGCAAAGAAAAGTGGATGCAAGTTTACTTGAGGTTATTTTTTAACTTGCATATATTTGCCCATTTAATTTCAAGGTAGTTTCCGCTCAAGACTCATATGAATGCTGCTTTAAAACTAATTGGATTACTCCACCTAGTGGAGATCTGCATGGAAACAAAACCTAACTGAAACGGTCATCAAAAAGAGAGGTGACTGCAAATGAGAATTTTGGGGGTTACCCCCAGATAGTCATTTATGATTTCCTTTCAGTCTGCTTTGCTTCAGTGATTAATGAAATTTAATGAGATTTAAATCCAGTACAGAACCCCCCTTTCAAACAAGATAGAAGTTAGAAAAACTTGCATCTAGACCTGATTAGTGCAAAGGTATTCTATCTTGAAAGTTTAAAAAGGGCCAAACAAATTTATAAAGAATGAACTTGGATGGTTAGAACATGGTGCTTTATTTGTAGGAAATATGTATTACCTGACTGCCTTTCCCCCCCCCTTACAAAAACAGCATCACATGGATCCATCCAGCAACTTCTGTAATTACCGCACAGCCCTGCAAGGAGCAGCACAGCGATCTCAGACTGCCAACAGCAATCGAGAGAAAATAGTCATCCCAGTTTTCAACCTGTTTATTAAAGATATCTACTTTCTGCACAAAATACATACAAACCGCTTGCCCAATGGGCAGATAAATTTCAAGGTAGGACTCTGCTGTTACAGAAACTGTAGTGCTTGTTAAACATTGTACGTTGCAAATATTTGCCAGTTTTGAACTTCTAGCTCATCATATTGCCCTCAGTGCTGCTGCTGTGATCTAGACAAAGTGGTATCATTATTTAGGGGAAATGATTTGAATCATTTCTGTGAAAGCCAGTGGTTGCTTTTTTTGTGGCATCAAGCTATCACATCTGATCAAATGCTAATGGAAAACTTCACCCTATATCATCAGTGTGAGCTGATTGAACCTCATCCATTTAGGTTGCTATAAATGCTCCACGCAACCAGCAAATTGTATTTATCTGGTCTTCAAGGGAGGGTCTACAGGTTCTGGATTCTATCTCCCCAGTTAATAAACACACATGTCCAAAAGTCCATAGACAGTCAAAGGTATTTTTAACAAAACTTTTAGTCATTACTAAGGCTGGGTATGGGGAAAGGGGCATGCAGAATCTACAGGATAAACCCTAAGTTAACTATGCAATTCTTAAAGTCCTAGGAAGGAAAGGATATCTAAAGTCTCTATATGTTATTTTGATTATCTCCTAAATTTAAAGAGCATTTTATGAAAAAATCATATATGATATATCATATCAGATATGTCACACTTCATTTAAGTTGAAGTTTGGAAACGTAAAAAGTAAACTAATCATTCACTGTGCAGTTCCAGTCAGAGACTAATTTAGACACATGTCACATCAAATAGGCCAAGGCACTATTATATATGAAGAAAACGTTGATGATGAAAAGAATTGAAGGCAAAAGACCAGACAGCAGAGACAGGCTGTTCTAAACTTGAGGGTAACAACAGATGAGGAATTAGGAGCAAGAGGGGAAGGTGAAGGGAGCAGTAAGAAAGGATAACAGTTATAACGGATCTGAGTAAAGGACAATAAAAAGCAGCATGAACAAGTACAAGGCTGAGATGCTCTGAAGTTGAAATAAAAACTAATAATTGATAGAAAAATATTTTAATAACCCTCTTTTAATTAATTCATGCAGAAATTCTGGGAAATTTCAAGACAGATTCATGATTTCCTGACTTGGAAGCAGGTCGAGTGTCCTTTTGAAAAGGATAAGAAGATCCAGAGCTATCTACTCACAGCACCCATTTATAGTGAAGAAGGTAAAATCCTTTATTAAACATTATAATGAGTCTTCCCACTTGTTGAAATGCAGACAGAATATGCAGATGAAAAATATTAACATGGAAAATGTGTTTGATAAATATGTATTATCACTTCCATATTGGTTTCTGAGGAGAATAAATTTCATTATGAAGTTTGCTAAGTTCTACCCGCTATATTGTAACCTTTAAATATGGGGGTTTTTTTCAGTTAAAGAACCCATGTATCTGATTAATATTATTTTATTTACTAGCTCTGTTCATTGCATCCTTTGAAAGTGAAGGTCCAGAAAACCACATGGAAAAAGACAGCTGGAAAACACTCAGGTATGAACCTTCCTTAGAATATGAGTCTTTTTGCAGACACACAGAGGCACATGATTGTCAGCTGCTTCTGTCCTATTTACATTCCCAGCTTAAAATCACAGTATAATTATTTTTCCTTCAAAAATCAAATCTGAAAAAATTCAGTGATTTTGATACAGCTTCTCCAGACAGATCTGTTAAGGCTGCAAGATCACTGCTGAGACTGTGAAAGAGAATATCTTTTGTTTTGTCTATCAAACACAGTGAAATAATCTAGATTTTTAGTAGTGTTCAGATATGCTTTTCTGAGGCAAACAAATGTATAGAGGTACTAAAAAGGTGCTCTCATCATAGCTGTTCACTGACAAATCTTACAAAGGGTTAAATATTTCTAGACATACTCTAATTGTCAGCCTACTCTAAGGGATAAAGTCTCAATGACTCCTCATTCTTCTGAGAATGAGAAGCACAATTTCCATGTACTTGATGAGATCAATTAATTAAATTTCTTCCAATATTGAGGCCAAGGCAGAGATTTAGACCTCTGTAAATCACTTTAAACATTAAAATTTAACATATCTGTACCAGATAAAGCATGAACAGAGGCCTGTATGCCCCAAGCTGCAGTCAAGCTACATTATGACTGTATTGTCCTGGACAAGACATTCTTTCCCACTGATCCCCATGTTTCTTAGAAAGTCCAAGTAAGCTTTTCACTTAGGACTCCAGCGCAATGCACCTTCCATTAAATCCAACACTGTTCAGCACACAATAGTTTAGGATGACAGAGGAACATGTTATATGCCTGAGTGCATCCTAAGAGCCTGAGGTAACATTATGCAAGTTAGTTTCATTTAATTTAACAACAGCATCTTTATTGAAATTCATAGATGCATTCCAGTTTCTAGCAGTTGAAAATATACCCCTTGAAGAAAGGCTTTCAGCTAATGATGTAAGACAGGCTTATTGCCAAATCTGAAAGACCTTTTGTTGTGATAGAAAAGATAATTTTTTTTTTTTTTATTACTTGATCTTTTAGGACAACTCTGCTTAATAGAGCCTGAGACTTTTGGATCTGACTTGCAGACTTTGAAGCACATCTGGTGAACATGTTTTTACAACCTGAATGAAAGCCTTGGACTGAGCTAAGAAAGACCTCACTGGATGAGGTCTGTTTTGTATATACAGTAACTTTTATGAAATAAAATGTGGTAAATATTTCACATGTCAACCTTAAAGGCACTTACTGAAGGGTTTTGGTTTTTTATTTTAAATATAAGGGCAGGGCCCTGTTCTCAGAGATGAAATGTATCATGGGAGATGGTATCCCTGGGGAGATCTTATTCTATCAGCATCCAAATTTTTATTTTTTATTACTTCCACCAAAATAAATAAGAATTAAAACACACATCCCAACTGAAGACAGTGTTCAGGTTAAGTACTCCATTGGACCAGTGTCCTACAGAACACTGAACATGTCTCTAGCTTTGAAATGAAGGCTCTCCTTCAAATCAGCAAAACTGTTCACAGGTGTTAGTGTTTGTAGAGTCAAGGCCTTTGACATCTGCAGTATGCTTGTTCCTCTCCTGCATCAGAAAATAGTGCCTTACAAGGTACTGATCTCGTTTAGTGTACCTTATTAAGCTGGACTGGAAGTAAAGGAAATAAAAATATGGATGTCATGAAACCAGCTACAATGTACTTTTTAAATAAAATGAGAATTATGGCACATGAAGTAGAGTATACCTGCCTGTAACACTGATGGTGCAGCAAACCTATTTTTGTTACGTGATTTAAAGACGTAAGACGGGGTAACTGCTGGGGTATGTGCGTTTGCGTGTGAGTATGTGCGCGTGCACGTGTGACAATGCACACATGTCAAAGTTTTAATACTTGTGGGAACTATCCTTTAAATTTTGGCTGTCAGAATAGTTTGTCTTTTCCTTTTGAAAAATCAGGGATTTTTTTGTTTGTTTGTTTGAAGAGAAGGATGTCTAATCTAGATTATCTCTGCAAAACAGGCCTAATATGTTCTTTTCTAAAAAGAGTTTTTGGAAAATAGAAAATCATCATGGGATAGGGAAAGGGAAGTAAACTCAGATGCCCAATTTGAAGTCAATGCTAAAGTTTGCAAAGAAGCTTAAGAAGAGTTCATCACCACTGAATTGATCATTAATTCCCTTGGGTTCTTTGAACAGTCTAGTCTGCACTTACAGACAATTAAAACAGAGACCAATTTAGGAAGTAAGTTTTTTCTAGTCTTTTGCAAGCCATAATTAACTGTCTGAGCCAGAACCCATTAAAATTTAAGGGCGAACACAATAAGAAATTAATCAAATCTTTGAACCCAGGTCAGTACCAAAATTAGAGGTGATCTGCAAACCCATTTCTAATTTCTTCTTGTAGTCTTGAGTTTAAACCTAATTCAGCTATCCAAATGAGTACCTGCAGAGCTTATGTTAAGATTCAAGGTATTCATTTCCAAGAAAGAAAAGATATAGTTCAAAACTTGCTTTCTCATCTGATCTCTGAATTAAGAGAAGAAGAATGGCTCAGATTAAAAACTATTTTGTCTAATAAAAAACTTGTTATTCACAAATACCTATTGTCCTTTGTGGTAATTATTTTCTTAAGGCTTGAAGTCTGGATATAAGATAATTACTTGAGCCAGATAATTAGATTGTAGTTTTTAATTGGTTTTTTTTTTTATTGTTTTATTTAAAAAAACAACAACAACAAGCAGCAAGTCCCTCTAGAGTTGACAGTGGTTACAGCCTCCCTCACACAGAGCATTGCAGAAGACCTCTGCAAGGGCCTCTTTAAAAATGACCAGCTCTAGGCAGATGGTATTTATCTTATTCTGCCTTCTCTTGAAGAAGGGGAAAGACTTGCTAGGCTGAGGGTCTGGTTTATTCCAGTAGCCTCTTCTTGCTTGAGTGCCTGCAACCAAAAGCAGTGCCACTGTTTCATGTAGCATCTGCAATCACTTAGTAGAGATTTGCTGTATTGGCCCTGTAGTACAGTGAAAAATTAACAAGAGCTTTCCCTCTTCCCCCTTGACAAATACTTAAAATTAGAAGAGTAAGTAGAGGTAAGGAAGGGAGACAAATCAACATTTTGCTATTCCCATAGCATTGCCATCAAAGAGAAACAAAAGCAAGTTATACCAAGAGGAAGGAAGAAGTAGAATACTGTTAATAAGAACAGCCCAGAAAAGGGGAAGGAATAATTCTTATGACCTGCTGCTATTTTTCCTGTGCTGAAGTACTGACCTTCAGCCATAGATTACAGTAAGAGTATTTATACTGTATTATTACAGTGTTTTGCACTTTCAGAGGTGTTCTAGCTAGTAACATTGTCAGACACTATATGAGGGATTGTATATCAGCTTTGTTTATGTAACTGAAGTTTAAAAGGGATGCTTAAAATTTAAGAAAAAAAATATATATTTGAAATGCAATTTTAGAACACTTTCTGTAAATGTACAAAAGAGCTTTCACATGAATGTGTACTTCACCGGTCAATCAGTCCAAGTATATACTTGAAAACCATGCAGTATCTACATTGGTTTCTTTTTATTTTTCCTCCTCAGTTTGATACATTCCTTAAATACCATGTTTTGCTATTCTGAGCTGAAATGCTACATATAAAGCTGTACCATAAAGCAGGATATTCTGTGTTTGACTGGATGTGCTTGCATTAATAAAAAAAAACTTGCTTCAACCAGGATTAGCTTTTTCATAGTTGTTTTTCACTTGCAAATTTATCAAACCACAACCCAGCAGCTGAAGGAGGTGAACCAACTGTGTGGAAGGAAATACAGTCACAATGAACCAACTGGTTACTTTCTGACTTACATAGTATGAAATATTTAAATATCTTCCCAGAAAGGCAAGAGTAACACTAAGCAAACAGTATGCTGACCCTTCCAATGGTCTCTCCATAACAGTATTTTATGGATTTGATATAGTATCTCTGCTACAGAATATTTTCATTCTCTCAATGAAAGTTATTAACAGTTCCACTGTAAAAACATTTTGTGTCCTAAGAGTTGAATTTCATTTATTTATCCTTTTAACAGGAAAGAACAGAAACACAGAAACGTTTGCTGGCTGCAGCACACAACGTTTCCTGTGGTGAGGTTCTGTTAACATTTCAGCACCGCCAGGACCTTTGGTTGCATCCACTACCCTTTTCATGCCCTACTTTACAGGAGCAAAGCCTGTGAAGGTTACACAGAGACAAGCACAGAGCTGTGAGGAGAATCCAGCTTTTCTAATGCACTGCTCCAGTACTACCCACACTACCTACTTTCCCAGAGATGTAAGCCTTAAAAAAAAAAAAAATAGCTCTTGCAAGCACAGGAGCTCTGGATGTCCTGTAAGCATTTTTAATCTGTGAAAAACTCTCTAGGGCAATTGTTTTGGTACCCAGACATCCACAACAGGTTCGCAGAGTTGAACAGTACCACGCTCAGTCATCATAGCTCATTAGGAAAGATAATGATGTTTACCAGCATTAAAAGGATCAAGCAGATAAGAGTCTTCCTGATGGCCAGTTCACACTCATAATTAATATGAATATTGCATCCTTGAAAATTCACTTCCAATTATGTCCCATTCAATCATTAGGGTAAATTAGCTATTTCCACAGGCTTAAGAGTAAACAGTAAAATTGCTTTCCAGGCACTTTACTGCCATTAGAGCACAACACAGTATGACAAGCAGTAGCTCAGTGCCAGTAAGTTATCCTTCGTTACGTTAGCAGCAATTTCATTTATCACGTTAACAGTTCTCAAGAAACAGCTTTCTTTTAGCAAATAACTCATGGGCAAAATTCAGCTGAGTAATCAGCTGACAACAGATATTAGTACATCTTTGGAAGAGAAATCAGTAATTCTTCTGAGGATGTGTTGACAGATCATCCCTCCTCAGTCTTCAAGGTATAGTTTTATCAGGACAGCCCCAGTTTCCCAACTACCAGAAAAGCCTACAAACAGCATATGGAAGCACAGTTTTGACCTGGTCCTCTGTAGCAATTAAATAGGGCTGTGAGGACAGTGAGATACTTATAAAAAATAGTTTTAAAAAAATTAGATTGCTGAAAGAATTCATCTGAAACTGTTAATGCATGTTATAAGGGAAGTTTCCAGACCAGTGAACATGCAAATATTAGCAGCAGTTGCTTTCAAATGCTTCCTTCCATGTTTGCCTCTGGAATGGCAGGGATAACTGGGTTTGTTCTGAAGTTCCAGAACATCTCTATAGGCTCTGATAGAGGTTCCCCGACAGTGCAGAGGTTTGCTGTCCTTCACTACTCCCCAAGCACTGTATGAACTGAAATGTTTCAAGTACTTTCCACATTGTAAGCAATTCTTGACATCAGTATTTTTGTGGTTTCTTGATACCACATTCAGCTTTTACACAGAAAAAGGGATGGACTCAATTGCTCTAAAGCAGCTTAGGTATATTATTTTTCTAATGAAATATTAAAAAGCAATCAAGTTCATGTCAAATAGGGCATGCTGATAAGGTCCAAGACAGATATTCTGCCCTACTCAAGAGGTGTTATGAGGAAGAAATTCAAACCATCAGGAAACGCATCATAAATTTAAAATTACTAACCCAATAAATATACTGTTTCTGATCTACTTGGATGCATACTTTATGATATTGATTACTTAGGCTTCTGACAACTACTAATAAAAAAAACTTACACTTTGAAGTTCTGTAAGGAACAGTTTGGCAAAACCAGTATACAGTTACTTGAAACTATTAGTAGCACCTACCAGGAGCAAAAAGCCAAAGAAACCAGAACCAACCACACAAACAACCAAAAAAAGCCAAAACCTGGGTGTGTTGCCACACCAAGGATTTGTGTTAACAACTCCACCTCAGCACTACGTGTGGAGACCATATTGCAGGATTGAAAGAAAGCTGAAAGCAAACACAAACCAAAGCACCAGTTTCAAATATCCCCAGTTAATCCAGGACAGGAAAGAAGAAACTTGAAATTCAGTGGAAATTTAGTTCCAGTTTTTCTAACCTTATCTAGCATCTTCAAATGAAGCAGGTATTTTAATCTTAAAAGTAATATAACGCTGTTTGGAGGCAGGAGTCAAATGAGTTAAAACAGAATCTCATCACACAGACTTATATCTTTTTCATCCCCTTCGCATGAGCACACTAAGACCTCATCTCATTCTGGGCCATATTAAATGCAAGGCATCTTGCTATCCATCAGTGTCAACATTGAAAATGTCATTTTAAATATTTACACAATTTCCAGTTGTTTACATTAAACTAAATGTAAACAGATATTGCTAACAACACAAATATCTATTAAATAGCAAAGTGAAGTACATCATCTCATCAATCATAGCAACAGAGCACTGGGGGACTCAGCAAACATAGTTCTAAGTGATGTAGCTGAACGAAGTCTTGAACACTTGCGGCACTACCAGAATTTATTGAAACACTGAACTATTCCTGTCAGCGGACGTAATAGCTCAGTGCTGAAGAACTGATCTCAATTTGAATTAAAAAAAAAAAAAGTCATTCCTAAAATACTTCAAAAACATAAAATCCAAGCAAGTAGTGAATAAATTCACAGATCCGAGCCAATCAACTTTTTTCCTCTACACCTCTTATCTCACTTTACTACTTAAAATTTTCACAGTATCTAATATTCCAAGAAGAATTTCACAAGAACCCAGCAGCCAAAAAATCACTTCGATGAGGTTTTTAAAAAACACAAAAGACACACACAAAAAAACTCCAACAACATCTGTTCTATGTGGACAGCATGGACAGGCTGGAACAGTAACCCAGCTGCTCCCCAGGAACTGTGTTGCCCAGAAAAGCTGGTGACTCTCACACTGAGAGTAACCCAAGCTTTGACCTGTCTCTGAGCTCCTCTCCAAAGTGTACCTGAGCACCAAGCAATCTCAAAAGTGTTTAATTTCTCTTCAAACCATCCCTTTAACACAATAATTTTCCCCATGGATTTTGATGAAATCAGCAAGAAGCCACTTAAGTTTGCATAAGGCTGCAGGAAATCTGTGCAAGAGCTCAGGTTTTCACAGGGCCAAAGCCACTGCTGTGCCTGTTACCGCACGTTTCCACAGCCCTGCTCAGCTTCACCTCCTGCCTCCTTCACGTTCATCATGCTGTGCAAACGTCCCCCACTGCTTCTCTCAGGAGAAGATCTCCGTTTGTTTCACAACAGTGACTGCTTGCTGGGCTCACTTGCCACCACCTTCAGCAGGAGCCAGCCAGGTCATACACCATGTCTGTGACGGCTTGTTGAGAGCCTCTGCTTCAAATTTTATTTCACTCTAGAGATAACACTTTTTTTAAAAAAGCACTTCCACACAAAGTTAGAACACTTCCATACTGGCCAAGAGCATAAAGTCCCATGTGGACATGCAAATAGCAAAGCAATTGCAAAAACCCATCCAAACAAACAAAAAAAATAAACAAAACCCAACACAAACACTGGCACAGCAAATAGCAGGAATGAGTTAATATCCACTTTCTTATGCAATTCAAAGAAATGCAAAGTGTTCAACATATGAAAGAAAATCATAAAGCCCTTTGCTAAGTTAAATCAGCAAAGAGTTTTTGCACCATTTGTAGTGACAGATGAGAGGACATGGGTCAAAAGATGTAAGTCATGCATGACATACAAGTCCTACAGCTATGAGGCAACCTTGAAGCTGTTAGAACTAAAAACGTTCCTGAAAAGCTCACCATACCACATACAAATTTACAGCAGCACAAATAAACCAGTTAAATGACCACAAACTTCAAGTTTAGAGAGAATTCTTCACCCTACCCCAGAATAGGACTAAGCTAACCAAAACAGGGCTATGTTTTATTAAAACCTTATGCAAACATTTAGGCTTAAAAGGGCTTTATTTAACATTCTACCTTCAGGTGAGAAGTACTGTTGCTGCACAACACTTCCACACAGATTCCAGCTACAACACCTACTCTTCAAACCCACATCCTTTACAGAAGTACAAAAGGTCTCCTAACAAAAAAGTGAAAGCCATTTCCTTTTTGGTGCAGTTTCAGAGCAGTATACCCCTGAAATAACAATAAAACATTTACCTTACCTGAACCCAGGAGAGAGGCCACATTGCTTGGGAAAGAAGAACCTTTCTCTGGAAGCTTCAGACACCAACTGAAAGGAATCAATTATTCCACAGGGCTAATTAATCCCACAGCTCCCATGATTACTGGAAGCACAGCACCTGTGCGTGTGGGTGGAGCCCAAGCAGGTCTCTGCTGCACAGCTCTGCACCTCAGCTCCCAGCAGGTGCAACTCATCAGGGGGCGAAGGCAATCATGCTGCCAAAATTCACAGCACCTGGAAGAGGGGCACTGGCTGTGCCGGGGGTGCTCGCACCAGCCCACGCCCAGCTGTGCCCCATTAAGCTGCTCTGCTGATTGCAACAGCCACACAGCCCAAACCTACTTCTCAGTGCCAGGCATTCAGAAAAACTGATACCATACCAACAAAAGCAGAGGTCTGCAGAGCCCGTGCAACCACAGAAATGTAAAACCCCAGCATTTTATCGTAGTCTCCTTTGTTGCAAAGATTTTTCAGCGAAGACAGAGGTGAAGGCCTTTAGTTTGCAATCAGTCAGGCCTGACAAGAAGGTGAGCACTGTAGGGCCATGAACCGAAGACTGCTAGAGATTTGGTATATTGGGATGCCCTCCTTTTCCTTCACAGCTGAGTAACATTTCAATGATTAATCTCCTTAAGATGTATTTGAAGATCACACACACAGAGCAAGAGCACCTCAGGCAAAGGAAAGCTATACCCACCTTGGTTACACAGAAAGCTTTTATCATTAAACTGATATATCAATGAGTTACACGTTTCTGCTGAATCACCATTTTAAAGGCTATTTGAAGTTAATTTCCTTTCATTTGCTGATCTGACAAAGAAAAAGCTGCTTCATTTTATTCTAGCTGATTTTTTTTTTACATGCACTAAAACCTTCAATTTAAATACCTGTCTGCATTCAGATACATGTGGTTAGGGATTACCTACCACTTCTCTTTCCTTCCTTATGCAATTCTCCAGCCTTAAACACTGTTTAAAAAGAAGTTTTGATTTTCATAGGTGTGTGTATGTCAGAGTCCAAAGGCTGTTATGAAACGAAAAAAAGCCACTAAGTATTTTCTTCTGGATGCAGCAGACCCAGAACTAAGTATTTCCCTAAGTTCTTTCACTTTTCCATCTATATTTTCTGGATCTCCAGTATTTACTCTCATTGAATAACATATTTTTAAATGAATTCCAAAGTACAACCCACATTCTTTCCTGTAAAGGGTCTAAAGTAAAAGTGTGCCCTGAACTAATCCCATCTTGACTTCCCTTAATGAAGAAGGCTTCCCCTGTGTGGATAGCACAGAACAGGGAAAAAAAAAAAAAAAGAAATTACTTTTCAATTCAGTGGAGCGTGGAGCATGTTCCTATTTAAAAAAGTGTTACTATATTTGATACTCTAGCACTAAAACGCAGTGACTCCTCCATGAAAACACACCTGGCTTTCTCCACTTGGGTCACAACCTAAAAAAAAGCGTTATCATATAAACAGCATCTGTCAAAGCACAGGGATGTCCCAACACCCAGCCACGTAACCCCTACACTGACGCTGGTGCATAGTGGATTGATGCCAAAGCCTGATACACTGCATTTTATTTTGCAGTGCCCCAGCAGCAGCATCCCAAGCTGCACAGCATGGGGTTTATTCTTCATCTGCAGGCAGAGCATGCCTTGGGAAAGCAAAGAGCAGGTCTTTGCTGAGCCAGCGATGGCTCCTGCGTGGCAAACACCCATTTCTTTGCCACATCATAGCAAACACCCCATCCTGGAGCTGTGCAGGTCAGAGTCACAACTGGTGACAAGCCAAGGGCACCACTCAAAACCTTGATGTTCCTCTTTTGTCCAGGAAATGCCCATGGCTCCAACCAAAGGGCCTTGGCTCCTTGAGCTTATAGGTTTTGTTTGCACCAGCACCACAAACTCAGTATCCATACTGAAGCATTGGTAATTGTTACTGAACTGGTTTTGTGGATGGAGACAGTCCTGGGGCTTATCTTCTCCCGCAGTTCAGTTCAAGTCTCTGTTGGTTTCTACAGCAGACAGCAAACCCAGCCCACGGCTCTGATGACCTGGCAGCCAGCAGCTCCCATGGCACACACTGGCTGCTGGGACCTTCCCACCAGCAGGGAGCACAGTGATGCCATCTGCAGCCTTCAACCACCCCATTCCCAACATCTGACCCAGGAGCTGCACTCTCCACCGGGGCTGCAGATCCATGCAGTAAGGATTTTATCTCTGCATCACCCCCCATCAGGAGTTACAGTCTTGAGACACTTGGCTAACATTTTTCAGCTATTTAGCCAGATTTATGCATAAAGCAACACACAGAATAGATTTTATTATTCAAGCAAGAGATTTTCATATTTGAAGCATGACTAATTTCCTTCCTTTCTTGGTTAAAGTTAGGAAACACATCCAAGGAAGAGTTACACATCTTACAAGAAAGAGCACACCTGCCCTGCATTACAGCTCACAGCAATAACCAGAAAAGAGCGATGCAGCTGTACACAAACACACGTGCTCGTATCACAGTGCGCCTCTGCCAAAATGCAGTCAGCAGCTCAATACTCAGGGTACTGAAATCACTCGTAAACTCACTTTATCATAAAGGTATATCCCACTATTTCTGCTCTAGTTCTGTTACTGGAAAGTTGTTGGAGCAAAAGCAATGGTGTGCACCCAAACATTGGGTGTGGGTAAGGGTCTTAAATCACTGCTCTTTATCATGAACTTCTTGTTGCCGTAAGTTGACTGTATTTTAGCATGAAGTTTTATGACAAAGAAAAGCCTAATCCACTTTACAGAGTTCATGAACAGAGTCCTGTGTTGGTTAAAGCCAGTTCCCACAACAGATAAAGGGCAGAGCAGCTCCTGCACTGTCCAGCACACTCTGTCCTGCTCGTACAGTCCAGCCATTGGACTTTCCCTTGCCAGACATCACTGATCAGCAGCTCTGTCTGCTGGGCCCCTTGATGGCTCCCACATCCCTTGAAGAGCCAGGGCTGGAGCTCATAAAAGGCCAAAGGCTTTAAGGCACAGAGTTGGAAGAAATAAGAGAGGAGCCATAGCAAATTTAAAATAGACTGGGTTAAAAAGAAAGGTAGCACACACAGTGAGAGATGATAGATAGTTTGAGCAGTATGATGTCAGATTTAAAGAGGTGAAGAGCCCCATTAAGTTTTCAGGATATATCTATAGAGCAGATGTAATTTCTTCCAGGTATGCTAAGGACTTGGGGGAAATAGACAGCTCCCCAGACTCATACATTTTTCTTACCAATGCAGGTCACCAGTTTTGTGTTAACAGCTCAGGGGCATAATTAAAGTGTCACTGTCATCCACAGCCACACAGAAGAGAAGACACTTGATCAGTTTAGCTTGGGATAATGCAGCAGAAACTGACAACTGCAAATTCTGAGTCCTGAAATGGGGTCCACCCCTTCCTTCTCCCTAGAGTGTGGTACAGGAGCAGAAAAAGTGAAGCACTGACAGAGGACTTTCTGGCAGAAAAACTCCCAAAGAATGACAAAAAGCAGAACAAAACCAGGAAAGCAGTCTCCATGTGGTGATCTTGTATTTGTATAAATCTGAATAGCTACGGAAGCAGTACACTGAACAGCATCATCCTCTCTGTAGCTCTTACCCTTTTCTCGACCTATTTTGGTATTAGAGCTATAATAAACCATCTTATCTTCCACTGGAGAATCCCTGTTAAAACAGGCAAAACAATCCATCTGTGTAATAGTCTCCATTTAATTCAGTAAAGGCTTTGCTTATAAAAGAATATTGCATCTTATTTCAAAAAATACTTATTCATTGAGCATAATCATTATCCAAAGTAAGAATTCTAGATATCTGTTTGTAATTAAATAATCAAAACCCATAGCCTAGCCCAAAATCAAGTCAAAATACTTGAGAATCATAATTTTTTTTAAAATAACCCCAAATTTTAAGATTTAATTAAAAGCTTTAAGGTAGATATTTATAACTGTTAATCTAATATAATAAATTAGAAACGTGAGTAGGTAAAATGGTTAAGTCATTAGGGAACATGAACTACACACAATTAGTAATAATTCCCTGGAAGTTAAATTTTAAATCATGAATTTTAAGTAACTGATTTAATTTCTGATGTCAGAGTTGCTAATAACCTACCCCAGATCCTGTAAAGCACTAATTAGAGCTGAGTATTTTCTTACAGTACATGTTCTACAGATTGACTGTTAGCAGTAAAATCATCTTCCCTGCAGGTGCATGCAGTGAGGCACATTTACAGAACAAAAATGCATCCAAGGAGACTCCAACCTGAAAATTATAGTTGTTCTTGTTACTACCATTGGACTGCATTGACTTAGCACACAGTCCATAGCAATACCTTTTGTAATGACTGCAGTAGGTGATATTTGCCTGTGCTGCTACTGAGCTTCCAGGCTGGTGTGTGCCACGACACCATCTTCTCACACAGGTGGATGTTGCAGGGAGCTGAACAAAGACAAGGGAAACCCCAGGCCTGCAAGGGCTCCTGAAAGTTCAGGAGTCTTCAAATAATGAGTCATTTGGAATACTTGTGCCAACCCAAACATTAACTATTTCCAAGAGTTCTGACTTCCTTTTAACTCCACTGCACTTGCCTCCACCTTTTGGGATGATGAATGGAAAAAAGTTCCCAAAAGCAGTTCCTGTTGACTACAGTCAGCTCCAGACATCCTCAACTGCCTTCCAGCATGGACACTGTTGACTGGTTTTGATCAGAGAGATGTGTGTAATTGACACTGTTCTCCCTCACTGTTGCTGATAAGCATAACCACCCTGTGGAAAACAGCAGAACGTAAGGGATCTGGCTATCAGCATCAGCAGCTTGCCGTTTGCCAAACATGAGAATTGGGACAACTGGATCCTTCTGAAGCAGTGTCTGAGTGCCAAGAGCTGAGGTGCAGCAACGCTGAACATCCATGCACTATCTCAGTATCTATTTCAGTGCGTGTCAAGAAGTGGCAATGTCAGTGAAAGGCATTTTTTGATGCTTATTCTTGTGCAGCAGAGCCAGCACTGCAGTAGCAGCTGAAATTTTAAAGCCTGGAGTCTCAGGAGAATGCCCCACTTGTATCTTGACCTTAAGTCATAATACCAATACCTTTAATCTCTTCCCCACTGGTACCTTATAAATTTTGTTAGTAACCATCAAGATACTGAACTAAGATAGCAGCCAGTATAAGCTTAAGTTGCCTGAAGAAATAACTCTGCACTTTCATATCTGGTCTGGGTAGATAACTTGAGATGCTAAATTGAGCTGGTTGAACTTCTCACTGCAAGTATTATTATTTTAGTCCAGTGTCTTATCTGCCCTGTAAAATATTATTTTAAAAAATATTTCAAAGAAACAGCTTAAAACAATTTCTAAAATGCAGAAATTCCATTTATTATATTGAGCATATCAACTGCAAGAAGTCTTGCAATGCATCCTCTTCACTCTAAGTACAATACAGTACACTGTTCTCCACAATAAGTTACATAAAGGCATATTTTATGTACATATGAAAAGGATCAGTGCCCAGAACTATTTGCACAGCGTATCTGCTATTCAGAAATCAACCATTCAGATCTTTAGTTGCCTTCAGAATCCTTGAGCAAACAAAATTCATAAACAGATCTTAGTCACCTGGTTTGAGAAGGGTTTTCAGCTAATATCTAAATTCAGTGGAGACCATGCAAATGGTTTAACCACTGAATTAGCATTCTCAGCATTCATTCTATAAACAAATGTATTAAAAATGAGGCATGTCATGTGGTATCATATAAGACAACATGGAGAAAAATGACCTGCCTGCATTTAAAATGTTTATGCATCCCAAAATACCCAAAAGGGAAATAGCAAAGTAGTAGTGCCATTGTACAAGGCACTGATGAAACCAGAGCATAATTCTGCTTACACATGCTCAAAAAGATCAACAAAGAAAAAAAACCCAAAACAACAAACCCCAAACAAAACACCAGAAGGAAAAAAAAAAAAACAACACCCTAAAATGTCCTCAAACTGAAAAAGTGAAAAATAAGGCTACTAGGATAATGACTGAATGGAGAGCATTGTATAAAGAAAGACTGTAATAGCACTTGCTTTTTCAGTCACTGAAACAGCTAAGAGTATATGACTGCCTTACAAAAACATGTCATGAAAATGCTCAAAAGAGAATGCAAAACCAATATTGGCATAATAGTAAACAGGCCTCTAATAAATTCATATGGGAAGTAAAAGATGGTTCCTCAAATTAAAGGATGAGATGCATTGGCAGGGCCTTTGAACAAGGAGTGGGACTGAAAAACGTTTAAACAAACAAGTTTAATAGCATAGCTCATTTTACAGAAGGGATTCTGTGATGTGGCATCTACTGTGGGAAAAGACCAGACCCAGAAACACCCAACTGGAACATTCCAAACTTGTCCGATCCATCACAGAAATAAGAAGATGGTGGCTCCTTTTCAGTGTGAAGTTACATGATATGCTCTAAAATTCCATCTAAATGGATTTTCATTCCCCACCCCCCTGAATTATTCTATATTCAACCATGTTAATGTCTGTTAATACAGCAAATGCAGCACCAAGCCCTTGCTGTGAAATCAGAACTCGAACAGCTGGTGTACCGTCAGCACATCCATGTACCTTCCATGGTGAGATTATTTTCCACACCTTTCTCTTGTTTCTATAATGGACTGTAAGTATAGCATCCTTCTAAAGTCACAGTGCAGTGAGCCATACAGACTGAAAATACTCAGGACACAAAAGACTATTTCACTGAATTCTTAAAGTGATGCAAATATAAGAACTGAAATGTACCGCATGGAAAAATGTTGAATTGTACATTCCACAAATTTTTCCAGTCGATACTGAAGACACTTTCCTTGAACTACATATGCTTTCCAATTCATCTGAGGTGCTTGAACTTGCAAGAAATGTAGGTAATAGTGTATCAGTCAAAGAATTACTTGGAAAACATACAAGAACCAAAAATGCTCTAAACTCTTCTTCACTGAAAAAGAGAGGCACTGCATTTGTAAGCTGAATTAAGGCTGTAAAATGATGCTGGTTCACTGTGAATTTGAAGTCATCAAATGTCACGGGGGTGACATTTAACCCACTGCTTCGCTGTTAGTCCTGTAAGCCTGCTTACGGAGGTGAGTCTCGATCTCCTCCCTGAAAACCAGCATCCCAAGGTGCGAGTGAGAGGCTTCATTCATGGCTTTGGACTGGATACACATGCGATACTGCTCCGGAGTGAGTTCATCTGCACAATGTTTCTCATGCCAGAGGTGAAAGAGACCAGGGACCGGTGTCCTGATCACGATGAGGTCACCATGCAAGTACTTTCTGTAAAGGTGAACATCCTCACCGCCCCAGCCTTTCACTTCCAAGTCAAAACCCCCTATAAAAACAGTACCAGAAAACATTATTTGGGCACACAGGTTAGATATAAGACAAAAAAGAGCAATACTCCATGTGTAACGTGTTACCAGATTTGGTATGACATACCAGAAATTCTGGAGCATTTAATTAAGTTTTCCATGCTAAAGCATGCCAATGAGGGAGAGAAGCTTCAAGAATACCACATCCTTTGTGGTGAAAACTGCCCAGGACACAGATCTGCTGACTTCAGAAAGTCTCTTAAAACAGTGTCTCCAAATTGCATTATGCATGACATCCCCTGTGACAGCTGCAGAAAACTGTAGGCAAACCTCACTGGCTATGCTTTTGGGTTATTTTTAGGAAGCATAATGGATTTTAGCAGCTGGAAAATGAAGCTGTCATGCACCATATGAGAAGTCCTCTCAAACTGCCAGCAGTTACTCCAAAGGTCACAACTGAAAAAGGTGGATTAAGGAAAGGAACATATTTCATCATTTTAAGTTCTCTTGCTTTTCCAGGGACTACAGTGAAGATGGATCCAAGCTCTTGCACAGTTTCAAAACTCCAGAATTATGAAGCCTTTAAGCATATACCATGCAGATGGGCAGCTGTCACTGCTACTAGAAATCAGTCTGTATTCAAGCCATCATACAGCACACAGGACTATATCATTACATCTTCTAGCAGACTGTCTTCAAGGCAATCTTCCACTTTTAAGCACACCAATCTCTTCTCAGTTTTAAGAGCATGCCACAAGAGGGAGGCCAAAGCACATTTCTAAAGCCTCGAACAACTATATTCAACTACTCAAGGTCATTTAAAAGAAAGAATTTGAATGCTTCTTGTCTGTCAGTGGTTTACTTATGTTTCTTACACTTGATTAATTTGCTTCAGACAGACACTAAGTACCCAACAAAAGCAGTATTTTTAAAAGTTCTAGAGTGAAATGTGTCTTCTAAAAATATTGTGACTTTTAACAAATGCTCATCAGATGGGATATTTAATCTCATGGGTCAAACTTATCAAGCAAGTCTGACTGCTGGGCTTGAGAAGGAACAAATGCATTACTTTCCTGTCAGAGACCTGTCTCCAGAGCAGAGAATCCATTTTTAAATGCACAATTTTTTTATTTCAGTTTCATCTTACCAACAGTCAGGAAGTCTGTTCGATATTGACAAGTCATCCCAAAACCAAAATCCCGCCAGAAACCAGAGTCCTTCTTGTGTACCTGCAGTTTTAAAACAGTACCATTTAAAAATGTAAAATACATTGAAGGCGGTACATTGCACTTGCTTTTGTAAAAAGCTAAGCTCTTCCAATCATTTGCTTAGTGCAGGACAGAGCATAACACCTGCAGTCATGCAATGATGTGGACTTCCTAATGACCTGCTGTTCACTTCACCTTTTGCCTTCCAATTCCAAATATTTTTAATTGCAGTTTCCACATTAACCTTTCTGGCACACCACTTCTATTTTCTATACAGCTGCCCAGACCAAGCTGGGTAGTCTATTGCTAAATCATCTGTTCCCAATACCCCAGTTCCTACCTTGCTTTCTAAGACCACATTTGTCTCTTTCTGACCTGATATGACAGGAAAAGTAACCTTTGTGACTGAAGTCAGCAACCATAATATTGTTCAGTTCACAAAAGTGAACAGCAGAGCTGTCAGGCAGGGCTATGCCTGTGACTACCTGAGGCCATATGCAAAAGCTTCCCTCCAACTTTCGGCAAGATCCCCGCAAACAACATAAGGAATGAGGGTTATTATGTTTTCTCTTTTAATATGGCTGTGATTCATACTACTCTCTCCTTTCCCTCCTCCAAACCTGTCCATCTCAGAAGTTCCAGCAAAACGCAATTTCATCTATGCAGTCTCTTGAAGGAGAGTCAGGATGGACACTGACCATGGCCATTCCATCTTCAAGAAAAAAAGACCCAGAAATATCGTACTTTCTTCTTACTGCTGAGCCCCAAGTTATCCTTAAACCTATTTTCTTGAATATTTGCAGGGCTTAGTTTTTTGACTACACATTTCCCTAGAAACAATGTCTCATTTCAAAAGCAAAACAAAATTAGCAGTGTAACATCGAACAATTCTGGCAGATGGGGGATGGCAAAGATAAAGAAACCTGCATAGAGTAGAGCTGTCCTGAACAAGAAAATGCAACTGATTAAACATTTTAGCCCATCTCAAGTTACATGGCACACTTCCTGCAACTACCGTTTGGATAGGTGGCAAAGAGAACTGATATTGAGGAAATCTTATCATTCAGAGGTTTTTTGCATCAATTCTTTCTTTGCTGGAACACAATGTGAAAGTTGCTGCCATGTCATGCCACCACCCTCCTAAAACACTGGCTTTCTGAGCCAGAATAAGCAACAAATAAGCAACAGATCAGAACCACCAACTTCATTTGATTAATAGCAATTTTTTTTTAACTAGGTACAACTCCAAGTTTATCTGAGTTTTGTACCATTTGATAAGCTTCTCCTTCAAGTGCTTTGCTCATAACAGACAGGCACTGCCAGAGGTCGTAAGATTCCCCAAACAAACTCTTAAGTTACATTTAATTTTGTTTTAATACAAAGCATATCTCATTCTACTGCGATTAAATCACACTGCTTACCAATTGCTGCTCCACAGGGGGTGGTATATCTTGGTTGGCATAGACAATAGCAGGATTGTAAAGGCTGAATACCACAGGATAAAAAACCTTTTTCCCTGGAAGTCAAAAGGTAATTGTTACTCACTGTGGGCATGCCTTCTGAATGCAAAAGGAAACTAGAAACATTCTTTTTATGTAAAATATTACCTATTAGCCTTCCAGTGAAAACAAACACAAGCACTAGCTGCTAGGATTTTCCACTTATGCATCCCATAACATCTTGTGGGGCAGAGTCCACAGGATTCAAAAAAATACATGTACACTATTTACACCTATTTGTACATATACACTACCGGCTCACAATTACATAATAGTTATACATAATTGTATACATAAAAAATTTCTCAGTATCACATTAGGTGACAGTGAAAAATACCTGCAATAACAGTATGTGGTAAAACCAAAAAATAACCAAGTCTAAGTAACATCTTGCATTGCTTAAGTTTTATGAGTTTGTCTGTTTCCACAAACATGTAAAACCAGGTATATCCAGGACATCCTGCAAGCGCATTAAGCATCATGAGCATCCTGATTATGCCAACACCACCAGTTCTGTGTCTATTACAGAAGTCAGTTAAATATTTATCACAAATGTCTTGCATATAAAGGTACTGACAACAGTCCACAAGAATATTCAGTACTCTGATCTGGGCATGAACTCTGAATGTGTGAGAAGCAGTTTCAGATCTCACTTGAAGCAAAGGTCACAAACTGCCAGTATGAATTGTCAAGAAGTCTCTAGAACTCCCTTTCTTCTTAAAGCTTACGAGATGCTCCTCTCCAACATTTTTCCAGTTATTTATACAACTTATTTCATGAAGTGCAGAGACACACAGAAATGAAAGAAAAAGCAAGAAACAGAATCCAAATATCTGGCTTACAGAGGATTTTCTTGTCTGTTTATTATGTGAAGAAAAAGTATCTATTCATTCCAAATTGACATTTGGAGAAAATGGTTTCTGGTTGCAACAAGTCTGGAATAAATGTAAGCATTAAAAAAAGAACCCAAACACATATATGACAGGAGAAAGTCTTAAGTAAACTTGTTAACTCAAGATAGCTTATCCTTGTTGGCAGAAGCCTGTAAAACAAGCAAGCCTCATACAAACTTGTGAAAAATTGACAACTTCAGAGCTTGGGACGTAAACGTAGAAGATTAGCTCACTATCCCATAAGGAGCACACTGTAGCTCTCCTGAAAACTATTCATATGTGATGTGTCTTGGCAATACACAATGTGAGAAAACATAAAACAAAGTCAGAGATTTCAGTATAACAAAAATTAGCTTCCACTGTAGAGCATTACACTGAGCTTTGCTGCACAAATTTACATGCAGTCTAATTGTTAAAGCAATTAAACTGTCCAGCTTTCTTTTAGACAACTAAATCTTAATATGAAAATTGTACATGTTGCACAAAAAAGACAATGTATTCTCAAAACAAGCCAGATTAAGGCACAAGTTATTGCTCAGTCTAAATACTACTGCCTTTGGTGCACAGAGTGTGCTTCATTTTCCAAGGTGCGTGGTATTGGATAAGCTCCACAATTCAAGTTAGTTTTCTATTTGCTCAACACAGGTCATTTAAGTCAAACAAGGTGACAAGAGACTGTTACAGCAACAGTAAGGGAACATACCGGGCTCAGCATTTAAGCGACAACTGTTGAGGAACTCAGCTGTGAAATAAACATCAACATCACAGAAGAACATCAGGACCTCGCCCTTTTCCCAGGCTCTGGCACCCATGTCAAGTCCTCGGCCTCGGTTAAATTCCTCGTTCAGAGAGACAAGCGTATAATTGTGGAAGTTAGTTTCTCTACAAAAAAAAAAAGAGGCAAAACCAAAATAAATCCCTGGGGAGGGGCAGAGGGACCATTTATAGTTTTTCAGCATTTCACAATAATTTCATTCAGGAAATATTAAAAAAACCCCGAACAAACAGTTATATCATCAGGATAAGGAAAAAATATCTGTTCCACTCAGTTGCCTATTTTAAGTTTAGACATTGTAAAAAGATAGACCTCAGTCTTGCTTCATAACTTCATGTTTAATCATTCAGACAGATTAAAAGGCCTTCGGGCAACTGACATGATTTAAACTACTCTCTGGAATTACAATAAAATTTATCCCCACAAACTAAGAAGTCCTGACTGAAAGAGAAATATCTCTGTCTTCACTAGTTCAGAGGAAGGCAAACAGAAAGCAACACCAAACTCAGGAGAAAGCATCACCAAACTCAGGAGGCAAAGGCTATCTGTGTGGTGATGGCACCATAACACAGTCAGTTTGCTTCTCCTTGCTGTTTCATACCAGTAGCACACATGCCTGTACTCACAGAAGAAGAGGGAAGGAGCTGCAAAAGGAGATTGGAAATACACCCGGGGAACATCTTCAAGCAAAGTTAAGTGTCTACTTCAGAGACACTTCAGAGGATAATGCTTGGAGAACAGAATGAGGATACTCAACAGTAGCACAACTAAGAAGATACAGATCCAGCTAAATACCCAGTGAGTTTGTAGCACTGAATCTGACCCAGTGCTCTGAGTGGGAAATCTCAAACGGAGCAGGGCAGGTAGCAGAGTGGCCTCAGAGAGGGAGGGGTCCAGCATATGGCAAGCTAGGTGCCAGGGTGGGTCTGCAGGAGAAGGGCAGAAAGTCCCTCTTCCATTTCTAGAAGATGCCTATGCATGCCATGCCAAGTGGCTGTCACATGTTAAAAGCTGGTGATACAACAGCCTATGCTGAGTGTATGTCATCGAGTGGAGCCCTGGCCACGACTGTGAGACAGGAATTGATTACATGAGAGCTCAGCTTATTTTTGGCTAAAAAGGGTAATAGGGTCCCAGCTCAGGGATGAGCACAACAGCTCAGGTAGTGAAGAAGCCCCTTAGCTATAGGGTTACAGACCTTCTTACTTGCCCCATCCCTTTGTAGAAAGAAAAAGCAACATTTGGGCATTTTATATTTAACATGGGCATTTTACCAACATAGTGCTATTTGCTGAGAAAGCCACAATGAAACTGGGCTTAAAACTATTCTACAGCATAGGCCCAGTATAGGCCTACTTTGCCTACATTTGTCGTCTTAATCATTAAATATAATTGTTCCTTCAGTGAAATAACTATTGAAAAGCATATCTCAGTTCCAAAGAACTTGAACTCTGATCCATCTGTTAGCATGACTAAATAGCCACTGCAAAGCTCACCATTCCTGTTTTTCGAACTGTCAGACAGAAACCTCAAAGTCTTTTTTGGCCTATAACTTGATTTTTAGTAGTCTTCAGCAGAGTCTTGCAACCTAAGCTGTATAATGCCAACCAAAACCTGTGTGGTGCAAATAAAGCTTACTTTTCTTAGTAACCTATAGTGGAATATAAACTTATTTTCATTTTTTCATTCTTTTTAAAAGCCATTTTAAATGCCAATCAATAGTGTTTGTATTGACTGATGTTGGATCAACACACTTACCTAGCTACAGATTCTAGGATGCTTTGTACTTCTGATAGCCCATCTTGTCCAAAATAGACCACTGTGAGGTGAACACGCTTATCCTGATGAATACACACATCCCTATAAACACAAAGATAAGATGATAATAATTATTTGCAACACAATAGAAACTTTAGGTATTTAAAAACACTACTGCATTAAAACGTATTAGCAGATTTAAGTATTCCAGTCAGGCAACAAACAGCTTCAAAAAAAAAAAACCAAGGAAAGATGTTTTCCCCTCTTTTCCCATTTGAATCAGAAGGTTCCAATACTGTGTGTCACATTCCAACACCCTATTTTATAAACAGGCACTCTACAACTGATGTAAATACAAAAATTATGTTTAAGATCATCCATGGCCAAGTTTACAATGACCCTGGCATTTGGTCTAAAAGGGGCTTTGCTGCAATTTGAGAATCTCTTAAATCCTTTTAGAAGGAGTGTTTTCTGCATGCAGTAGGTTCAATCACAAACATCTCAAGGCAGTTGCACACAATGTTGGAATCATTCGTTCTGTCACAAATCAATCAGAACAGGAATTCAGGTTGAAAAGGAAACAAAATACTGAAAATCAGCAATATAGCTCACTGTATAATCTCATGCACCTACCTAAAGTTTTGCATAAATTGTGCAAATGCCTCAGTTCTTCCAGCAAGAGGAACAATAATGTTAATAATGGATCTAGAAATATCGACTGTTTCACTCTTCACTTTCATGAGGGGTCCAAAAGGTCGGAACAAGGTGACATGCCTGTACTCCATGCCATCCATCTTCTTATAAAACAGCTCATACTGTGTCCCCTTATCTCTTTCTGTACGATAGTAACCTGAAGAATAAGTCACACAAGCAATTTGTAAAGTCAAAGATCCCAGCAAATCTATTTCAAAAATACTGAATTTTTCTAAGAACTAAGTAAGTGGGGGTGAAGCTTTTGGGTTTCTCCTAAAAACAAAACAAACAAAAAAATACACAAACGGTTATCTAGCACAATCACCCTTCTACTATTTTAGATTAGATCTGAGAAACAATCCCAAACAAACTCCAGCTTTCCCTGCTTCTTAAGAGACAACAGCTTTTATGGTCCTACGCCAGCTTCTCATGCAGAACTAGAGTCGGGTCTTCCCCAAAAAATAAAAAGAGAATTCCAGTATTTGCAATGGAAAAGGGTGGCTGAAATCTAATACTGACTGCTCTTAAGCCCTTCAATAGAAGTCCTGCCCTGAGCTAGACCACAGCAAAAGCTGAGATCATCTGGCCAGCAATCAACACAACACAAGCTGTGGGCAGAACAAATGACAATAACTTCCTTGACAAAGCCTACAAAATCTAACATGTGTTATCTAAGAGAACAATTTGTGTGATAATGCTGGAATGCTTTAATATTGTTGTCACTGCTGACCACTAGCTAGTGCTTTCTATCTGATAACTAAGTCAGTGGTGTTTTAATACAGCTACGGTCCTCTAAGGACATAAGCATAAGTTTTCTGTGTAGCTGCAATTCTTTGAGAAAACAACGCTAGTCCTCCAGAAACAGGACTACCTGTTGGGAGACACTTTACTCCTGATGGATGGGAAAAATCTGTCCCATTCAGAACACAGTCCTTTCATTGAAGGACCATTAAGGAAGCAAGTTAAACCAACAGCCTCTCAATGTTATACCACAAAGACCAAGGTTCATCTGTGGTTTTCACCAAACTAAGTTCTGTGTTGCTAATTCCATGTCTATACTGAACTGAGAATAAGAAATAAGGATACGATGAATCCGCCAACAAAACTGCCCAATGTTCATCTCATCTCTGCTCTCCTCTCACCAACAAGGAGAAGCTGTTATAGAGAAAAGCTACAACCCAAGCTACAAACCAAACACCTTTCAGTTGAAGTGGCAATGTAGACAATTGAGAAAGTTATGAAGAGCCCCAAATGTGATGAACACCTCTGCCCTTACATGATGCAAGCAGTGTATTTCCCTTGACTCGGCTGGGCTGAGCTGCCCCTTCTGCAAGCCAGCCTCCCCAGCAGCTGAAACCCTCTCCAGTCTCCCACCCAGAAAGCAGGTGGTGGCAGATGAGCCATGCTGGTGACACAAAGGGTTTTCCTTTGTGCTCAGTATTAATATTGCCCTTTTTATTGTTGTCTTTTTTTGCTGCTGGTGTCAACATGGAACGAGGTATGTGAAGGCAGCCCTCAAACTCTGAGCAGCTTGGTTTTGACTATCTCAAGAAATAGAAAGAAATTATGATAGAGCTTTGCATCAATCCCTATCCTCAAACAAGTATTCCCTTCCTCGCGTTACTTCCTCATTCAATACAGGAAGCAAAGCAATGTGCATGCCACCTTGCCCTAACCTTTTTCTCTGTACCTCAGGCTCCATTTATAAAGAGTCTTTTCCCTAAATCTACCTAACTCCCTATGTTCCTCTGCTCCTGCCTCCATCCCCAAACCAAACCCAGGTCGTTCACTGGTGTTCCCTCCCTCTGCCCAACAGAGCAAGCTCCTCATTGCCCCCCAGTACTCAGCTCTGTAATCCACTTTCTTGTGGACAAGCACGCACACTGGCAGATCCCACAGGAAACGTGGATGACCACCATAGAGGTCTGTGAAAGACCCAGTGCAGCAGAACAAGCTGGTGCCATCACCAAGTTAATGGTGACTGAATCTAACCTTTCAATTGAGACGCTTTTCAGCCTGCGAAAAAAGTTCTGCAATGCTCTCCTTGAAGAGAGAGAAATCCACATTTATGCTTTTGTCAACACAGAGTTGCATTAAGTAGGCATCACATTTTAATGTTCAGTTTCAAGCCAGTATTAATTACAACTAATGAAAATGGTGTTTCAAACAGTCAAAGTCAGTGCTGACTGTCAGACGCAGCAAAGTGTTTTCAATCCCTCTCAATCCTTTTTCACTCCAACCCTTTGTTCTGCACAGACCAGCACTGTAGCTTGAAAACAGCATCTCAGTTATTGGAGCAGCTGATGCACCATGATGCTTGCACATCATGCTCTCATGTAATGTTCAGCAAATATTTTGCACAAGTACTCCTGTGTAAATTAACATTCAGTATTGGATATTATATTCTTTACTCTAGTATCCAATAGCTGTTTACCATTTGCAAGATAAGTGAAGCTTTAAAAAGCATGTCATCTGCCAAAAGCTTATGTTTAATAAGCTTTGATGTCAGTCTACAATAGAATGCTGTAATACAGAAAAAAAATTTATAGATTGACTTCAATAAACCTCCAAAAATGTTGCTGTAACTTCATAAGAACCCTGACATGCAAATTCAAATTTGCAACATTCGATTCCTGGAATACAAGATTTCTAACTTTTGAATCTCAACTTGCTACTAGCACCACACTTCTTTTAAACAGTAAGTACATACTCCTCAAGTTATTCTCCTTGCTATGAGCCAACCTCTGTTGGTAATCTACTAATTTGAATACCTTCATGGTATTCATGGTACCTTCTCTACACATAAACCAGAATTGAGAACAGCCAGAAAAAGAACCCACAGCTGGTTTACTTCTTAGCATATCCAAGTTTTTAACACTTGGTACTGACTCACGTATATAAAACCTGTTATCTCACCTTCCAACTAGCATACACTGGCTGCCATCCAAAATAGAACTCCATAAGTAAAGAGGGAAAAAGCAGCAGAAATAATTTTACAGCTGCTATTCCTGGTCCATGAAGCTTTATTCCCTTGGCAGAAGTTCTGTTTCTTACCAAACAAACTAAACATAGGAATACTAGGGATCAGTTACTATCAAAGCCAAAAAGCTATTCTTCTATTGCCTTGAATAAGGTGTTTGGCCTATGAATTTAAGGCCTATCTTTCTGTTGATGTGTATTAAAATTCTCCACTGAAGTTCCCAGACACTGGCCGGTTTCTAGTCTTAAAAAGCACACACAAGGGGGGCTGTTTGCATGACAAACAGTCCACGCTGTTCTATGGATGGCAAGAATTTTGGAAGAGTTTTGACTTCCGAGTTTGTGGCATGGGAGTAAAGGATTTTTACATGCCAAGGACAGGTGTGGAGTCTTCACTCTAGATTCAGACTTAAAGAAAGTTTCTGACCTTTGCCCAGCTCTAGCTGGAAACACAGAAGCAAGAGAAACGGACCCAAACAGCAGCACTGCTAGACATCCAGTAACAAGACCTTTACTAGATATTAGCTAACTGATACTTAGCTTCTGAAAATATGCTAATGCTTCTGTTTTCCAAAGGTTAATTTTAAATGGAAGTGCTTTTAATCTCTTGATAAAATAAGCCAGTTACACTGATAAATGTAACCCAAATAAACCAATTACACTGACAGCGAAGTACAGATGCCCATGAAGGCTCCTCAAGGAATTCTGTATCACCGTTAAAGACAATGTCACAGGCTTCTGGAGAAAGGGAACAGACAGAAGTAATACTATTATGGTCCTTTCATCTTAATTACCCTTCATTTCTCAGTATTATCAAATATTGATCTTAAAGAAATTTATTTTTAATTGGGGACTATCTTTGACTGTGCAGTTCAGCAATAAGGTTCATTGGTTGTAATCCAAAATCCATCCATTTTTGAAAATACGTAAAATTGCATCTTTTAGCCTCTCTAAGGATATTCTTCATCTATGGGGAATAGGCTACTCCTAATGGAAATACTAAGGAAAAAAACAACTTCAAAGTGTTTCTCAAACAGCAACCGCAGAACAAGACTTTTTTTCAGGTCAGATTTTTGTTCTGTTCATATTAGAATTTGGAAGTTTCATTATGGGCTGCAGCAAAGCAAAACAGATGATGACGCATCAAACAGAGCCGAGAAATTTGCTCATTTTCATCAGCAGAGCAAGTCAACTGAGCTTTGTGAAAAATAATTTGGAGTTTTCAGAAAATTATCTTTGTAGTTGCAATGTACGTTCAGAAATCTTTTTTCTTTTACTCAGTGTTATTGCTCAAAGCCTGCCAATAGCCATGATGTGGCTGTGGCAGCTCTGCCTAAGCACAACTCTGAAACAGATTTGGGTCATCATCACTTTGTCTTGCAACAAAAAAAACATCAGTTTGGAAAACACATGAACGGATTGCTCCCGGTTGTGGATAGAGCTTCCTTTCACCACTGGTAGATGACAGATTATCTTCACATAGAGACCATGGAGGCTGAACATGAAGCAAAGGCGTTGCATGAACAGTTAAATCAAAGACAAAGAGCAAAAATACAGAGTGACAACAAGAAAATTAGCATCCATCAGCATGTATTTTGAAGTTTTTTGGCCTACGCAGTGTTAGAATAATAAAAATCAGTAGATGCAGACTATCATGTGCATTATTGACTAATTAAGTGTACTTTTCCAGAAAAGACAAGTTTATTTAGGAAATTTCCATTTATAAAATAGAAGGCAGATTAAATTCAAGTTATTAGTATGTGTCTTCTCAAGTTACTCCAATATAGATAAATCCTAAAACACAGCCAGGAAAAAAAAAAAAATCTTGATAGTTTTTCAAATGAAGAGAGTGATACTTCACTGACTGGGCATCACAGGCACCATAAATACTGGGGAAGAACTTCAGACACATTCGGGAAAGATTAAAAGATACCATTAGGTAAAACGGTCTATAAGAAAAGAGATACTGAACTTATTTAAACAGTCACCAAACTCTCTAAGTAGAGAGCACCTGAAAGTGGGTGTCACAAGAGATTACACAGTTCAAAGTTTAGTCTACTATTTCACAAGTCTAGGAAAAAAAGCTGACTAAATCCCAGAAGCAAACTTTTGCCTACATAAAAATACAGGCTGTTGAGGTAAAAAGCTAGAACACTTCTAGAATGAAAATGCCTGTTTCTCATTTAGCTTATACTTGTGGCAGTTTTGTGGCTAAGGTTTTGTAGATACATATGCATTAGTTCTGAGAAAAAATTCCTGCAAGTCAGAACAAAACCAAAACCAGTTTATCTATGCTGAGCATAAAATATGATGGTTATGTATTAACTACTGCAGTATCATGTTTCCTCTTTTGTCCCAGAACCAAGAAACAAACAAAGCCACACACCAAGTTTCTTAGCCTGCGGGTTTCAAATAACACAATACTCTAGTTTTAGTCCCAAACAACTTAATACAAAACAATCTACTATCAAATGAAGAGGATACAGAACTTAAATTATTTATTTTGACCAAATTCAAATTTAAAGACCTGTTTCTCTAAATGAGCAGTGCTAATCCAGCAACAATTTAGATGTGCACTTAGGACAGTTACAGAACCTGCTCTGACTTCAGTAGATACACCAAGTGTGAAACTTAAACTGCTATGAAACTTAAACCTACCCATTCATGACAGCTTAAGGGAGCAATATTTTCTAAATAGAAAGGTGTGAGCTTTTCAGCTGGATTTTGATGAAACAGGGATGAACAAACTGACAACAGAGGTAGAGTGCCAGAGCCCACCCACAGGGCTGCAGGGTAAAGGACCTGCAGGCACCACTACTGGCTGCTTCCATTTCTCACCTCTAAGTTTCAGAACAGAAAAGGCAGACGGGGGGAAAGGTGTTAATATTCAGAAGCAGGCTTGTTTTTGCAGGCTAAATTAGCCATTAATATTTTCACATTAAAAACCACAGAACGCCCATGTAACCCACAACTTCTGTCTGAAAAAAAAGATACTTGTAGATATCACTTTGGTTAGTTACTAACACATCCACATACAACATAAAATACTTTCCTTTCGTTATAGTTCCTGTAACCTTGCGTTTGAAGTGTCTGTCTTTACAGAAAAAGGAAATTAGTTTGATTTGCAAAACCAATTATTACCACCATCATGTGAACAGAGGCAAAGATACGAAGTATAGCTCTAAGGTCTTAAAGCTACTCGCTTTCTTGAAAGTCTGTCAATAAAGGCAGTAGACTAAAAAAAATCAAGCTATTTCAGTCACGATAAAATAAAAATCCACTAGAGTGTAAGCAATATCTAAAACAGGAGCAGAAAAGCAGATGAATACCTAATGTAGAAATAAAGCTATTAAAAGACTGCAAGAATGACAAAACAGAATGGGTTTAAATGAGAACCGTACTAAGAGCCTGACACTGGGCTGGTTGTGTTACACCAACCCAGATGAGCGGATTCTATGCCCTGACCCACCTTCTAGAATGAAGAGGAGTACTAGCAGCAAACATTAAACACAGTAGCTGTTAAAAGCAAATTCTTGCACTACAGACCGATTACATCATCTGAGACTGAAAGAACCAATTATTTCAAGGTTAACAGTACCTTTGTCCATCATGTTTGCTTTATAGCACAGACGTGAGATCCAGAATCCCTTTTACAGTAATGGTCTTACATGGTCCACTTTTTGGTCATTTTATGGCAGCATGAACTGCCTTTAATACCATAAATATAAAGAAGAGGTAGTAGGGTAGTTTTTATCTCCATCAGCACTAGACTGTACTTTGAAAGAGACTTTTTACAGGATTTGTCATTAATGTATCTTTTAAGGGTGTTACTAAGTGTTGAAAGCTTAGCTGCTACATATGCTTTTATAACACATATTCTGTTGTTAACCTTACAAGCACTGAGACAAAACTGAAGAACAAGAAAACAGTTCAAGGCTGCATAGCTTAAGGAACCCCAGAACTGGTATACCATAAAAGGTCTATTCAGAACACCAAGTTCTTCTGCTGACATGACTTGAACAATTAACCTCCCAATGCTCTCCCTTCTATGAGTACGTCAATTCTCCCAAGAGTTAAAAGCCTGAATATTAACTAAAAGTGGCACAGAGATGAGTGAAGAAAAACCCTGTAGCTTCATACTGGATTGCTTAACTCCTCTGGAACAAGATGCAACTTCTCCCAGCCACTGCCACCAGTTTCACTGGAACTCTCTCCATTAGTTAGCACCATAAGCAGTCATGTCACACTGACTTTAGCTACAATCTCTTAATACCTCAGTATTTCAAATGGATACAGCTTCCCCGGTACGCTTCTTGTGGTGAGCCCTTCTGAAATGCATTCCTTACTCCCTACTCAAAACACAAGATAATGAAGCAGTAATATTCTCATCATTAGAAATATAGGTTCCTACTGTGTCATTACCATTCAAGACTCTATTCAAGTAGGTAAAACATCTAAAAGTACACACCATTAAATGCCTGTTGTGACATACTGTTAACAATGTGGAAAGCATGTAATAAACATACCTTCTATAAAATCATTTTCACTATATAGCTGCCTTTCTCCTACTCCATCATCTTCATCTTGTCCATCATCTTCATCTGGATTATTGATAACTTCTAGGCCAGCCTCGATAACTTCCACCAATTCATCTCGTTTATCCTTTCTAACAGGTTTCTCTTCCGGATGCCGAGTGAGCCCCATCTCCAACTGGAATACTTTCATGGATGTAAAGCTTTCAAAAGGAATGACACCATATTCACTCGGCAGTTTGGCCCCCATGCTCACCTCAGCTTTGTCAATCTGGGAATGAAGAAACTCTAGAAGATCATTGGACGTTTGTTCTTTGGTGCCCTGGTAGGTCATACCATTGACCTTTGGGCTCTTTTTTTCCTGCAGAGACTTCAATTTATCACTCATTTCCTGAAGCTCTTGCTTTAACTGGGCAATCTGACGTTTCAGACTGGTAGCTCGGTTTTGATAATGCTCTTCTTGTTCCTGCAAGAGAGCTTGATAGTATTCTTTACCCATGTTCTCACCTACGACACCGGGTAAAGATCCATTACCATCTGTTTGTGGAGCACACTCGAGCAAATACATGAGCAAGACTAAACTGAATAGTAAAGCAATGCCCACGAATAGCCAACGAGTCCTGGCTTGAATTACTAAGCCTCTTCTGGGCATTCTCATATTATTTCTCTTTCCAATCCTAAAAGATGACTTATTTGCTCATGCTTTCCAGGGAACATCACCCCAGACTCCAGTCTTAAAAAGAGAGAGAAAACACAACTGTAATAGCTACTACAAGTTCTGGTAACATAGCTGATGAGCAGTTTTCAACCCTTGCCTTAATCAGGTGTCATTACAGAGATGTAAATCTGAAGTTCCCTTGTCATCCATAACCATCAACTGTAAGTCTGGCTGACGCCATACAATTTGTTCAGGATTTCCTACTCCAAACAAAAAAAACCTGCAGAAAGGGAGGAAGATGGAAGACAGCAGCAAGGAGTCATCTTTCCATTTCCTAATTCAGCCCTATTTGAAGTTCTGTGAGGAAAGTCTGCAAAAGTAATTTTATAGGCTTTGAATAGACAGCAATTTTTCCCCCATGATGTATGAGAGTAGTCTACAGTTTAGTAGCAGTAATTTTCATTGGCTAGTCTTGCTTTTCCTCTGGCACTTGAGTACTTTATTCCACTTCCCCTCCTCTCCTTGGAATCTGTGATTTGAGTCAGCAAAATGAAGACAGAACCTAAAATTAAAAGAAAGGTGCATATTAGAACTCCAAAGCAACCAGTCATTTGAAAAGCACATGAACAAAGTGGTAACACATGGATGCAAAGGACTGATGGTGGAAGGGGTGAGAAAAGGAGAAAGAAAACATTGTTTCTTTCCTTTGCATTACCCATCAGTGACTCCCTGTGTCATAGTGTCTGGCAAACAGTAATATGGACTGCACAATGAAATGCATTTGTCACACAGCAAGCTAAAGCAGTAAAGGTTCTTCTAGTCTCATCAAGTTTTATTTGTTTTAACTCCTCCCTTCCTTCTTGGGCTTTTTTGTTTTACTCTGCAGGAGAAAAAAAAAAAAAATCACCAACAAACCCCATGTCCTTTCTACTCCTCTAAACTAAAAGACTGATCAAATGAGCCTGGAGGAAAAGAACAGGGAAAAAGACCACAGTCATACAAGAGGGGGATAACAAAAATCCTACTTAGAAATGACAATCGGCTAAATGTTTTATGGCCCTCTTCAGTGACAACATATAAAGCTAAAAAGTAGGCTCAATGCATGTTAGTCTACTTTCTAACATTAATAAAATACTTTTGGTTTAAATTCATTTGTATAAAATAAGTGAAGCTCATTGAAATTTATCTAAGGATCTGTTAGTTCTACATCCATTACAACTATGTTAAGTAATTATGGTTTGGGGGAGGTTCTGAAACTTCCTGTTTAGTATGCTTATGAGACTAGAAAAAAATTGCCCACTCTAATACTCCTTATATATGGCTTGGACAGACTTATCTAGCACTGCCAGCAGCCACAAAGCCTGCCTTTCTCTGGCCTTGCAAGTAAGTCAGGATGCCACAATGTACTCCACATGTTTTCAACAAACACCTTGCAGTGTGGCTCCCCAATTACGTCTTTGTGACACTTCTCCTTTCCCATTTAGCTTCCAGCATCAGGATACTGCTTTAGTGAGAACTGGCTACCCCTTATCAGTTGTATCATGATATTCAGTATCCTCATTTGCAAGAAAGCTCCAATTACAAGGCCTGAAAGATTAAGTGATTTATTCATACCACCAACAGCAATGCCTGCGATAGCTTACCCGAACTTCACAGGCATGTCATGCACACTAAGTTTGGCAAGAGCTGAACACCTTGGAGTTGTTCAGCTCAAATCTACAGGACTGCTTGAAGCAGATTTCAGTATCTCTAGTGCTAAAGTCCCTTTTAATGAATAATTTAGATAGATTACATAGAAAATCTTAATATAGCAGCTTAAAGGCAACAGTTATCTGAAATGGAAGCTTTTTGAACTCATGGAAAGCTACTGGAGACGTTGATACAAAATAAATATCTAGTATTCAGTTGATAAAGCTGTTAGCATCCTTTTAAGTCTAAATAAGACAGAAGGTAGTCACTCCTTACTGCACAAACATATTACATAAATGCAAGTTAAATGCCTATAAAGGGTGACCAACACCACATGTATCCTCGGACTACTAACCAATGTCCAGATGTGGTGAATCATGGGAGACAGAAGAAAAAACAATCTACAGGATAAAGCCAGTTCACAGAAAGAAGGTAATATCATCCCACGATTTCTTTAGTACAAAGATGACTGTATGATGGTTTTTTACATTTCTAACTGAATTCTTATTCTGTTAGACTACAAGAGATGAAGCCATAATTAATATCATAAAGAACCATAAGTTTCTTTAAACCTTGATAAATGCTAGACTGTACTAAACCCACTCCCTGCAGAAGGTGGCACATCTTCAACCAGTTAAAGGCATACTGAAAACTGATCAAACTACCTGACTTACATAAAGTATCAATAAATCAAGTTCCAACTACTTTAATTGCTGTTAACCAATAAACAGGCACCCCTGAAGCTGGGACATTTGTCTCCTAGGCCTTTGCATTCAATTCTTGCTCTACCAATGAATTGCCCTGTGTTCAACTTTGATGAGTCACTAAGTTTCTTTAGATCTCATTCATGTCTTAGAAACAAGTGACAACAGATCTCCTGATGCGGTGTTAAGAGAACACAATGCACTAGGAGATTAAGATTGCCTCAGGAAATAGCAGGGGGCAATGAGGGAACAGCTCTGTTCTTCATAACTTCATTATCTGTGGCCAAACATGGCATTATCATGGTAAGCATGGATTAGGAAGTCAACACACCTCCACAGGGACTCACCTCTGGCACCACATCACCAATGCAAGAACAAAAGCTTATGAATATCTGCACATTTCTGAGCCTTCCCACTGGCACTTTACCTGTTTACATTAGGGGGCTGTTTGGTGGAGTGCTGCCTTAAGGGGTGGTCTCAAAGAGAGAGAATAAGCAGTTTCTGAAGCAATAACAACTACATGTGCCAGGCTGTAAACAGCTCCTGGTCCTTTTCCTTCTAGACTCTAATTATTCCTTCACTAGCTGAAACCCTTATCTAGTGGGCTAGTGACAGTCCTCTTAACAAGACACAGAGACAGGTATTGCTTATATATGTTTGACCATTTTTGTGCAACACCATAGAGAACAGGCATTTTTCCCACTGCAGCTTTCCACTGGCCTTTAAAGGCAAGGAACATTCATGCAACCGGTTATGCTGAACATTAAAATTTTAAATTGCATATGGAGAGCTGAATGGGTAAGCTAGCTTGCTAAAGCTGTGGGGACTGAGCCAATTTGGACAGGGTTTTTTTTCCTTAAGTATTACTACTGCTGAGAATAGTCATCATAAAGGAGTCAGACACAGATTTCATCTTGCATACTCCAAGGAGTGAGTGAAGCTAAAAAGAAACTTTCCTCTTATCAGAAAAGGAGAATTTATGAGATCTCTATTTCACTATCCTCTCTTTTCAGAAGGAGCCCTATTTGCATATTTACAACACAAATTGGATATGAATTAGGTCTGGCACAGCACTATTTTAGGAATTCCAGTAACTACTCCAAGGCTGTAGAACATGATTACAAGAAAAAGCAAGCTGTGAAACCCCAGAACAACCAAAGGCACTGGGGATCCCAGGAACTCCAACAGGGAAATTAATTGTGTTATGTGCAACATTCTGAAGTTTATAAAAAAGAGAAATAAGATTACCTGGAAACAAGCAATCATGCAGAAGTCTCTGGAATTTAAGTGTTTAAAGATTAAGTTGCAAAACTTTAAATTGCACATGCTGATATTTCACTTTAGTTCAATTCTTCAGAACAAGTCTATTTGCAGTAGTCTCTATGATCTCAAAAGGAGGAGACATCTCAGGCTTATACAATGCTTATGAAGATCTGCAAGCTTTCCAGAGGCAACTGGTTCTTAATTCTTTCTGCATTTCCAGGGCCTTATGTATATTCAACTATGGAAATGTTTCTGTTCTTTACAAAAGAGCTCATTGATTCTCTAAGCACAAAGGAATAGACCAGCATGCTAATTGAAAATGCTTTTAAATTTTTTTTTATTGTATTAGCATTCTGTTTTGATTCATTGTGGCAAAGGATGAGTATATCTTTCTAAAGAGGGGAAACATTCACACTTAAAGCAGTGACCTAATTCACTATGCACTTGGCTTCATGCCAGACTGTATGGGCATTCCTTGTGTGAGCATGCTTTACTTTAAACATGTCCCTTTCGCTCAGCATGCCCTACATGGTCATTGTTTAGCTGCTTAGGAAATTCCAGCCAATAGTTATTTTATTGTTCATAATTTCACCCAGATGCCACAGATATTCACTGTCTTAACCTCCTCCACACATTCTTCTCTTATTGGCAAGTTATACAATGAAAGCATAAGGTCTAATCTCATCCCTGGAATATTCCCTTCTTATTCTGAAGAACACTGTCACTGAAAACAGAATAGCTTGTGAATGTTGGAGAAACACAACACACTTATTTTCTCACTTGCTGAAACGAACACAAAGCAAGTTGGGTGCCTACTGACGCAGACAATCTTTGCATAAACCCTAGAGTGAGAAACCTCAAACCACACTTGAAGTACACAGAAACACATCATCTCTGCTTAGACAGCCTGCTGAAGTATAGCCTCAGAAGCGAAAAAGAAATTTGCTCAGGGTTTTATTATACAGTTCTAGGCGAACAAGTACCAAAGTACTTTCAGCTGCTAGGAAATAAAACAAAGAAGAGAAAAAACCATCCACAAGAAGAATTAAGGGTCAAAGTTCTGACTTCCCATAGAAAACTATTCTTTAATCTAACATCTCACCCTCACTGGATTGACTGTAAAAACCATCTCTATCACAATTCTGCCATCTGATTTGCCTTCACGTACTGCTTTGCCTCCCAAGGACATGTACACACACACATGCACTGCTGGACAAGAAAGCAGTTGAAAGCCACTATCAATTTAAGGAAAGATGACCTCCATTAAATAAAACCACCAGAAAAGTGAAAATAATCCCAAAATATTTTAGACTTTACTAGTTTAATATTAAATTCTGAAGAATTTCGAAGTTGTGCTTATACACATTGCAACCACTGCCCACAATGTATCAATCATATCAAGCACACACAGCAGCTTATTTTCAATTTTTTTTACAGTTTAGAACATAAAACACTGTTCCAATTCATCACAACTGAACACCAGTTCAATTGGTAAGCACTGAACTCGAGTTTTGCTACTCACACTACCTGACTGACAGTAAAGCGAATTTTTCTTCCAGCTAAGTCTTAAGATTTTCAACAAATTCCTCATGTCCTCCTCTGTACATTCCCAGCATTCCCATCCAGTGGCATGCTCTCATAGGCAATACTGTATAGGACCAAACCTGCAAGAGCACATGCCAGCACTCCTCAACAAATCAGAGCAGTTTCTGCAGAAGGTGATTCTGCCAGACACTGCAGATTTAAACCAGAAACCCAAAAGTTAAATAAACCCCAAAACAATGAGACATCTGCCTTGAGAGACTAGGTGACATAATCAGCTCCCCATCACATCTAACTCAACCCCAAAATCTGTGATCCTTAATTCTTATAAGCTTATCACCTCCACTTGATTGATGAAAACAAAAAATGCATTCTGCACATGTCCATAGGTCACAGCAGACTCCAAGCAATATCAAATAGGCAGCTGTGTCTGTCACTGCAGCCAACAACCCAGGGTAATGCTGAGCTAGCAGGGTAGCACTGCTCCTGTTCACTCACTTTTGGGCCTCTGCCTTCTTTGTTAGAAACTCCCACTGGTGAACACTGCCAAAGCCAGAGTCCCACAGAGGAGGCAGGGGGACAGCACTGACTGCACACTGATCACTGAGCATCTCACTTCATTTTTAATTAAGGATGTGGGGAAATAAAACCTCACCATACTGTATACATTATGGACAGTTGGTGATGAATCAAAGTGCTCAAGCCTATCTGCAGTGGGTAACTTCAGACATTCGTATAGTTCCTAAATGGGAAGGAAAAAACCCATGCCTTTGGTACAAGGACCAGTGTAGTACTCACAGTACAGAAGAACAAGTAGTTCAGGAATGGGAACCATCAGAAAAAGTTACTTCAGTGATAGGTGCAACAATCACAGGGTTTATTACTCAAAAAATAATATTCCCCAGGCAAATGGTTTATTTTACAAAAAGCAACATTGTGTGTTTGCCAGCAGAAATGCTGTGCTTTGAAATAAATTAAGACCAAACCTTCATGAGTTTCCCCCATCACTTTAGAGGCTCCAGTACACGGGGTTTCTTATCTCCCTTGTTCCATACAATAAATCAACTTGCTCTCTATACTAGCGAGAGATTTAATCAATAGTAAATCCTGCCTTTTTCAAGGATCAGATCCTGTTTATTAATTACATCTTTTCAGGAGGTGCAACTCAAGCAACACACTTTATGTTAACTTTGAAAATACAGAAACATAAAAAAGAGTAGGGTTTAATTCTGATAGTGGTGTTCAATCACCCTAAAAGTCAAGTCGACCTAGGCATGGCATATGAAGAAAAATCAAGCAGGTCTCACTCTTTACAGCCTTCCCAAACCCTCTCTTGCAATTTCTGTCTCAGTTTCAAGTTCCCTGGAATGTGTTTTTACAACAGCAACACAGACCATTAAGGCTAGGTGAAGGACTCATTTTGCTCCTGCACCACATACCCCTTCCTCACCCCATGTATATGGCTAATAAACAGTAGGCCAATCAGCATGCCAAGCTGACAGAATAGGAAATAATATGGGTTTTATTGTCTCTGTTGTCAGAGGAAACAAGGCAGAAGGTGGTATCCAACAACCTAGAAATGATAGCATTTTTGCCACAACAATCATTTTTGCCTGGAAAAAGAAGTCATGCTATTATCCTCAAAGGAAATATTAACTGTACTGAAACAGTTTAATGCAATTCTTTCATAATCTACAGTGAAATAACAAGGGAAAAAAAAATGACCTTTTGCTGAAGCAGTTTTATCTCCTATATGTGAGAGAAGCAAGCAAGTTATCACTTGTCTTGGCATTTGTTGATCCTAAACAAAACTAAATCCATTACACAGTTAAGCGGACAAATGAAAGAACAGCGTTATTCACATTATTTACTTTATACCTAATCCAAAGTAAGCAATGAACTTCTGAATAGGAGCTCTGCTTTGGCTTCAGTGAAGCCAGAGCAAGTCCATTTGTCTGGAAACTGTTGAATTAAAACTGGAACTTGAAACCCAAACAGCTACACCTGAACTACACTGCTCAGTATTATCCCATTTCAGATAAGGCCAGGAAATAAAAGTCATCTCACAGTCACTTTACTCTTTTTTTATGGAGAGAGACATCTGCTTGGCAAGAAAAGCTAGGTAAAACGTCCTAGCTAGGACCAGCTGAAGGAGTGTTTGCTTGCTTTAAAATTACTGTTGAATAGTTATCATGAAAGGCTCACTACCTTCAGTTTCCACAAGATAAATAACTTTTCCTACAGTTTTAGACACCTTTTCCTACAGTTATTTAGCTCGTAGGTTTCTGCACTGTTGTAGGCGTTATTCCTCTTTTTAAATTTGGCAAAAACCCACAAACTCCAAGTTCGGAGAAGCATGTCTTTTTCCTCGAATTGAAAGGTAATTGAAAGAACAGCAGTATTATATGACCACTTACTGTGCCTGTTGATTTCTAAAGTTCAATCTAGAAATGGGAACAGAAGTACAACTACTTCAGTACAATTATCAGAGAAGCTACTCCTAACATCTTGTAAGTAATGTTCTTTTTCACATGAGCACTAGGCAGAACCTGGCCTACTTTTACCACATACTTCGTTAAACCCTTATTAACAACACAGTCTCCACGAGGGGCTGCATAAATTACATGGGCAAATAATACAGCAGCAAGGCCATTCCCAGTCCAGGGTATGACACCCAAGCAACCACACCCAGCTGACCAGCTGATGGCAGCACTCAGGGCTGTTCACTGAGGGGTGGGAAAACCTCCAAACAGCACATGTAACACTGCACACCCAACCAAGGGCAAAAGCATTGCTCTGTGGGACAGCTTAAGCAAAACCAAATCACAGTTCTTTCAAGCAACTTCTTTCAGCTTATCTTCAAGGATGCACAGTTGACTCCATTAGAGTACATGCTGCAAAATGTTTATCCTTCTTTCAGTATGATAGAGCAACAGCTGCAGCAAGAAGCAGAAATTAAACTTATGATGCTCAGCAGTCTTCAAAGAAATAATGCTACAGTAGGGCTTTTTTGCACAGGAAAATGGTCTGCTTTAGGAGGACAGAAAAAAGTTACACATAGAAAGCATCATCATGGATCAAAGGGAACAAGAAAAGGTGAAATATTCTTTAGATACCCAAAGTGTCTAAACAACTTAAAAGGCCCCAGCTAAATATTTCCCCCATGCAGGGTGAATATGCTCCAACAAATCCAATAGAACAGTAAAAGGTAACTGGTGATCCTAGCTTGGGTACCTAGCATTTGCACAGCATACTTACATTTTCACTTATGTCATGTTCTATTCATTAAAAACAAACACTAAGAATGACTACAACTGTCCACTGGGGAATGGTAACACGCAAAACCAAAGAGGTGAGAATAAAATGGCTTTCTTGCAATTGCTTCACTTAAGTTCCACATCTAAATGCATTTTTGGAATCAAGTTTTCTGTTTTCTTACACCTCTATGATCTCGTTCTCTAGGTATGCAGATTGAGATAACATAGTTACTGTACCCTAAGCATAATGAAAATAGAAAAGCCAATCTATGTAAACTCTTCTGCTGTTTTTAAAGGATAATTGTCATTCAAGCTCATACATGGAGCCAGTGAAAGATTTCCCACTGTGTGAGGATAAAGGTAATGAATCCAGTTTCCTTATACTGTAAAGCAAATCTGAAAATGCTGTAGAGCAAAGCAGATCCCCTTTGAGGCCCCTGAATGTACCTAGTAGGAGGTTATTACAGAGAGATTCTTTTTTTTTTTTACCCTATGAAAAGAACAGCCCTTACTCGTAGTGTTCTTTTTAACAGTTGCTCAGCTAATTAGCCAGCATTTGAAAAAACAGTTAGATCTTGAATCTTGGGCAGGAGTTAAATTTTTTTGTCCATTTTTTTGGTTACTTTCCTATGGTAAGAATGATAATGTTTTCAAGGATGTAACAATCCAGACTACGATGCTGCTGTAGCAGTTGAAGTGAAAATAAGACATTAAAGTCTCCAACGCATCCAACTTTCTTAAAAAAACTTTCAAACCTTCTATTAATATTTGACTTAAGTTCTAAAAAAGTTTCATTGGACAACTGAATACCGCAGCAGTGTTCTCACTGAAATTATGATTTACTGCCAAATGTTGGGGAAGGGGGGGAGTACCTTCAACCGGGGAATATTTGCATAGAAACCTCTTCATGACAAGTTCAAAGAGCCATAAGGGTCCTGAAGTGACAATTGAAAGGCATGTGTGCATTCTGTCCAACTGGTAGTTTGGCCTGAGAGTTTTAAAATAACTAAAACCAGTTTTAAATACTACTTGATACAGAAATACTGAGAAAATGCTGCATTGAAAAATCAATCACCCTCAAGTTTTTCCTCAAATAAATTGAATCATCTAGCTTAAGTTCACATGTAGTTTTCAAAACTGTGCTCCCTTTGCTCTCCTCAGTCCACAATCTAAGATGGAAGGAGGAACACAACCTACAAATACTTTTAGAATGGCTAAAAATCAGCATAGCAGTTCAGGTTCTGCTTTCAGAACAACAAATCAGCCACCAGACAAGAAAGCTGGATGCCAAACGATTGAGAAACATCTGGTGTGCCCCAGAAGCACAGCTAGATACACTTATGTCATCTGTAATTTTTCAATTTGACATTATAACTAAGCATTAACTTACTCTTAAAGGACTAGCAGTACCAATCTTCACCGAAAGCAGAAAAGCCAGCAGTTTGCACCTATCTTAATATTTGCCTTGCACTGAAAAAGTCACAAGTATGAAAAACCAGAAGCATCACTCAACGCTTTGCATTACCCAACGCTTTGCATTACCCTGCCTCAGCTCTCTTGTTTTGTTTATCAAGTCCCTAAAGTCATTCTTTGGACCACCTGAAACATCTTTCCTCCTCTTTTCTTCAGGAAGAGACCATTATGGTTTGGAGGGGAGAGAAGTCAAAAGTTTCTGCAAACCTCTGCTAAGTTTTTACAAGGTTCTTTGTGCTGTTCTTTTGTTGTGCCACAACTTTCAGGTTTTTTCTGTAATTTTTTGAATTATCTCTCTTCATAGCAGGGACATACAGGCTGTTACCACAGACACTTGTCACAAGTGCCACATTTATCATATCCTACTGGTAACAACTTCTATTACAGTCTTTGATCACTAGTTTGAAGGTTTTTTACCTTCCCCTCTTGTCCCTTCAGACAGTTGACTTAAATCCCTATCACACTTTCACCTCTCCATCTGACAGAAGCTCAGGGCTAGCCAACTAAGGAGAAATTCTGAAGAGTTAAATGCACAAAATTCAAAGTCACTGGATTATGTCTGAACGCTGAGGGGGGGGCAGGATCCAACTTAAAGAAACGTGCTTAGTAGCACTAACAGCAGAACCTAATACAGTATTTTGGATGTTAAAACCCAGACCTTCACCAAACACTGGGAGAGCTGGGGTAAAGTCTGCCCTGCAGAGACATCTTACTGGAGCACTGCTTCCAGACCATGGTGGGAAGAGGCAGGCACACCAGTCATGCCAGCCTTTGCCCAACAGGCACCAGCTGAAAGCCACACTCACCGTTCTACTTCACAAATTGTTTATCTTTTCTGCAGAAGACTTTTATCTATATCAGAAGCTCCCACATCACGTGAAAGATGGACTAAACTACTGTCACTTGGCACTCTTAATTTTTCACTCTACCAGAGCACTGGGAAGACATGCAAACCATCCGCTGCCCCCGTGGCTGGAAGTAGTATCAACAGTGCTGATAACTGTCATCATTTTTGACACCACTGCTTGGAGAAACCTTTAAGAGACAGCAGAAGTCATCTGAAACCTGTCACCCGCAACACTCTTACAGGACAGATTTTATTTCACAGCCCTCCATATGATTCCAGAGAGTCTGAACTGTGCTCAAGACTAACATTCTATATTTTTACAGTTTCAAAACCCAAGCTCATTTACATAATTTCCTCTGCTTTACTTCAGCAATGCTCCCAATGAGCTTCAATTGCTTCCCATGCATTGCTGTTCCACGCCTGCCCTTGCAACAGCAACACGAACTCAACACAGAAGAACTGTCCAAGTATTATTTCTACTGTTTCTACAGAGAAGATACACACATGAAAACACCGGACACACATACTGGAGTAGCAGAAAATTTGCCTGGTTTGCTGCCTTGTTACAATTAACTATGACATGTTAAATGTCACAGGATATACCCACAACATCTACAAACAGAATTAGCTGCAGCACCTCTGTACAGCAGCATCTCAGCCATCAGCTTTACACTTTCAGTTTCCTGAAAGCCAGAATCTGTCCTTCCATGTCTCTTGCAACAGGCATCTGAAAAACTATTAGGGCCCTTTTCCTTACATGATTAACTGGGACTAGCGAATACAAAATTCTAGATTTATACAAAACTTTATGGAGAACTCAGGCATCCTACAATTTTGGTCTTTTATGAAAGCACTAGTGTTGAGAAAAGGAAAATGAACAGTGCAGACACATTAACCTCCTTTCATGATTTATGTTCGTCAAAGTTAAATACAAAAACCAAGTATCTCTATAGGAATAAAAAAACCTAAGCTGCTTAGCAATTTCACTTGGAAATACAATAAATCCAAGTTCTGTGTTTCTAAGCTACCTTTAAATGCTACCTAGCCATTCTGCACCATATTACTTTATTGAACATGTGAGAACCAGCCTTGAGTTACCTTCAGCAAAATGAGAGGACTGTTGCTGGTGACAGCCATTAAAAGTAAGTGGGTAGAACCCAGAGTATTTGTTAGCCATGAAAGAATTTTACCTCTGTTCTACAACTGGCCTATTGGTTTCCTTGAACAGAAATTCCCTGCACTATGCCAGAGAGGAATAAAATTAATTTCTTTAAGTTTTGGGAGAACAAGTGCCAAAGGTATCTGCCCACCCAACCCTCTCTTAGCATCAGCCCAGTCAACCTGATGTTGCTGAGACAGCTACACCCTGTCAATTCCACACACTTCTTTAGTTGCCTGGTGTGTACTTGCACTCAAACTCCCACTCCTCTACTGGCATTCTGGGTCCCTTCTGGCCACAGTAGAGAAGCTGATGGGAAGCCTCCCTTTTGACAGCAGTACACATGTGCTGGCTGTCAGGTGCTGATCCAGGCGTTCCAGACAAGCTGCCCTAAGTTACATCCCTACCAGAAAGACCAGTAATTGACAAGGATCCTCTTCCAGGAGCTCCTTCACCAGTGAAACACCACCGTTTAGTACACGGGAGGAAGAAGGGGTAAGAACAAAAGCCAGACAGACCTGCCCTTTATCACCCACCCACTCCATCAGTGAAAGAATTAAGAGAGGAGAAAAAGTGAAAGAAAAACACAGGCAGAATTGCCCCTCCTGTCACCCAACCAACGCAGCTGCCAGTAACACTATGCTCAAATACACCTGCTAAGGAGACAAGCTCACCCTCCACTGCAGGCTGGAGAGACAGATGGGGTCCAGACCGAGAACATTCCAGGGTCACAGTAAGGGATAAAGGAAGGAATTAGACCCAAGAGCACGGATCTGGAAGGCACCTGTACTGACTGCAGCAACAAATCAGTAAACAGGCCAATCACTATAGTTACTTCTTGTTACAGTTGGAGAAAATAGTCAGGAAATGGTTAGATTAATAGAGTACTTGCAAGATTTCCTCACATGATAGCTTCCTCACCTTGTCACATTTGGATGCTCTGAACTTCACTTTGAAACACTGACACTGCCAATGTTCTTTCCAGCACTCACATTTGCATTCGCAGATTGAAATGGCTTGTCCATTTTATCAACTTGCTAATACGAGCTTTAGAGCATTAGGTTTGTGAATGGAAAGAGCCTTAAAACAGGTAAGGTAGAGCACAGATCATTTCAAGATATTATTCCACCACACCCCATTCAGAAATAATTGTGGAGCAAGTGCCTCCTGCCAGCCTTACCACAGTCAAGAGCTGCAGCATGGACAGCCTGGTGCCAGTACAGAAAGGGTGCAAGCTCCTCAACCAGCATTTTCCTCTTCCCTTGAATCTCTGATCTTTAGTGACTATATATGCCTTGCAAGGATTACCTTGCTACTCTTTTTAAAAAGATTTCTCAGTTAGCAGTGACCATCAGAATCACCAAATTAGATTACACACACCAAGGAGTATAAGATAACCAAGAACGATTAAGTTGAATAACCTGCCCGTCTACATTTTTATGTATACACAAGATACATGCAGTCTTACAATAAAAATTTTTTAAAAGGCTTAGATGAAAGCACAAGATAGCTGCACCTAAAGAAAGCCTCAGACAGTATCCTGTTCCATTTCTGTTGCACCAGAAGAATGCACCAAGACTGGAAGGCTGCAACTTCAAGAATTTTTCTGCCTACAAATTTTTTTTTTTTCAAAAGAGCTTCATAAAAGAGAAATTAATACTATTAATGTCACTGGACACCTCACTTTTTTTTTAATAAACCATAATATTAATGGATGTGCTGCGTTTTTCTAATGATCATTCAGAATGAAACTGTTCTGGCAGACAGTAAGAAGAGCCCTTTTGCAAATTCTTACAAGCTGCAGTTCTAACTCAAAAATAAAACTATATTGCTACTCCTTTTAAAGGCATTACATTTCTTTATGAACATCTTGTGAGTTATGGTTTCATTTTCCCTCTTCCAGCACTAAGCCAGCAACAATATAACGAGATGTGTAGATAAAGCACAGGTTTTGGGTTGGGTTTTTTTGTAGTGGGGTTTGGGGTTTTTTTCCATAAAAAAAAAAATGCTCCTAAAACATTTTTTATCCATTGTGCCCTTTGAGAATTATTTTCCAATTTTTTTTTTTAAAGAAAATATTGTGCTTTTGAAATCCTTGCCTATTTGTCATTTTATTCTTCCAGAAGAAAGATTTTATGGCCTTTTTGCTAAATTTTATTCAGGAGGGGTGGTCCTTTAGAGGTTTGATGAGCTAAGAGAAAGCCAAGGACATGATCTGTTCCAGCACTTATCCAAAGCCTGAGTTTCATCCCACTTCTGTGATCCTGCTTCCGCATTATTTAAAGAGAAAATACTGCAAGTCATGAAGCTTACTTCATAATGACAGAGTGTTTCAGAGTCGAGAAAAATACTGTGCAATTTGTTTCCTGCAGGGAAAAAACCTAGCCTCATATTTCTTATATTCACCCTCCTCCAAGTTCAGTTTTATCTCTTGTAAAAAGTTCAGATCATTCTGGTGATCGTTTTTATAAAGAGGTCCACAGAACATTTCTGGCAAGCCTGAAAGCAGCAGACTGCGGTGCAGGAGTTGAAATTCTTGCGCCACATATGCTTGTGGATTTTCTTGGCAACAAACCAGAGCTACTTATCATTTAACTATGCCCTCATATGATGTTTGTCACTGACTTGGGGAGACCCTATCCCGAGGTTGGAACATAAAGAATTTAAATTCAAGGGTGATTTGGTGCAACTTGTACTTGTCAGCTGTACTGACAGGTTTAGGGGTTTCTTCCCCACCCCCACCCCGCTTTCTTCTCTCCCCTTTAAGCCTGAGAAAGGCACTGAAACAAAGTCACGGGATCGTGAAAAGGAAAGAACTACTCAAGATCAACTAATCATAATCACACTGAAGGTTTCATGTGCTTTCTCCAGGAACACTCCTGCCAAAGAATTTCTGTTCAGGCCATACAGTCATGTACTTCAAAAATCACTGATCTTTCTTCCATGTTTAGGCTACTGATGGTTTAGGACAGTGGTGCTGTAGCAACACTCAGTGTGGGTCTCCAGATACTTGTGATAAGGACTCGATGGCAGAGTCGCCCATAAAAGCCTCAGGGTATAATTGAAGCTCATAGCTAAAACCCCTCCGCAAAATGCATCTACCTCTACCGACAGCTACTGGGAATACTTCCAAGCTGCTGTCTTTGACAGTGTTTGGGGAACCCACTATCTAGCTAATAAATAAAGGGAAGCCAGAAGTTTCCTTCAAACACAGTAAACCAAGATAGGAACTTGCAGCTAGTGCATGGTGGAAAAGAAGAAACTGTCTTATGAGGCCTAGCATTACAAACTAGAAAAAAGAAAACAAAAGGGGAAAAAGAATTTTTACTGTATGACCTTAACTTGAGGGATTTTGGCTCAGTGTTAAAATAACCTCTCTTTTCTGTTCTTTTGAGCTACCCGTGAGAGCAACAGAACCAGGTTAGTTCTTATCCATCAAGTTTAGCAGAAAAAGATCAGTGTCTCAATTTTCACCTGACAGAGGGACTTGAAAAAAACACCAACAACAAAACCACAAAATAAAGAAAACATTAATTAAGCAGATCTTGATTACAGTTCACTGAAAGCCTGTACTATGAAGTTTAAATTTCTGTATTCTCAGCTTTAAAAATGGTCTTGCAAACGGTAACCCCGTTTCTGCTTTAGCATTTCTGAATTAACTGACTGCTAACAATGGCACAGGTTTTCTGTTCGGTAACAAAACGTCCCAACATTCACAGTACAAGAGGACAGAATTCACTGAGCAAGAACATGCCTGACAAAAAAACCAAGAAGGAGATGGAAACCACAGTTAAACAATACTCAGTATTTTACTGGAAATAATTAAGTGCCCTGTCGTCATAATTCCTCATATTTTGGGGCGGGGGTGCTGGTGGGAGGGCTGGAGGTGTCTCGCAGTCCGAAGGCAGCCCCTCAGGTGATGCCCCGCCGGGCGAGGACACCGCGCCCCCTCCCCGTGCCCAGCACGCCCCCGGCCAGCGAACACAATGGAAACCCAGCCGTGCGGAGGGGCAGAGATGCAGTTTATTGTTCACACGGCTACGCGATAAAACCCGGGCGGCCCAGCCCCCCTCAGCGCGGACCCACCGCCGCCCGTGGGCGCTCAGCCCGGG